>CM029015.1:183898760-184048249 GCA_016801055.1 Panax notoginseng | reverse complement strand
CTAATATTGTGCTTAACTAGCAAAATAAGGAGGGAATGTCAATAATTATTGTATTTGAACGTATGTCTATTGATGTGATAAAAAGTATGTAATGTGTTTTTCTTAATATACAATACAAACTCCGCTTTAACCGGGGTTATTCATTTTTGTTAATAATAAATTTATACATTCAATTAATAAATTAAAATATAATAAGAAGATGGTAGATTGTTGTGCGATTATCAAATTTTAATAGCATATGTTATATAATGTTGCATTAAAATTTTTATGCGCAAATACATATCCAAGTATATAATTTAATCTGATCACTAAACCCTAGAATATTACATAACAGTTGTGTTTGTGTGTGTGTGTTTGTGTGTATATATATATATATAATTTATATATATAATATAATATATATATATATATATAATGTCTTGATAAAAATATTTATAATGTAACTAATATGGTTAAAAATGGGTAACTCTTTCATTCTAAAGCACTAACAAATATTTAGAAAGTGTCATGCATAATGTCATCGAATTGTTATATTGATATGATTGCTAGTGGTATATTTGAAGTCTGTTACACATTACACAAACCTCACCAAGCCTCAAATATCTGACACATGTACTTGATGCATTTTGAAGATCCATATCTCGTATACGCTTACTTGCACCAGAATTCTAACATCCAAACGAAAGGGAAACAGCGAAAGAATGTCTCAGTTTTGGTCCTCAGACATGAAGGAAAGCACATGTTACATGCAAAATTGAAAAGCACGAGAATTAATAATTATATTGGATCTTCATGTCAAACAAACACCATGTCCAAAAACATAGCAGTATACATCGTGTCATACATAACACAAAGTTATAGTTTAAAGAACGAATACATTGCCTTATTAATTTTTTTGTCAATTTTTGACAATTGTATAGGCACTCACAGTATTACCATAATGCCAAAAATATATATTAATGATGATAAAAATGATTTACCGGATGCTAGTACTTAACAAATCATGCAAAGTCACAATCCATATAATAGAATGCAATAAATAAAGAATCATAAATATAAACACCGTGGGATATAGTCCCCAAAATGAAGCCATAGCCCCTCCATTGAATGCATTGTCCCGTAATCTGAAGGTTTTTATATAACTCATTTACAGTTTCAGCAGTATTTAGAATTGTAGGCGCAAAATTTTGTTGTGCTAAGCAGGATAAAATCCTGATGCACCTGAAATAATGCAAGAAGCATGACAACAAAAATTAACTCTGTCAAGAACTGCATACACCAAATTTATTGTCACATTACCATTGAACCATAGGTACCAGGATTATCACATTTAAGCTTCTTCTAGTTTTGATCTTTTTAACAATCGTTGCAATCTATAAATATTTACGACAGGAATCTGGACAATAGTGAGATATAAGAATTTAGACATACTTAATAGTTGATTTCAATATTGCCTAAACTATCAACCAAATAAATAATTATCTTTCCACAACTCTTTTATAGAAAATAGTATTGTCCGAGATAAAAAAAAGTTTCACACTTAGCTAAAAAATCATGTGTTTTGTCAGATTGAAAACTAACAAAAATAAAGAAATTTAGCTCCTATATTAAATAAAAACGAAAAGAATTAGTGTAAAACACATACGAAATGAACTTACATAGAATTTCAAATACTGTCATCCAAAAAGTAAAAGACAAACCTATTATACTCTTAATTAAAAGTTTTTCAATGGTTATACATGAATATATATACACAGAAAAAAAATGAATATACATAAACTCTACTCAGTACATGTATTAACAAAATTTTGAGTTGAATGTATAATAAAAACTAAATAATTTTGTAAGGGGTAGTGTTGAGAGTTTGTCGGTTTATTTTTATCTTTACAACTAAAATTTGGCTCGATCGAGATAGCTTTGTAAATGCATATGTAACCCCCCAAATTTTATGAAATAAAAGTATTCAATTTTTCTTATAATTACAATTCAGTAAATGGTTAAATTGATAACAAGTTAAAGTTAAGGGTAATATATGAAATTTTTCAAAATACGCAAGTGGTTATAAAATATTCATTGTTGTCGGGGAATATTCGTTTAGTCGTGGAATATTCTTTCTGTCGAGAATATTCGTACGACGGCGCAACCATTTGTGGGTCCCATAACAGAATAACTGTCGGATGAAGAAAACGACAAATTTAAATTTTTATAAATAACGGCGTAGTTGTTACCGTTAACACTGTTGGAATACCTGGTGTTTAAAATACAGTAATACGCGTAGTTGCACAGTAGCACACGGTATTGCACAATATTTTTTTTAAATTATTGATTCTTACGTGAGAAGGCACTACTCAATAATTGTTACAATAATTACTGTTCAATATTTTATTTTATTGAATCAATAATTGATGCGTTGATATTTTATATTATTGTTGTTTCAATAATTGGTGCTGCACTGTATTTTCCATTATCAGATCAATAATTCATATTATTTGAATAATATTATTAGATAGCATTATTGACAATGCCTAAAAAGTTTTGTCTAAGGAGAGGTTTGGTCATCTAATTGCGCGTCAGTAAGGAAAAATCCTTATTGAAAGCCCCCTCTTTTCTGAGAACTGCCTGGTTGTCATTATTGTGATTCTGTAATATTATTTGTGAATAATTAATTATTGATCTATATGATAATGAAATATTTATTTGATGTGGATATAAATGATGGATTTATTTATGTGGTTATAAATGAAGGAATTAATGTTGAGATATTTTATCAGTATTTTGTCGGAATGGATGTATTAAAAATTAGGGTTTTTGAGATATTTTGCGGGGTTTATAATTTTTAATCCGAACCGTTGGGTCGTGGTAAATTTTGGATATGTTATACATATATAAGTTGAGTATGTTCACAAATTTGAACCGTTAAAAATGAACGTATGATTTATTATGAATTTTACGAGATGATTGGTTCAGAAATTATTGAATTTTCGGAGTTAATCATTTTGGTAGAAAATCTAGAATTGGTGGGCCCCACTATTGGTTGGTGAAGAAATGTGCTGAGATTTTATTCAAATGTGATGGGTGGGAAGTAGCAGGTAAATTCATCAGGTTGCAGGTTAAGTCTGCTTCGGCGTGCTAACATTTTTCTATAAATAGAGGGCTAAGTTAGAATTGAAAATCACACCAGAAACATAAGTTTTCTCTCTTTCTCTCTTTATATTATGAAGCATTTTTGTGAGTTTTTAGATACTTTGAGAGTTGATATTCAGTGCAAGGTTCCTTCGGCTTTACATTCCGGTCAAAATACTGCTCTTTTGAGGTAATGGATAATAAGGGATTTTAAGGGTTGTTATGTTTTTACAGTTTTCATAATTTTTCTGCCTTTAAAAGTTCTGAAAAATATAAAATGATATTTTGATGAGTTTTATTGATTGTATCCAAAAATGGTGATTTTTGGATGTATAGATTGAGAGTTATGAATTTTATGAGAAAAAACTATTTTAAAAGTAACTGCTTATAATTCCTTGTGGTTAACTTCAAAATTGATGAAATTTTTATTGGGAGTACATGTATATGACAGAAGTATACTCTATAAATTTTAGAATTTTTGGATAAAAGTATAATTTTTTGATAAATGTCTAAATATTCGGCTGTTTTGGCCATATGAAAAATAGTAAATGACTTTTAAAAATTCTGAGAAAAATATATGTTCACTATGGGACTATATTATGCTAAATCTCAGAAAAAAAATATTTTTAGAACTGATTTGGTATTTTTTTATGAAAATGGTCTAGTTATGAGTAAATGAATTAAATATGTTTTGTGAAATAAGAAAATTGAAAAAGAGGATTTATGGCTTGAAAATCCTATAATGAGGTATATGCAGATTTTTGATGAGGGTTTTGGTTATTGGTAATGAAATTTTATGAGTTTGACATTTTAGGATGATTGAATGCATTATTTAGTAAAGTGTAAAACAATTAAAATAAATTGTTTATAAATTTAAGAAATATTATTCTTTCAATATCATTATACGAAATATTGGTATGAATTTTATTGTAGAATTTCTACCTTTTTGTGTCGGGTTTACTATTCACGAGTTACTATTTATGAGTTACTATTATATATGACATTTTTATAACCCTGATGTTGAATTTCTCTTTCACTTGAGTGTAAAGATGGGTAAATTATTGGTATATCGTGACTGAGGAATATCTTTGGCCAGTAGTACAAAGATGAATTGTTGACTGGTATGATCATGACCATTGAATTTATAATTGAATATCTTTAGCTAAAGTGCAAAGGTGAATTGA
Organism: Panax notoginseng; assembly: GCA_016801055.1. Classification (NCBI taxonomy): domain Eukaryota; kingdom Viridiplantae; phylum Streptophyta; class Magnoliopsida; order Apiales; family Araliaceae; genus Panax; species Panax notoginseng. Next base: position 184,043,942 of record CM029015.1, on the reverse strand, counting down.
TCAATATGGTTATAATTATTGTTTATATAAATCTGAATTGAATATATATTTCTTTGAGATATTAATATATTTGGCCTGTTGTGCAAATATGAAATGTTGAGGAATATCTTTGGCCTGTAGTGCAAAGATGAATTGTTGATGAATATCTTTGGCCCGTAGTGTAAAGATGACCTGTTATGAATATCTTTGGCCTGTAGTGCAAAGATGGTCTATTGACGAATATCTTTGGCCCGTAGTGTAAAGATGAATTTATCAGTATGATTATGAACAGGAAATGTGATTTGGTATAACCATGATCTTTGATGTTTCAGGTAAAGACAGGTGATGAAAATATCCTTCGTCCTGGGTGCGAAGAAAAATTTAGAATCACAATTATGATCATGAATTATCATATTTGTGAAAAGAAACTGTAGTGATTTTACAGGGATAAAATATTTTGGTGGATTTAACATGGAGAAGATAATAGACTTTATAGTCTATTTAACTCTTCTAATGGATTGCTCGTTCCGCTGCAACTATGGTTAAATTTTTATCACTACCATTATGTTCTAAATCTCTGATATTATTAGTGATGAAGACTATTGATAATTTATTTATCTTTAGTCATGATATTCTTTACTGGGCTAGTTGTGCTCACTCCTTCTGTTCACAATTCCTTTCAGGTAATAAGAGTGTAGCTGGTCGAGCGAAGTAACAGGAGAATAAAACGGTGGTCATCATTTAGAGTTATATTTGGTGAATCATCTTGGGTGAAGCGAACCCAACGTTGGAAGGGTGTTTTGCCACTAACATACAAGATGTCTAACGACAACCAACCTCGTGTCATCATAAGACAGGATTGTTGCATGTAAGACCCCAACTTTTATAAATAAAGATGAATTTTCTATAAATATCATTTTTGAATATTATGGAGTTAATTTGATATAATGTTATAGTTGTGGGTAATATTTATAAATTTTACAAAGTACGCAAGTTGTTATATAATATTCGATTGGTCGGGAATATTCGTTTTAAACAGGGAATATTCGTACAACGACACAATCATTGGTGGACCCCACAACGGAATTATTGTCGGATTGAGAAAACGACAAAAATATTTATTAAAAATACGGCGGAAGTTTTACCATTGTTACTGTTGAACTACTCGGTAGTAAAAGTACAGTAATACGTGTGGTTGCATAGTAGCACACGGTATTGATTATTAATGCTTATGTGAGAAGTCACTCAGTTTGATTCAATTATTGTCAGTTAATAATATGAATTATTTAGCGATAATGACGTTTTGTTTTATTCGTATTATTAACGTAATAAAACAGAAACATCTTTTTATATAAAACAGAATACTTTATTAAAGTTATTCTATAAATAGAATATATTATATTTTATTTAAAAGATTTTTCTTTAAATATGGACCGTCAGATTAAAGTAATCAATCTGGACCGTTCATGGATTAGTTACTATGCATTCTATTTTTCTATAAATAGCAGCTCATTCCTTCATTATTTCTTACGAATTCACTGAACTCTAGAGAGAGAAACTATAGAGAGAGAATAGAAGAGAAGAGTATTCTGCTACTTAACTACTTCCTTACTTCAGTCTTCTTTAAAACGGTAAGGGGTTATTCTTTCTTATTCATGAAGAGAACTGTTGTTATTCCATTTATTATTATTCTGTTGGAATAACCTGTATACGCGGTCTACCCTATACTTGGTGACATTCTTCTATTATTCTGTTGGAACATCCTGTCTGTGTGTTTTATACCGGACCTGGTTCCGTTTTTATTATTATTCTGTTGGAACATCCTGTCTGCGTGTTTTACACCGGACCTGGTTCCGTTTTTATTATTATTATTCTGTTGGAACATCCTGTCTGTGTTTTTACACCGGACCTGATTCCATTTTATTATTATTCTGTCGGAATATCCTGTCTGTGCGTTTACGCCGGACCTGGTTCTATTATTTATTTTATTTTGAATAACCTGTCTGTGCGGTCTATCGCATGCATGGTGATTTCTTTTGTTATTCCATTCTTTATTATACTCAGTTGGTTAAGTTTTGACTTCTATACTCCATGAAATTTGTGGAATATCCTTGACATTTGCGCTTCATCTAGTATCTATTCATGAAAATATTCTCCTAATCATTCTTGAATTTTACTCCACAAAGTAGTATCATGTTGACAATTTGGACGTTGTTAATTCTTGATAAATTAATTCTTGAACTTGTTTTATTGAATTCTTATATCATTGTCATCATCCTCATGTATATTCTGTTGAAAGTCATCTGTGGCCTGTAGTGCATAGATGGACTTGGTATGATTATGACCAGGGATTATTCGGTGTAATCATGACCGTAATGTTACAAATGATGTGGTAAAAGTCCTCATTGGCCCGTAGTGCATTGATGGACAGTTGTTAGCATGATCATGACCATTAATGAATATACGAATATCCTTGGCCGTAGTGCAGGGGTGATTCGATGATGTGGATTATTTTATTAAGCTGAGTCCCAGCGATCACAGTGTTGAAAAATCTTTTAAATCATAAAAGATAGTAGAGTTTATTTTCTACTTGATTCTCTTAATGGATTGCTTGTTCCGCTACAGTTAAACTTGATGTCTATTATATTTTATCAGTTTAACATTGTTGAAGGCTAATGATAATTTATTCTGCATTATCTTAGTCATAATATTTCTTACTGGGCTAGTTGAGCTCACCCTTTCTTTCACTGTTCTCTTCAGGAAATGAGAACGTAGCTGGGGCAGTCGGGGAACGGAGTGATGGTTCGAATGATAGTATTAGTTAGTAGTCCTCACTATTCTATGTAATGGTGTGTTAATAAATGTAACGAGGACTCCTTTTGAGTATGAATACTCTCTAGAAGATAATATTTGTATTCAAACTCACAGTTTATGTTTTGTCGTATTGTACACGACAGTTGTATTAGTAAGTTGTTTTTGTATTTTGTACTATGTATCTGACGACCCAAGATGGGTGATGTATACCTAATTTTGGGGGCGTCACAGTTGGTATCAGAGCTTAGGGATATGATCCCTGGCTAAGATGTGAGAATAGAACTAAGAGGGGAGAGACGGGGAATTCCTTCGCTAGTATGACCTACCTAATTTATTTGCATGGTATTTAATTGGTCGGTCATAATATAAGGAAAATATATGACATATCAATTAACTTTTATTTTGTGGCAGTATCTGAAAATGGCATTTGAGAATGTTGAGAATAGCAATGGAGCACAGGCGATTATTGATTCACCACATATCAATAATCAGGATATTGTTCATCAGGAAGGTGACAATCCTCATGCAAACAACAACACTGACCAGATGATGAATGATGGAATGTTCAGAGGTTTTATGCAATTCATGCAACAACAGGTGAAAGCAGCTCCTGTCCACAACGTAGGTGGAAATACTGGAAACTCTCAGGCGGTCACCGCTAAACAGTTTAAGGAGCTGGGACCACCGAGTTTAAGGGAGAACCCAAACCACTTGTAGCTGAAACATGGATAAAGCAGATCACCAAGATATTTGATGTCTTGGGTTGCTCCGAGGAGCAAAAGGTTCCCTTTGCCGCCTTTATGTTGCGAGGAGAGGCAGATTACTGGTGGGAATCGATAAAGCGTACTCAACCTGCCGCACTGAAGATGACCTGGGAGAAGTTCCAAGAGCTGTTTAACGACAAATACTTTCCCGAGAGTATTCGTCACATGAAGGAGGTGGAGTTCATCAAATTGGAGCAGAATAATATGACCGTGTCGCAGTACGAGGCAAAATTTGCGGAGTTATCCCGGTTTGCGTCCCACCTGTTGGATAATGAAGAAAGAATGACGCGGATGTTTTTAAGAGGTTTGAAGCCGAGATACGTCAACATCTTGTTTCTCATAAACTGTGTTTGTATTCAGATGTTGTAAATAGTGCTCAGTTGGTGGAGCGCGATAACGAGACAACGCAACCAAAAGAGAGCAGCCGCCAAAATGATAATACCAGTGAGAGCAGTCATCGAAGCGGTGACAACAAGCGTGGAGGGAATCAACATGCCAGAAATAGTAACCACTTCGGTGGTAATCAGGGCCAAAACAATAAGAATGGGCATTTCAAGAAGAGGAGATTCAACAATGATGGAAAGACGTCAGCACCAGCACCTGTCGTTAAGGAAGGAGAACGACCACCTATCATATGTTTCAAATGCGGAGGGGAGGGGCACATCAGTCCAAACTGCGCGATGCCGTCCAAAGCATGTTATAATTGTGGAAGAGAAGGTCATTTAGCCCGATTTTGTCGTTTACCGAAGACAAATTCAGCTAGGATGGAGGCACCAAAGGTCGTCCCAGAAAAGTCAAAACCGTTGTGCAAGGGAGAGCGTTTGTTGTGAACTCCCAGAGAGCAAGGAACCCGAATGAGGTCATCACGGGTAAGCTTATCATAAACTCTAACGAAGTCTATACTTTATTTGATACCAGTTCTACCCATTCTTTTATTTCTCCTACTTGCGCTCATTGATTAAATTTGATTCCGGAGAAATTAGACTTTGACTTAGCAGTTGAAACTCCATTGGGAGAAACCTTCATTACATCCACGGTTTATAAATCTTGTTTGGTTCAAGTTGGTGCCCACACATTACCTGTCGATCTGATTTCATTAAAAATACTTGCATTTGACGTGATTCTAGGGATTGATTGGTTAACTACTCATCATGCAAAAATTGATTATTTTCGTAAGGTTGTTAGCTTTCATATTCCTAATCGACCTATTATGCGAATTCAAGCAACCAAACCATTAAAATCAATCGCTGTCATCTCAAGCCATAAAGCTATTCGTTTATTGAAAAACGGATGTCAAGCTTTCTTAGCTCATGTCACGGATCTAAACAAAAATACGTCAGCCTTGAATGATATTTCTGTTGTTAATAAATTTCCTGACGTATTTCCCGAAGAACTTCCTGGCCTACCCCCAGAGCGTGAAATTGAATTTTGTATCGACCTTGAACCCGGTACAAAACCCATTTCCAAAGCCCCATATCGAATGACTCCTATTGAACTTCAGGAGTTAAAGACCCAACTGCAGGAATTGTTAGACATTGGTTTTATTCGTCCTAGTACTTCTCCTTGGGGTGCTCCTGTTCTGTTCGTGAAGAAGAAAGATGGAGTATGCGACTTTGTATTGATTATCGGGAGTTGAATCATGTCACCATCAAAAATAGGTACCCATTGCCACGTATTGATGACTTGTTTGACCAGTTGCAAGAAGCACAATTCTTTTCAAAGATCGATCTTCGTTCTGGATATCATCAGCTGAAGGTTAGAACTGAGGATATTCCAAAGACTGCCTTCAGACTCGGTATGGGCATTATGAATTCTAGTTATGTCTTTTGGATTGACTAATGCTCCTGCTGCCTTCATGGATATGATGAACAGGGTATTCAAGGAATATTTGGATCACTTTGTGGTCGTCTTTATCGATGACATCCTTTTTATTCCAAAAGCCGTGAAGATCATGAGCAACACTTGAGGTGGTACTCCAAAAGCTTCGTGAATACAAACTTTATGCCAAGTTGAAGAAATGCGAGTTCTGGCTGAAGAGGTAGCATTCCTTGGGCACGTAGTATCAAGTCGTGGAATATCGGTTGACCCGGCAAAGATTGAAGCTATTCAAAGCTGGGAGCAACCTAAATCAGTGACCGAGGTACGTAGCTTTCTTGATTTAGCTGGTTATTATCGAGATTCGTGGAAGAATTTTCTCGAATCGCTACTCCATTAACTCAGCTGACTCAAAAGATGCAAAGTTTGGTTGAAGCGAAGAATTTGTGAAGAAGAGTGTAAGTTTTCAAGAACTCAAGAGGAGACTCATTTCAGCACCTGTTCTAACAATACCATCTGGCTCGGAGGGATTTGTCATCTACAGTGATGCTTCGAGCAAAGGGTTGGGATGCGTTCTCATGCAACATGAAAAAGTCATAGCCTATGCATCAAGACAACTCAAGGAATATGAGAGGAATTATCCTACTCATGATCTAGAGTTGGCAGTGTTGTCTTTGCACTTAAAATTTGGAGGCATTACTTGTATGGGGAGAAGTGGAGATCTTTACGGATCATAAAAGCCTCAAATATTTCTTCACTCAAAAGGAACTCAACATGCGACAACGACGTTGGCTTGAACTGTTGAAAGATTATGATCATACCATTCAATACCATCCTGGAAAAGCGAACGTGGTAGCTGACGCATTGAGTAGAAGATCATATGCGGTACAAGTGCGATATTGTCAACACAAAGGCCCATTTTGTGTGATTTGCAAAGGATGGAGATAGAGTTAAAGACTCCAGGGACCCATGTGATGATGGCGAATATACGAGTAGAACCGACTTTAATCGATAAAGTTAAAGCTGCTCAAGCTACAGACCTGGAGCTGATGCGTATAAGGAAGAAAGTGCAAGAAGGTGCTATGCCGGAAGCAAGAATCGATGAAGAAGGAATACTTCGAGTCAACTCCAGACTTTGTGTTCCTAACAACCCTGATTTAAAGTATGAAATCATGATGGAGGCGCACAACACACCGTTTGCAATCCATCCTGGAAGTACCAAAATGTATCATGATCTTCGTCATACATTTTGGTGGAGCAATATGAAGAGAGAGATAGCGCTGTTTATCTCAAGGTGTCTAACTTGTCAACGAGTCAAAGCGGAGCATCAAGTACCAAAAGGTCCATTGCAACCACTTGAAATTCCAGAATGGAAGTGGGAGCACATTACCATGGATTTCGTTACCGGTCTTCCTAGGGTTTCTCAAGGTATTGATGCGATTTGGGTCATTGTTGATAGATTGACCAAGTCTGCTCATTTCTTACTGATACGAGAAACTTATACACTTGAACGTCTTGCTCGTATGTACATAAACGAGATTGTAAGACTGCATGGTATGCCAGTATCCATAGTTTCTGATTGAGACCCAAGATTCACTTCACGATTTTGGTTAGTTTACAAAAAGCTATGGGCACGGATTACGATTTAGTTCGGCATATCATCCTCAGACGGACGGACAATCAGAGAGGACTATTCAAACTCTAGAAGATTTATTAAGACTATGTGTCTTTGACTTCAAGAGAAGTTGGGACAAGTTCTTACCATTGGTGGAGTTTTCCTACAACAACAGTTATCAAGCAAGTATTGGCATGGCTCCATTCGAAGCATTGTATGGAAGAAAATGTCGTTCTCCAGTATGCTGGGATGAGGTGGGTGAAGCAACGTTGTTGGGACCGGAGTTGGTACGTATAACTACAGAAAAGATTCAAACGATCCGACAACGTATAAAAACCTCACAAGATCGACAAAAGAGTTTTGCTGATCTTCATCGAAAGGACGTGGAATTTGATGTAGGAGATCATGTGTTCTTGCGTGTTGCTCTATGGAAAGGAGTTACGAGATTTGGAAAGAGAGAAAGCTCAATCCTCGATTCATCGGTCCATTTTTAATCCTCGATCGAGTAGGAACGTGGCTTATAGACTCGCTTTACCGCCAAGTATGTCTCGTGTTCATAATGTTTTTCACATATCCATGTTACGCAAATATGTGGAAGACCCGAACCACATTATTGAGTTAGAACCGGACGAAATAGCGGAGGATTTGACGTATGAAGAAGTTCCTGTTCAAATCTTGGATAAGAAGGAACATATTCTACGCTCCAAGGTTATACCTCAAGTCAAAGTTTTGTGGAGAAACCACGATGTTGAGGAAATGACTTACCTCTTCGACATACCAGGTACGTACCCTAATTTCGAGGGCGAAATTTCATAAGAAGGGGAGGTTGTAAGACCCCAACTTTTATAAATAAAGATGAATATACCAGGTACGTACCCTAATTTCGACATACCAGGTACGTACCCTAATTTCGACATACCAGGTACGTACCCTAATTTCGACATACCAGGTACGCAAGTTGTTATATAATATTCGATTGGTCGGGGAATATTCGTTTTAACAGGGAATATTCGTACAACGACAAAATCATTGGTGGACCCCACAACAAAATTATTGTCGGATTGAGAAAACGACAAAAATATTTTATTAAAAATAACGGCAGAAGTTTTACCATTGTTACTGTTGAACTACTCGGTAGTAAAAGTACAGTAATACGTGTGGTTGCATAGTAGCACACGATATTGATTATTAATGCTTATGTGAGAAGTCACTCAGTTTGATTCAATTATTGTCAGTTAATAATATGAATTATTTAGCGATAATGACGTTTTGTTTTATTCGTATTATTAACGTAATAAAACAGAAACATCTTTTTATATAAAACAGAATACTTTATTAAAGTTATTCTATAAATAGAATATATTATATTTTATTTAAAAGATTTTTCTTTAAATATGGACCGTCAGATTAAAGTAATCAATTTGGACCGTTCATGGATTAGTTACTATGCATTTTATTTTTCTATAAATAGCAGCTCATTCCTTCATTATTTCTTACGAATTCACTGAACTCTAAAGAGAGAAACTATAGAGAGAAACTATAGAGAGAGGTAGAAGAATAGTATTCTGCTACTTAACTACTTCCTTACTTCAGCTCTTCTTTAAAACGGTAAAGGGGTGTTATTCTTTCTTATTCATGAAGAGAACTGTTGTTACTCCATTTATTATTATTCTGTTGGAATAACCTGTATACGCGGTCTACCCTATACTTGGTGACATTCTTCTATTATTCTGTTAGAACATCCTGTCTGTGTGTTTTACATCGGACCTGGTTCCGTTTTTATTATTATTCTGTTGGAACATCCTGTCTGCGTGTTTTACACCGAACCTGGTTCCGTTTTTATTATTATTCTGTTGGAACATCCTGTCTGCGTGTTTTACACCGGACCTGGTTCCATTTTTATTATTATTCTGTCGGAATATCCTGTCTGTGCGTTTACGCCGGACCTGGTTCCATTATTTATTATTCTGTCGGAATATCCTGTCTGTGCGTTTACGCCGGACCTGGTTCTATTATTTATTTTGTTGGAATAACCTGTCTGTGCGGTCTATCGCATGCATGGTGATTTCTTTTGTTATTCCATTCTTTATTATACTCAGTTGGTTAAGTTTTGACTTCTATACTCCATGAAATTTGTGGAATATCCTTGACATTTGCGCTTCATCTAATATTTATTCATAAAAATATTCTCCTAATCATTCTTGAATTTTACTCCACAAAGTAGTATCATGTTGACAATTTGGACGTTGTTAATTCTTGGAAAAATTAATTCTTGAACTTGTTTTATTGAATTCTTATATCATTGTCATCATCCTCATGTTTATATTCTGTTGAAAGTCATCTGTGGCCTGTAGTGCATAGATGGACTTGGTATGATTATGACCAGGGATTATTCGGTGTAATCATGACCGTAATGTTACGAATGATGTGGTAAAAGTCCTCATTAGCCCGTAGTGCATTGATGGACAGTTGTTAGCATGATCATGACCATTAATGAATATACGAATATCCTTGGCCGTAGTGCAGGGGTGATTCGATGATGTGGATTATTTTATTAAGCTGAGTCCCAGCGATCACAGTGTTGGAAAATCTTTTAAATCATAAAAGATAGTAGAGTTTATTTTCTACTTGATTCTCTTAATGGATTGCTTGTTCCGCTACAGTTAAACTTGATGTCTATTATATTTTATCAGTTTAACATTGTTGAAGGCTAATGATAATTTATTCTGCATCATCTTAGTCATAATATTTCTTACTGGGCTAGTTGAGCTCACCCTTTCTTTCACTGTTCTCTTCAGGAAATGAGAACGTAGCTGGGCAAGTCGAGGAACGGAGTGATGGTTCGAATGATAGTATTAGTTAGTAGTCCTCACTATTCTATGTAATGGTGTGTTAATAAATGTAACGAGGACTCCTTTTGAGTATGAATACTCTCTAGAAGATAATATTTGTATTCAAACTCACAGTTTATGTTTTGTCGTATTGTACACGACAGTTGTATTAGTAAGTTATATTTGTATTCTGTACTATGTATCTGACGACCCAAGATGGGTGATGTATACCTAATTTTGGGGGCGTCACAGTGCACATCCGCTTGCCGAGTATATCTACAAGAACTACCTATATAATATTGGTGTTTGTTTGAAGTATAATTCTCAGTTAGATACAGTGGAGATAATGATAAGTCAAGAGAAGACTCACCATTGGGAAGAATATGATAGTAAGCTTCTCGTTTTTCTTTGGGTCTATTGGGTCAACCAAGGATAATTCTGTGGCCATATGATATCTATCACAACCTAGAAGCATGGCCTCCCATGTACGAAGGTTTCCTTGAGTACTTCCTAAAGATTCTAATTTCTAAAACACTTTTTGACTATACCTTTATGTAAGGTACCTTTGTGAGGTCCTGATACATGATGGTGTCCAATGTCACATTTGGTATATATTTGTATCCAAACTCACAGCATATGTGTTGTTGTATTTTGTACGATAATTGTTGTAATAAAGTTGTAGTTGTTTTCTGTATCATGTATTTGATGACTCAGAATGAGTTGGGTGGAATGGACCTATTTTGGGGTTGTCACAGCATATCATAGATTTACCTAAAAAGATTCAAATAGATTATAGTAAAAAATTTATGAGATATAATAATAAAATAATCAGGGTTTACACTAATAATGAGCAGCAAAAAGATAATAGCCAGAAACAGTCAAACCTTTCTATATAAAATTGTGAAAAACTTTATGGAAAACTACTTTCTTTGTAGTATTGTATGTTTGTTCATCTTTGTCACAAATTAGTATTTTTACTCCACTCTTGCTTGTAACTCTTGATACTGTTACATACAATTGGTTATGGCTAAAAATTGAACGTGACAGATACAGTCCAACATGTGAGAGAGATTGTCCCTGGCTCTTATTAATTGTCATGAAAAAGTAAACAACCAAAGGAAATTGTCTTTGTTGGAATTTTAAAGGTAGTCTAATGTTTGACGGTGTTAAGACCAAGCGAGGTATAAAAATTTTATGTCCAAAATTGCTGAATAAAATTATTTTTGCTTCTATCAGATGTTTTCTCAATTGAGTTACTATTAATCTCGTGACATTGCACAAACCAGTTCACTGATCTATATTTCGGAGCAACATTATAGAAACCCCAATCTTCAACGCTATCTTGTGGTTTGACATTCCAGAAGATGTAATGCTATTCAAAAATTATAGGGTGTAAATGCCTTCATAGCTGTTTGAGTTTTCATCAACCTTACATAGGACATCTTAGATATGGTACTTCATCACCTGGCCATAAATACATCACATATTCGTTCACCTTATTTATATCATCAAGTGTAGGAGCAAGGATGGCTTGGTCTTGGAAATAAAAGTCATTCTCAAAATTTTCTAATAAACTAGGATATGTGATATCAACAATTGCTGCAAGGGGATTGATCGGACATTTGATAAGAAAATTAGAATAAATAATGGAGAGTAATGATAATAGCTCAGTAATGATAATATCATAAAGTAGTGATTTTAGGAGATAATAATTAAATTAAAAAATATAATATCAAAACAGTTTACATTACCAAAATAGTTTAGATTTGTAGTGATTTAGAGGATTATACATTTAAAATATTAATTTGGGATTAAAAAAAGTAGTGATTTTAGTAGATAATAATTAATTTAGTAATGATAATATTAGAACAGTTTAGATATATAGTGATTTAAGGGATTATAAAATCAAAATAATAATATAGGATTAAAAAATAATGGTTTTAGAAGATAATAATTACGTTGTGATAATATAAAAATTGTTTAGATTGAAAAAGTAGTGATTTAGTAGATTATAAAATCAACATAGTAACTTATGATTTGTATTATTTGTTATTTTAATTTTATTTTAAATATTTTAAATTGTATAATATTATTTTGTAATATAATTATAAATGGTATAATATTATGTTGTAATATAATCAAATTAGTAATGATAATATCTGCACAGTTTAGATAAGTAGTGATTTTATTATATATGTGTATTATAATATTATACCATATATGTATGATATAATGTATGGTATAATTATGAATGTTAAAATATTAGAAAAATAATTATTTTAGGATATAATAATTATGTTTTAACATAATTAAATTAGTAACAGTTTAGAAAAGTAGTGGATTTTAGGGTTTATAAAATAAACATATTAGTGCAAGATTATATATATGTATGATAATGTATGGTATAAGATTATAAATGATATATAATACTATAAAATTCTAAAAAATAGATTTATTGAGTTGTCACTGTTAGTAATGTTGGAACTTATATATATGCATGGTATAATATTATAAAATTCAAAAATCAGTGTAATTATGTAACAGTTGACATTACCAAAACAGTTTAGATTTATAGTGATTTAGTAGATTATAAATTCAAAATATTAATTTGAGATTAAAAAAAATAGTGATTTTAAGAGATAATAATTAAATTAGAAATGATAATATCAGAAAAGTTGACATTATCAAAACAGTTTAGATTTGCAGTGATTTAGGAGATTATAAAATAAAAATATTAATTTGGGATTAAAAAATAGTGATTTTAGGATATAATAATTAAATTAAAAGGATAATATCAGAACAGTTGACATTACCAAAACAGTTTAGATTTGTAGTGATTTAGTGGATTATAAATTCAAAATATTAATCTTTCAAAATTAACATGAAAATATAATGAAAAATCTGAACCTTAATGATTCATAATATGGAATTATTTAATTGGTATATTAAAATAAATATGGAAATATCAAAATTTTAATTGAGCCTAAGCTTACTTTCAAACTGCCCGATTCAATTTGCAATTGGTCTAATTAATTAATAGATCATATTTCATGATTTAAGAAGCGGTCAATGAAATGGTAATGAGTTGTCTATCCGAGTTGTTAAAAGAGATTAATTTTTTATTCATTTCGTTCCATATTAAAAGTTCCTATTATTTAGTGAATTCTGTTTGAATCATTTCCTTAAGAAACATGACTTCTTTATTGGAATAAATCAATTTGTAATAAGTTGATTGAATGTTATATTCCATAAAAATTATAACAAGTTGTCGATTACTTTGTTGATTGAATCCTTCAAGGATTTATTTTTTAAGTAGCATAATTCAATTGGATGAAAAAGTGTTGATCGCGTAATTGGCATAAAGAATAAAATAATAAATAAAATGTTGATTTTTAGTACTTCCAATAATTGATGGAGTTAGTTAGAAAATAAGTTTTTAAAAGATTTATTATTTTTCATATATCTAACCAATATTATTTTCATAAATCTTGGGATGAGTTTTATATTATTTAAGTATTTCATAATTTATTAATTGATTGAGTTTTTCATAAATTAGTTAAGCAAATAAATTTTTATATCTTTAGAATCAATTAACGTGGTTCAAATAATTAGAAATTTTTTTGGAAGCTAATAGATTGAAGTTTTAAAATGAATATGGAAATAATTTTTAATTGCATGGAACTATGAAAGTAATTAATTAATCATAGAATAAATTTATTAGGCACATGAAAAGTAGGTAAAATAAATAAAAGTCTAATATTTAAGGAAATTTACTTTTCAAATAATTAAAACTAATTTTTCATAAAAAGCAAGTTGGCCCTATCGTGTTTAAATTGATCCAATCTGGTTGTTGCCTAAGAGAGTTATCTAATTAATGGATCCTAAAATAATGTGACTGTTAATAATATCCATAAAATAAGGTGATCAGTATATAATATCCTAAGTAATTATCAAGGGCATTTTTGTCAAAGGCAATAAGAAACATTAATTAGGATGGACATGCGTTAAATTTATAGAATGACATGTGTCAATATATTGTGCTATGTACTGTGATTTAGTATATATAATAGATTCCTACTCCTAACCTAAACTAATACAATACCTAATACTCATTCTCTCTAAAATAAGAGTTAGAGACCTATTTATAGGAGAAAAAATTTGTACCCTAATTTAGATTCATTGAACTTGGACACTTTTGTACCTTTTTCTCTCTTTTTTCTTTCTTAACTTCAATCCCTATATGGTAATCCCCCAAGTCCTTTTTCATATTTAAAAGTTGCTCCCCAGTAAAAATAAATATTATTTCCTACAAAACAAAATCAAATGTATTAATTAAATTAAAAAAACATGTAAAAACTCCCTCCGTCCCAAATTAACTGCTCAGTTTTAACTTTTTAAAGTCAAATTGACTATTTTTAAAACTAATCTTTTTATTATTTTTGCTAAAATATAGGTGAAGAGATTATAACCAAAAGAAAGTATATACAATTTATTACTAATCCTAATTTTTATAATTTTAGAAATATATTTATATATGCTTAATTATTAATTCTAAAAATAGTCAATTTGACTTAAAAAAGTCAAAACTGAGCAGTTAATTTGGGACGGAGGGAGTAATAAATATGAGAATATTAAAATGTATGAATTATGAGTTTATCATCTATCTCTAGCTATATTCCATAAGGGAAAAATCCTAATTTATTCTTTAGCTAAATACACTTCAAGTAACATCAAATTCATAATTTATAATTCGGCTAAATTACCGAGGAATTGTACACGATAATTCATAATTCAGCTAAATTACCGATGAATTGCATATGGTTTGACTGTATACAATACAGTTTGACTTAAAAAAAACCAGCTGGAGCTAACAACCACTAATTAAATTACATATTTATCCTCGTACTCGGCCTAAATTTACCCGATTCAGGCCCCACATTAGATATTTCTATTGTTTGTTGTTAATTTTATTATTGAGTTCTAAATTTCAATAAATTCTATTCAACTGAAAACGAAGCTTTCAGTTGAAACAGTTTCACCTTCTTCTTTTTTCATCTTTCTTTAAAACACACAACTTACAAAATTGAAGAACACGAATTAGAGCAAATCAGAGCTACAAGTATACGAAAAATCAAATCATCAAATCACAAACATGTAATTCGTAAAGATAAAAATCAAAATTCAATTAATTTCTACTCAAATTCAACAAAATCAAACAAACCTTCAATAATCACACCATAAATATTCACGTCAAAGGCAGAAACAAATTCCCAAGTGAGAAAATTATATGTGAAAATCAAAAATTAAAGGATTTGCTCAACTCTCATTTACATTTTATAAATTTCTCTCTCTAAAAATAGAAAATCAAGGGAACGAGTGAAAGGCATTTGTACATAGGATTTGGAGCCAAATCCCCATTATAAATACCCCACATAATTACATCTCCTTCGTACCTTCAATCAATCATTAATATTGTCTCTCCGTTTTGCTTTTTTATACATATACAATATACATATATGCTCACACACACATCAGCAGCTGCCTTCTGTTGATTTTTTTTACGAAAATTGTTTTTTTTTTTTAAATAAATAAAATTATGATCATCTTTATGACTTTATGCAAAATAACAAATATATATACCATATATCTATATCTAAAGTAGGTTTGAAAATTTGTACGGTCTCTAGTATCCTTAGGAGTATCCTTCTGCGAAAAAAAAAAACTCTAACTATGGCTAAAAGTGAGAATGCGAAATTAGATATTTTCTTCTTATAGGAAAACTATCAAAATACGTTTTTGATTAATGATATACAGTAAAACCTCTATTTAGGAATAGACTTGGGACCAAACTAATTGTATTCTAATTGAGAAGTTATTACTAAATAGAGGTATTGGTACAAAATATTTTTCGAACATCCAAAAATATCGACTTTAACAAAAATATCAATAAGAACTCCCTAATAATTATTATTCAAAAAATATTTATGCAAAGTTAAAGAAAACATAAATTATTTAGATTTTCAAACTACGAAAATATAGTCTTTTATAGGAAATTTAGTCTTTTATAAGAAAATATAGTCCTTTATAAGAAATGTAGTCTTTTATAAGAAAATGTAGTTCTTTATAAGAAAATATAATTCTTTATAAGAAATGTAGTTTTTTATAGAAAATGTAGTCTTTTAAAATTAATATTGTCTCTATCTCTCTCTCTATATATATATATATATATATATATATATATATATATATATATATATATGAAATTATTACTATATAGATGTATAGTTTCTTAATACGGGACTTAAAAAGTATATAACATATTACAATTTAGAGGTTATTCCTATTTATAACTTGCCCAAGTTGGGACCAAATTTTTTTATAATATTGTAGATGTTATTCTTATATAGAGTATTCCTAAATAGGGGTTTTACTGTATATAATAACATTGATCATTACTCTCTTAACAAACTATATTATGATAGGAAGGGAATCAATATTTCTCTTCTGACTTCAACACTTATCTAAACAAACTAAATGACCATTTAATGAATGATGTATTTTTATTTAATGAATGATGTATTGTTATTAATAAATAAATATCGATACATAAATAAAAAAATATTACATAAATAGATGAATATGATTTTTATAGCAAAATTGCAACACCCTCATTATTAGGATTACAATATCAGTCATTGGTTAGTTACCAAATTTTCTTCAGCTCCATCAAACCCAACATTATAACTGACGAATTCCAGAATTGTTAATTGGAAGAAAAATTCGAGGGTGTTTATGGCTGGTTAATTCTCTGTCGGAATCTGAATTTGAAAACTATATTATATAAAATCAAGTACTTTAGTAGATTATAAGTCTAAATATTTTAAGAGTCGAATTATAAATTTGGTAATATTTAATGTAAAGAAGCGTAAACTTTATTCTTCATAATAGAGCCCCTCCTCACATCCTTCAAGTAATGACATATTCACACTCCGAAAATAAAATCGGATAGAGAGTAATAGAATTTAGTCTTACTCTAATATCTTAACATAAAATTTAATAAACTTAAAAAGCGCCCAAATTCTAAATTAATATATTAAAAGAAAAATAGAAATCTAACATGGTAGGTATGATATTTATATTTCATACCCATGTCAACAACATGTATACAATTGTGACTTTATAATGAAAGCTGGTGGGTTTAATAAAGGCGGATTTGATGACACTTTTGTTTTGCATGTTTAGTCTGCGTTCCGTTGATACGTTTTCCCATGCATGACAAAACTACTATAACATATACTCTTTCATTTTTAAAATTAGAAATACAATTTATTTTTTGAGATTAAACGATGACATTAAATTTTAAATTAATATAAATTTATTTAATTTTAAGTGATATAATTATTGTATAGTATTTTAAAAAATTATTAATCATAAAATATATTCCATTCTAAACTTTTATAAATTATACTAATTTTGAAATTTAATGTCATTGTTTGACCGTAAAAATTAAATTATATCTCTAATTTTAGAACGGAGAAAATATATTTCTTAAAGTGAAGAGTGTACTTTCTACATAATTGTTATTTAAAAAAATCACATTTTTAAAATTAGTACTAATACTTTCGTGACTAAAAAATAGTTATTAAAAATGCAAACAAAATGACATGATCGGTTGTGATTGATCATAATCACTAGGCCAACACTGATAAGTTATTAACTACTTATATTTTATCACATCATTTTGTATGATTATTTTGTTGCCATACATACACACACAGTGTGCGATTTCGATTTTATGCGTGCGATTTTGACTAGTAACCAAATCGAATCATAAATTTGATTTTTCAACTCACCTAAAACCGTCACATACGTTGGAACCGTTGGTGCGCTTTTAATTGGTGCGGTTTGTACTATTTTTAGTGCGATTTTGATTCATTGCTCAGTCTTAAGTAGTTATCAGATATTAAACCGAATATACAATAATTAGAAAGTAATTACAGAAATAAAACACACACAAAATATTTACAAAAATAACACAAATACAATATTATGTTGCTAAAATCATGTATCATTAACTCTTACACGTCAGTTATCGACTTTCATATTTGCAACTAACCGCGCCTAAATTCATGCAACTTTGAAATCGAAAAAACAGATCAACGACAAATCTATTGGAGAAGACAAAAACTTCTGTCACGACTCTGAGATCGAAGAAGACGAAACCTTTTGCCGCGACGTAACTCTGAGATCAGAAAATAGCATACAAAATCAACAACTTCTTCAAGTTCAGTAACCGAAAACCTACGACCACGAAGTGATTGTTGATTACAAGATCAACAGCAATTTCGATACAATTTTGAATACTGAGGTATGTGAATTTAAAAGTTATATGCATATAATTACCTATGGTTACTACGAAGTCCTATATAGGTTACCTTTCTTAAGTTTTTCGAACTAAAAAATTGTCACAAAGTAAGAATACTGAATGTTTTGATTCCAAAATGCATTTGAAAATATGTTTTATATTATGGTTACTAAATAGATATAAATTGGTTACTACTGTTTATTATAAATTTGGTAGCTGAATAATGTTTCTTTGATTGCTTTAAAATTTTTAAATGAGTTCTACTGACTTTTTTTATATTAATGGTTACTCATCAAATACATTGGTTACCTTTCTGCAACATGCTGGTTATTGTCTAATGCTGTCTTGGTTATTGTGTAGCATTATGTTGTCTAATGCTGTATTGGTTATTGTCTAATGCTGTCTTGATTACTGCATAATATAACTGACTAATACTGACTTGGTTAGTGACTAATGTTGTCTTAGTTACTATGTAACATTATATTGGTTAATGTCTAATGCTGACTTGGTTACTGACTAATGCTGTCTTGGTTATTGCATAATGTTACTGACTAATGCTGACTTGGTTACTGTGTAACATTATATTGGTTACTGACTAATGCTGAATTGGTTACTGTCTAATGTTGTCTTGGTTACTGCATAATGTTACTGACTAATGTTGACTTGCTTACTCTGTAACATTATATTGGTTACTGACAAATGCTGAATTGGTTACTGTCTAATGCTGTCTTGGTTACTGCATAATATTACTGACTAATGCTGACTTGGTTACTGACTAATGCTGACTTGTTTACTGTGTAACATTATATTGGTTACTGACACTATTACAAAACAGTAAATAGACAACGTGAAAAAAACGTTGTGGTTTCATTCAGAAAAACGTCGTGGTTAAGGGTGTCATCTATTTGATACCCTTACACAACGTTTTTAAAACGTTGTAGTTAAGCACATTATACAACATTTTTTTAAAAAAAAACGTTGTAGATTTATTTTTTATAAATTAGTAGATGCTTGAAAACGTTGTAGATGGTATGCTTCTACAACGTTTTTTGGATAAAAAATGTTGTAGTTTAATATATTAGACAACGTTTAGGCTCATTATACAACGTTTATAAAATGTTGTAGATTGACTTGAAAAAAAAAAGTTATGGTTCACCTATATTACCAGTGCACCTACAATCTGCTAATGCCATGATATATAGCTAAAAAAGGTCTAAATTCTCATTTAAATTTAAAGCCAAAATGTATTAACCATTCAAAATACATCCCAATAATACCATTTGTTTATAATTTCAAATTGCTACATCCTTTTCCAAACTATCCATATATACATCTCAAATTTACTTTTCAATATAAATTACTACTATATTGAATTGTGAATTTGATTACATCCACAAAATAAACCAAACTATCCATTAAAAAAAAGAAAGAAAGAAAAGAGAAGAAAAAATTATATACAACCTTCCAGGTACTAGGAAAACAAAATCTAGTCAAGTCACATCTCTTCCAAAAAAATACAAGAAAGAAAAAGAGCCATGAATGTAAGACCCCAAATTATTAATAAATGAAATTTAATTTCTTCTATTTATTATTTTGAAATAGTAAGGGTTGAATTGATTAATGAGGTTAGTTATGGGTAAAAAGCGCAAATATTTCAAATAAGCAGGTGGTTATAAAATATTCATTATTATCGAGGAATATTCGTTTGGTCGTGGAATATTCTTGCTGTCGGGGAATATTCGTATGACGGCGCAGTCTTTTGTGGGCCCATAAAGGAAAGCGATTGGATGAAGAAAACGATAAGTATAAGTTGTTTATAAATAACGGCGTAGTTGTTACCATTAATACTGTTGGAATACCCGGTGGTTAAAATACAGTAATACGCATTGTTGCACAGTAGCACACGGTATTGCACCAATTATTGATTCTTACGTAAGAAGGCACTACTCAATAATTGTTATAGTAATTACTGTTCAGTATTTTATTTTATTGATTTAATAATTACTACGTTGATATTTTATATTATTGTTGTTTCAATAATTGTCACTACACAGTATTTTTCATTATCGAAGCAATAATTCATATTATCTGAATAATATTATTAGATAACATTATTGGTAATGTCTAGAAAATTCTGTCTAAGGAGAGGTTTGGTCACCTAATTACGCGCCAGTAAGGAAAAATTCTTTTTGGAAAGCCCCCTCTTTCCTAGGAATTGCCTGGTTGTCAGTATTGTGATTCGGTAATATTATTTGTGAATAATTAATTATTAATTTATATGATGAGGAAAATATTCATTTTATGTGGATATAGATGGAGAAATTTTTTTAAAATGACAATTATTGAAAATCGATATTTTATCTTTTCTGATAAAATAATATTTTATTATATTATTATAATATAATAATGATGATATTTTTACAATGAATGTGAGATATATGAGTATATGAGGAGAAAGAGTATTTTTGTTGTAAAAATTGTTTAAAACATGTTAAACATGTCTGTGGGCCCATTTCTTGACTGAAATTTGATTATAGCTTGTAAAATCGTCCGTTTATGGATTTCGGTCAATTTCTGTTTAGAATTTGAAAAAATTTTCTTCTGCAAAGTTGTAGAGAATTGAATTTTCTATAAAAATTCGTGAGATTCAAATTTTCTGATAAAGGGCTATTTATTATGAATTATTGAAGTTCTGAAATTCCGAAATAATTAATTTTTGGAAGTTTAAATTTTTTAAATAACAAAAACGTTTTTTTTATTGTGGTGTGTTCCACATGTGTGTTAAATGTGCTGATTTCAGATTTTCTATGGTTGGCTTAAAAATTTATATAAATATATTATTAATTTATTAAATTTTCTGCTTTGGTGTTCTAAGCATTTTCCTATAAATAGGGTACTTAGGTTAGAATTGAAAAACACACCAGAAACTAAAGATTTCTCTCTCTTTCTCTCTCTATAATATCGAGCGTATTTTGTGAGTATTTTTATACTTTGAGTGTTGCTATACGATGCAAGTTCCTTCAGCACTATATCTGATATTCCAACCAGAAGTACTATTTTGCTGAGGTAAGGGATATTATTTTTATATAAATGATATTATTTCTTCCAATATCATTATGCCGAAATATTGATCTAAATTTTTATCAAATTTAAAATTTTTTGTGTCGAGATTACTATTCACGTATACAGCACTATTCATGAATACGGTACTACTCACCGAAAAAAAATGAAATTTTCTTCTTTTTGTCCAAAATATCTATTATGGATACTAGCTTTGATTGTATCCATATTTTGATCATTCTTGAATTTTACTCCACTATGATTACTTATGAGGTATTTTTGGACATGGATAAACCGAAATACGAATCCTTAATAATTATTCTTTTGTTTCACTGGATTCGTTTTCTTTAAAATATTTTTCATCATCCTCAGTCCTAAATGATGATGTTACTGAATATCTTTGCATGTACTGCAAAGATGAATGATTTTCTGATGAATATCTTTGGCCGTAGTGCAAAGATGAACACGTGTTTAGATGAACATGACCAACTGATGAATATCTTTGGCCTGTAGTGCAAAGATGAATATTTAATTCCAGATATATATTGATTGATGTTACAGAGATAAAATATCGACGATGAACTTTTAAATTCATATATAGAAGATAGTAGTTTACATTATCTACTTAACTCTTCTAATGAATTATTATTTTCGCTGCGAAGTTTGATTTAAAACTGATTGTCTATTGTATTCTATTAGATTTTTCCCTGTTGAAGACTAACGATAATTTGTTTTATATTATCTTAGTTATAATGTTCTTTACTGGGCTAGTTAAGCTCACCCTTTTCCTTTTGTTCTATTTTTCTTCTCAGGAGGCGAGAATGTAGCTAGTACTAGTCGGGGTATGGAATGAAGGTTCTAGAAAGTCGTTTTAGTAGCTCTCACTATTTTTGTAAAATAATGTATCAATAATTGTAATGAATACTTATTTGAGTGTGGATATTGTCTAGATTGTAATATTTGTATATAAACTCACAGTTTTTATGTTGTATTAATAAAGTTGTAGTTGTTTCTGTACCATGTATTTTGACGACTCAGAATGGGTGTTGTATACCTATTTTAGGGGCGTCACAGTTGGTATCAAAGCTTAGAGATATGATCTCTGGCGGAGATCGGGAAATAGAACTAGGAGGGGAGAGACGAGTAAATTCTTCGCTAGTATGTCCTACCTAAGCTTATTTGTTGGTCGGTCATAATATAGGGATATTATGTGATATGTTAATTACTTAAATTAACCCTTGTTTTATGGCAGTATTTGAGAATGTCGACTGAGAATGTTAACAGTGGAGTAAATGAGACTGTGGAGACACATGTGCTCACCAATGAGGAGAACGTACAACAGACTGGCAATGTTCCTCCTGTAAACAACACCACTGAGCAGACGATGAACGATGAGATGTTTAGAAGTTTTTTGCGGTTCATGCAAAACTAGACGAGGGAGACTCGTGTTCAAAATACAGGAGGAAATGATAGCAATTCACGATTTGTCACAGCCAAGCAGTTCAAAGAATTGGGACCACCAGAATTTAAGGAAAAGCCGAATCCGATCATGGCGGAAACGTGGGTCAAGCAAATTACCAAGATATTCGATGTCTTGGGATGCACGGAGGAACAAAAGGTTTCATTCGCCACCTTTATGTTCCGTGGCGAGGCAGACTACTGGTGGGAGTCTGTGAAGCATACCCATCCAGCCGCACTCAGCATGTCTTGGGAGACATTTCAGAAATTGTTCAATGACAAGTACTTTCTTAAAAGTATTAGTCATATGAAGGAGGTAGAGTTTATTAGACTGGAGCAGAATAACATGACGGTGTCCCAGTACGAGGCGAAGTTTGCAGAGTTGTCCAGGTTTGCACCTCATTTGGTGGAGAATGAGGAACGTATGACGCGGATGTTTCTGAGAGGTTTGAAACCCGGCATACGTCAATATCTCATTTCTCATAATTTTTTTCTCTATTCAGATGTTGTCTACAGGGCTCAATTATTAGAGCGAGATAACGAGTACGGTCAATCGAGGGACCACAACCAGGATCATACCGGTGACAGCAGTCATCAGAACAATGATAACCAGCGGAGAAAGAAAAATACTGATAAGAACGGCAACCACTCTGGTGGTAATCGTGGCCATGAAAATAGAAGAAGCAAGTCGGGAGGAGATTTTAAAAAGAGGAGATTCAACAATGACAATACGAAGACGTCAGCACCAACTGGTTCCAAGGGAGGAGAACGACCACCGGTCATATGCTATAAGTGCGGAAAAGAAGGACATATCAGCCCAAACTGCCCACAACAGTTTAAGGTATGTTATAATTGTGGAAAGGAATGACATATCGCTCGAGATTGCACTGTAGTGAAATCAAGTCCAGCAGGGATGGTGACTCAAAAAGCTGTCCCAGAAAAGTCAAAGTCAACGGTTTCTGGAAGAGCGTTTGTCGTGACTGCTCAACATGCGAGGAACCAAACGAGGTGATCACGGGTAAGCTAATCATAAATTCATGCGAAGTTTATACCTTACTAGATACCGGTGCTACCCATTCATTTATTTCTCCTGCTTGTGCTCAACGTTTAAACTTGACTCCGGAGAAGTTAGACTTTGATTTATCTGTGGAGACTTCGTTAAGAGAAACTTTCATCACATCCACTGTTTATAAATCTTGTTTGATCCAAGTTGGCACCATTACCTTACCTGTTGACCTTATCTCTTTAAAGATACTTGCTTTTAATGTGATTTTAGGGATTGATTGGTTAACTACTCATCATGCCAAAATTGATTGTTTTCGTAAGGTTGTTAGTTTTCATATTCCTAACCAACCTGTTGTGCAAATTCAAGCAACTAAGCCATTAAAATCAATCACTGTTATATCAAGCCATAAAGTCATTCGTTTATTAAAAAACGGATGTCAAGCTTTCTTAGCCCATGTTATGAATTTGAATAAAGACACGTCAAATTTGAATAATATTCCTGTTGTTATTGACTTTCCTGACGTATTTCCTGAAGAACTTTTCGGTCTACCCCCGGAACATGAAGTTGAATTCTTTATTGATCTTGAACCTGGTACAAAGCCCATTTCTAAAACCCCATATCGAATAGCTCCTATTGAACTTTAGGAGTTAAAGGTCCAACTACAGGAGTTATTGGACATCGGTTTTATTCATCCTAGTACATCTCCTTGGGGTGCTTCTATTTTATTTGTAAAGAAGAAAGACGGGAGTATGCGACTTTGTATCGATTACCGGGAATTAAACCATGTCACTATCAAGAATAGGTATCCGCTACCTCGTATTGATGACTTGTTTGACCAGTTACAAGGAGCACAATTCTTTTCAAAGATCGATCTTCGTTCTGGATATCATCAGCTGAAGGTTAAAACTGAGGATATTCCAAAGACTGCCTTCAGAACTCGGTACGGGCATTATGAATTCATAGTCATGTCTTTTGGATTAACTAATACTCCTGCGGCTTTCATGGATATGATGAACCGAGTATTCAAAGATTATTTGGATCAATTCGTTGTTGTCTTTATTGATGACATCCTCATATATTCCAAAAGCCATGAAGATCATGAGCACCACTTAAAACTGGTACTCCAAAGGCTGCGTGAAAACAAGCTATATGCTAAGTTGTAGAAATGCGAGTTCTGGCTTGAAGAAGTAGCATTCCTTGGGCACGTGGTGTCAAAACATGGAGTATCTGTTGACCCGACGAAGATTGAAGCAATACAAAGTTGGGAACAACCAAAGACGGTGACTGAAGTACGTAGCTTTCTGGGCTTAGCTGGTTATTATCGGAGATTCGTGGAAGGGTTTTCTCGAATCGCTACTGTGACGACTCCAAAATAGGTCCATTCCATCCAACCTATTATGAGTCGCCAAATACATGGTACAGAAAATAACTGTAACTTTATTACAATAATTGTCGTGCAAAATACAACAACACATATGCTGTGAGTTTGGATACAAATATATACCAAATGTGACTCATGTTCTAACCGTGGACATCACCTCACAATGAAACCTTACATAAAGGTATAGTCAAAAATTGTTTTAGAAATTAGAATATTTGGGAAGTGCTCAAGGAAACCTTCGTACATGGGAGGCCATACGTCTAGGTTATGATAGATATCATATGGCCACAGAATTATTCTTGGTTGACCCAATAGACCCCAAAGAAAAATGAGAAGATTACTATCATATTCTTCCCAATGGTGAGTCTTCTCTTGACATATCATTATCTCTACTGTCTCTAATTGAGAATTATACTTCAAAAAAATACCAAGATTATATAAGTAGTGCTCGTATATATACTCAGCAAGTGGATGAGCACATCCCTGTCTTATGATGATACGAGGTTGTATGTCGTTAGACATCTTGTATGATAGTGGCAAACCACCCTTCCAACGTTGGGTCCACCTTACCCTATTGGATTCACCAAATAAAACTACTAAATGAACTTTTCTATACTGCTTCGAGAGAACATCCACAGCTAGAGACCACCGTTCTATTTTCCCGTTACCCTCGCTCGACCCAGCTACACTTTTATTACCTGAAAGGAATTGTGAAGCAAAAGGGTGAGCACAACTAGCTCAGTAAAGAATATCATGACTAAAGATACTTAAATTATCAATAGCCTTCATCAATAATAAATCAAAGATTTAGAACATATGGTAAATGATAAAAATTTCAACCATAGTTGCCGCAGAACGAGCAATCCATTAGAAGAGTCAAATAGACTATAAAGTCTATTATCTTCTCCATGTTAAAAATCCATCAACAATATTTTATCCCTGTAACATCAATTAACAGTTCCTTTCCACAATCATATGAATAACTCATAATCATAATTGTGATTCTAAATTTTTCTTCGCACCAGGACGAAGAATATTTTCATCACCTGTCTTTACCTGAAACATCAAACATCATGGTTATACCAAATCACAGTTCCTGTTCATAATCATACTAATAAATTCATCTTTACACTACGACCAAAGATATTCATTTGTATCACCAGTTGGTCATGTTTATCTCAACATCTGTTCGTCTTTGCACTACTGGCCAAAGATATTCAACAACATGTCATCTTTACACTACGGGCTAAAGATATTCATCAACAATTCATCTTTGCACTACATGCCATAGATATTCATCAATATTTCATCTTTGCACTACAGGCCAAAGATATTAATATCTCAAAGAAATATATAATCATTTCAGAATTTATATAAACAATAATTATAACCATGTTGATCAATTCACCTTTGCACTTAAGTTAAAGATATTCACTTATAAATTCAATGGTCATGATCATACCAATCAACGATTCAACTTTGCACTACTGGCCAAAGATAACCCATAGTCATGATCATACCAAAAATCTACCCATCTTTACACTCAAGTCAAAGAGAAATATCATTATTAGGGTTATAAAAATATTATATATAATAATAAAAATAATATGATCAACATCTAGTTTTAATCTCAAGAGTAATATTCGTAAATCAACTATAATTTGGTTAGAAAAAGAAACCAATTTTTATCGTGGATAGTAACTCGTGAATAGTAACTCATAAATAGTAAACCCGACACAAAAAGGTAGAAATTCAACAATAAAATCCATACCAGTATTTCGGTATAATGATATTGAAAGAATAATATTTCTTAAGCTTATAAACAATTTATTTAAATTGTTTACACTTTACTAAATAATGCATTTAATCATTCTAAAATACCAAACTCATAAGATTTTATCACCAATAATCAAAACCCTCATCAAAAATCTGCATATACCTCATATAGGATTCTCAAGCCATAAAATCCTATTTTCCAATTTTCTTACTTCACATAACACATTTAATTCATTTTCTCATAACTAGTCTATTTTTATGAAAAATACCAAATCAGTTCCAAAAATATTTCTTTTTTGGGATTTAGCAGAATATAGTCACATATTAAACATATATTTTTTTCAAAATTTTTAAAACTCATTTACTATTTTTCATATGGCCAAAACCGTCGAATATTTAGACATTTATCATAAATTGTACTTTTATCCAAAAATTCTGAAATTCACAGAGTACACTGATATTATATAGATATACTTCCAATAAAAATTTCATCAATTTTGGAGTTAACCACAAGGAATTATAAGCGGTTACTTTTAAAATAGTCTTTTCTCATAAAATTCATAACTCTCAATCTATACATCCAAAAATCACCATTTTTGGACACAATCAAGAAAACTCATCAAAATATCATTTCAAATTTTTCTAGAATTTTTGAAGGTCAGAAAAATTACGAAACTGAAAAACATAACAACCCTTAAAATTTCTTACTATCCCTTACCTCAAAAGTTCAGTATTTCTGACTGGAATGCAAAGCCGAAGGAAACTTGTACTGAATAGCAACTCTCAAAGTATCTAAATACTCACAAAATATGCTTCATAATATAGAGAGAGAAAGAGAGAAAGCTTATGTTTCTGGTGTGATTTTTAATTCTAACTTAGCCCTCTATTTATAGGAAAATTTTAGTAGGCTTGACCTGCAACCTGATGGCTTTACCTGCCACTATTCCCACCCACCACATTTGAAATATAATTCAGCATATTTCTTCACCAACCACAAGTGGGGCCCACCAATTCTAGAATTTTCCATCAAAATGATAAACTCCGAAAATTCTACAATTTCTGAACCAGTTATCTTGTAAAATTCATAATAAATCATACGTTCATTTTTAACGGTTCAAAATTTGTGGGCATATACTCAACTTATATATGTATAACATATCCAAAAATTACCACGATCCAACGGTCGGATTAAAAATTATAACCCCCGCAAAATATCTCAAAAACCCTGATTTTTAATACCTCCATTCCGACAAAAATACGGATAAAAAATCTCAACATTAACTCCTTCATTTTTAACCACAAAAATATATCCCTCGTTTATATCCACATAAAATAAATATTTCCTTATCATATGAATCAATAATTAATTATTCATAAATAATATTACAGAATCACATTTATGACAACCAGGCCGTTCCCAGGAAAGAGGGGGTTTTCCAATAAGAATTTTTCCTTACTAGCGCGCAATTAGGTGACCAAACCTCTCCTTAGATAGAACTTTCTAGACATTGCCAATAATGTTATCTAATAATATTATTCAAATAATATGAATTATTGATCTGATAATGGGAAATACTGTGCAGTGACAATTATTGAATAACAATAATATAAAATTTCAACGTAGCAATTATTGAATCAATAAAATAAAATATTGAACAGTAATTACTGTAACATTATTGAGTAGTGCCTTCTTACGTAAGAATCAATAATTTTAAAAATACTATGCAATACCGTGTGCTACTGTGCAATAACGCGTATTACTGTATTTTAACCACCGGATATTCCAACAGTGTTAACGGTAACAACTACGCCGTTATTTGTAAAAACTCAAATTTGTCGTTTCTTTACCCGACAGTTATTCGTTATGGGGCCCACAAATAGCTGCGCCGTCGTACGAATATTCCCCGACAGAAAGAATATTCCACGACCAAACGAATATTCCCTGACAACAATGATTATTTTATAACCACTTGCTTATTTTGAAAAAAAAATTCATATTTCACCCATAACTTTAAACTTTTATCAATTTAACCATTTACTAAATAGTAATTATAAGAAAAATTGAATACTTTTATTTCATAAAATTCGGGATCTTACAGCTACCCCGTTAACTCAGCTGACTCGAAAAGATATCAAATTCGTATGGAGCGAGGAATGCGAGAAGAGTTTTCAAGAGCTTAAGAGGAGACTCATTTCGGCACCTGTTTTGACCATACCATCTGGTTCGGATGGATTTGTTATCTACAGCGATGCTTCAGGTAAAGGGCTAGGATGTGTTCTCATGTAACGTGGGAAAGTTATAACCTATGCCTCGCGACAACTTAAAGAATATGAGAGGAATTATCCTACTCATGATCTAGAGTTGGCAGCAGTTATTTTCGCGCTAAAGATCTGGAGGCACTATCTATATAGGGAGAAAGTGGAGATATATTCAGACCATAAAAGTCCAAATATTTCTTCACTAAAAAAGAACTCAACATGCGGCAACCACGTTGGCTCGAGCTGTTGAAAGATTACGACCACGCTATTCAATACCATCCTGGAAAAGTAAATGTGGTAGCTGACGCGTTGAGTAGAAGATCATATGCAGGAACGAGTGCGATGATGTCAAGTATACGCATAGAACCAACTTTAATCGATAAAGTTAAAGTTGCTCAAGCCACAGACCCGGAGCTGATGCGTATGAAGAAAAAAGTGCAAGAAGGTGCTATTCCAGAAGTAAGAATCGATGAAGAAGGAATACTTCGAGTCCACTCCAGACTTTGTGTTCCTAACAATTCTAATTTGAAGTACAAGATCATGATGGAGGCACACAATACACCATTTGCAATCCATCTTGAAATTACCAAAATGTATCGTGATCTTCGACATACATTTTGATGGAACAATATGAAGAGAGAGATTGCAAAGTTTATCTCGAGGTGTTTAACTTGTCAACGTGTAAGGACGGAGCATCAAGTGCCAAAGGGTCCATTGCAACCACTTGAGATTCTGAAATAGAAGTGGGAACACATTACCATGGATTTCGTTACGGGTCTTCCCACAGTTTCTCAAGGCATAAATGCTATTTGGGTTATTGTTGATAGACTAACCAAGTCTGCTCATTTCTTGCCGATACGGGTGACTTATTCCCTTGAACATCTTGCTAGTATATACGTGAATGAGATTGTGAGGTTGTATAGCATGCCAGTATCCATAGTTTCGGATCGTGACCCAAGATTCACTTCAAAATTTTGGGTTAGCTTGCAAAAAGCTATGGGCACGGATTTACGGTTCAGTTCGGCATACCATCCTCAAACGGACGGACAATCAGAGAGGACTATTCAAACTCTTAAAGATCTATTAAGACTTTATGTCCTAGATTTCAAAGGGAGTTGGGATAAGTATCTACCATTGGTGGAATTCTCCTACAACAACAGTTATCAGGCAAGTATAGGCGTGGCTCCATTTGAAGTATTGTATGGATGAAAGTGTCGCTCTCCAGTATGTTGGGATGAGGTGGGAGAAGCAACGTTATTGGGACCAGAGTTGCTACGAATGACTATAGAGAAGATCCAAACGATTCGACAACGTATACAAACGGCACAGGATCGACAAAAGAGTTATGCGGATATCATCGAGAGGACGTGAAATTTGACATTGGGGATCATGTATTGTTACGCGTGGCTCCATGGAACGGAGTTACAAGATTTGAAAAGAGAGGAAAGCTCAATCCACGATTTATTGGTCCATTTCAGATTCTTGACCGAGTAGGAAATGTGGCCTATAGACTCGCGTTACCTCCAAGTATGTCTCGTGTTCATAATGTTTTTTATATATCTGTGCTGCGTAAATATGTGAAAGACCCAAACCACGTTATTGAGTTAGAACCGAACGAGATAGCCGAAAACTTAACGTACGAAGAGGTACCTATCAAGATCTTGGACAGGAAGGAGCATGTCCTACGCACGAAAGTCATACCACAAGTTAAAGTTTTGTGGAGAAACCGTGCTATTGAGAAAATGACCTGGGAGTTGGAAACGGAAATGAAAGCAAGGTATCATCATCTTTTCAAAAAATCAGGTACGTACATCAATTTCGAGCATGAGGTTGTAAGACCCCAAATTATTAATAAATAAAATTTAATTTCCTCTATTTATTATTTTAAAATAGTAAGGGTTGAATTGATTAATGAGGTTAGTTATTGGTAAAAAACGTAAATATTTCAAATAAGCAGGTGGTTATAAAATATTCATTGTTGTCGGGGAATATTCGTTTGGTCGTGGAATATTCTTGCTGTCAGGCAATATTGGTACGACGGCGCAGTCTTTTGTGGGCACATAACGGAAAGCGATTGGATGAAAAAAACGACAAGTATAAGTTGTTTATAAATAACGGCGTAGTTGTTACCGTTAATACTGTTGGAATACCCAGTGGTTAAAACACAGTCATACGCGTTGTTGCACAGTAGCACACGGTATTGCACCAATTATTGATTCTTACGTAAGAAAGCACTACTCAATAATTGTTATAGTAATTACTGTTCAGTATTTTATTTTATTGATTCAATAATTGCTACGTTGATATTTTATATTATTGTTGTTTCAATAATTGTCACTACACAGTATTTTTTATTATCGAAGCAATAATTCATATTATCTGAATAATATTATTAGATAACATTATTGGCAATGTCTAGAAAGTTCTGTCTAAGGAGAGGTTTGGTCACCTACTTGCGCGCCAGTAAGGAGAAATTCTTATTGGAAATCTCCCTTTTTCCTGAGAACTGTCTAGTTTTCAGTATTGTGATTCGATAATATTATTTGGGATTTATATAAACGGTGAGTTTATATACAAATATTGCCATCTAGACAATATCCACACTCAAATAAGTCCTCATTACAATTATTGATATATTATTTTACAAAAATGGTGAGGACTGACAACCACAAATAATATTACAGAATCACAATACTGACAACCAGGCCGTTCTTAGGAAAAAGGGGGCTTTCCAATAAGGATTTTTCCTTACTGGCGCGCAATTAGGTGACCAAACCTCTCTTTAGACAGAACATTCTAGACATTGCCAATAATGCTATCCAATAATATTATTCAAATATGAATTATTAATCTGATAATAAAAAATACTGTGTAGTGACAATTATTGAAACAACAACAATATAAAATATCAACGTAGCAATTATTGAATCAATAAAATAAAATATTGAACAGTAATTACTGTAACAATTATTGAGTAGTGCCTTCTTACGTAAGAATCAATAATTGGTGCAATACCGTGTGCTATTGTGCAACAACGCGTATTACTGTGTTTTAACCACCGGGTATTCTAACAATGTTAACGGTAACAACTACGCTGTTATTTATAAACAACTTATACTTGTCGTTTTCTTCATTCAATCGCTTTCCATTATGGGGCCCACGAAAGGCTGCGCCGTCGTACGAATATTCCCCGACAGCAAGTGTGACGCTCCCAAAACATGTATACATCACCCATTCTGAGTCGCCAAAATATGGTACAGAAACGACTATAACTTTATCAATACAATTGTCATGCAAAATACGACAATACATAAACTGTTAGTTTAAATACAAATATTGTCTTCTAGACAATATCCGCACTCAAATAAGTCCTCATTATAATTATTGATATATTATTTTATAAAAATGGTGAGGACTACTATACAACTTTTTAGAACCATCATTTCATACCCCGACTAATACTCGCTACATTCTCGCATCCTGAGAAGAAAAATAGAACAAAAAGGAAAAGGGTGAGCTCAACTAGCCTAGTAAAGAATATTATGACTAAGATAATATAGAATAAATTATCGTTAATTCTCAACAGGGAAAAATCTAATAGAATACAATAGAGAACAAATTTTAAATTAATATTCGCAGCGGAAATAATAATTCAATAGAAGAGTTAAGTAGAGAATGAAATCTACTATCATCTATGAATT
Source organism: Panax notoginseng (assembly GCA_016801055.1). Taxonomy (NCBI): domain Eukaryota; kingdom Viridiplantae; phylum Streptophyta; class Magnoliopsida; order Apiales; family Araliaceae; genus Panax; species Panax notoginseng. Next base: position 184,011,118 of record CM029015.1, on the reverse strand, counting down.
TAAAAGTCCATCATCAATATTTTATCCCTGTAACATAAATCAATATTCATCCTGAATCAAATATTCGTCGTTGCATTACAGGCCAAAGATATTCATCAGTTGGTCATATTCATCTCAACACCTGTTCATCTTTGCACTACGGCCAAAGATATTCATCAGAAAATTATTCATCTTTGCACTACAGGCCAAAGATATTCAGTTACATCATCATTTAGGACTGAAGATAATGAAAAATATTTTAAAGAAAATGAATCCAGTGAAACAAATGAACAAATATTAAGGATTCATACTTTAAACAATCCAAGTTCAAAAATACTTCATAAATAACCATAGTGGAGTAAATTCAAGAATGATCAAAATATGGAAACAATCAAAGCTAGTATCTATAATAAGTATCTTAGAAAAAAAATGAAAATTTAATTTTTCGGTGAATAGTGCCGTATTCGTAAATAGTATCGTATACGTGAATAGTAATCCCGACACTTAAAGTTCTAAATTTGATAAAAAATTTAGATCAATATTTAGGCATAATGATATTGAAAGAAATAATATCATTTATAAAAAAAAATAACATCCCTTACCTCAAAAAGACAGTACTTCTACCTGGAATACCGGATATAATGCTGAAGGAAACTTGCACCATATATCAACACTCAAAATATCAAAATACTCACAAGAATACGCTAGATAATATAGAGAGAGAAATCTTTAGTTTCTGGTGTGTTTTTCTATTCTAACCTAAGCACCCTATTTATAGGAAATTACTTAGAACACCAAAGCAGAAAATTTAATAAAATATTAATATAAATATTATAAATTCCTACCTCCACTGATCCAAAACATCAGCCACACATGTGCCAACTCACCAAAAACGTTTTTCATATAAAAATCATTTAAAACTCCAAAAAAAAATTAATTATTCCGAAACTTTAATAATTCACAATAAATAGCCTTTTTATCAGAAAAATTTGAATCTTATGTCCATTCCATAGGAAATTCAATTTTCTACAATTTTGTAAGTTTAAGTTTTTCTAAATTCCAAACAGAAATTGACCGAAATCCACATACGGATGATTTTACAAGCTATAATCAAATTTCACTCAAGAAATAGGGTCCACAAACATGAAAAACATGTTTTAAATATTTTTAGTAACAAAAATACTCTTCCTCCTCATTTATTCATATATTACACATTCATTGTAAAAATATCATCATTATTATATTATTAAAATATAATAATATATTTTATCAGAAAAGATAAAATATCAATTTTCAACAATTGTCACATAAAAAAAATTTCTCCATCTATATCCACATAAAATGAGTATTTTTTTTATCATATAAAACAATAATTAATTATTCACAAATAATATTACAGAATCACAATACTGACAACAAGGCCGTTCCTAGGAAAGAGGGGGCTTTCCAATAAGGATTTCTCCTTATTAGCACGCAATTAGGTGACCAAACCTCTCCTTAGACAGAATTTTTTAGACATTACTAATAATTCTATCTAATAATATTATTCAAATAATATGAATTATTGCTCCGATAATAGAAAATACTGTGCAATGATAATTATTAAAACAACAATAATATAAAATATTAACGCAACAATTATTGAATCAATAAAATAAACTATTGAACAGTAATTACTGTAACAATTATTGAATAGTGACTTCTTACATAAAAATCAATAATTGGTGCAATACCGTGTGCTACTGTACAACAACGCGTATTACTGTGTTTTTACTATCGGGTATTCCAACAGTATTAACAGTAACAACTACGCCGTTATTTATAAATAACTTATACTTGTCGTTTTCTTCATCCAATCGCTTTCCGATATGGGGCCCACACAAGGCTGCGCCGTCGTACGAATATTCTCCGACAGTAAGAATATTTCACGACCAAACGAATATTCTCTGACAATAATGAATATTTTATAACCACTTGCTTGTTTGAAATATTTGCGCATTTTATCCATAACTTACCACATTAATCAATTCAACCCTAACTATTTCAAAATAATAAATAGAGGAAATTTAATTTCATTAATAATAAGTTGGGGTCTAACAACCTCCCCTCCTTATGAAATTTCGTCCTCGAAATTGACATACGTACCTGGTGTTTTGAAAAAGTAAGGATACCTCGCTTTCATTTTCGTTTTCAACTGCCAAGTCATTTCCTCAATAGCATGGTTCCTTCACAAAATTTTGACTTGTGGTATGACCTTTGTGCGTAGGACATGCTCCTTTCTATCCAAGATCTTGACAGGTACCTCCTCGTATGTTAAGTCTTCGGCTATCTCGTCTGATTTTAACTCAATAACGTGGTTCGGGTCTTTCACATATTTACAAAGGACATATATGTGAAAAACGTTATGAACACGAGACATACTTGGAGGTAACGCGAGTCTATAGGCAACATTTCCTATTCGGTCAAGAATCTGAAATGGACCAATAAATCATGGATTGAGCTTTCCTCTCTTCTCAAATCTTGTAACTTCCTTCCATGGAGCAACTCGCAACAATACATGATCCCCAATACTAAATTACACATCCTTTCGATGAAGATCCGCATAACTCTTTTGTCGATCTTGTGTCATTTCTATACATTGTCGAATCATTTGGATCTTTTCCGTAGTCATACGTACCAACTATGGTCCCAACAATGTTGCTTCACCCACCTCATCCCAACATATTGGAGAGCGACACTTTCGTCCATATAATGCTTCAAATGGAGCCGCACTTATACTTGCCTGATAACTGTTGTTGTAAGAGAATTCCACCAATGGTAAATACTTATCCCAACTCCCTTTGAAGTCTAAGACACAGAGTCTTAATAGATCTTCAAGAGTTTGAATAGTCCTCTCTAATTGTCTATCCGTTTGAGGATGGTATGCCGAACTGAATCGTAAATCTTTGCCCATAGCTTTTTGCAAGCTAACCCAAAATCGTGAAGTAAATCTTAGGTCACGATCCGAAACTATGAATACTGGCATGCCATGCAATCTCACAATCTCATTTACGTACATACGAGCAAGACATTCAAGGGAATAAGTCTCCCGTATCGGCAAGAAATGAGCAAACTTAGTTAATCTATCAACAATAACCCAAATAGCTTTTATACCTTGAGAAATCGTAGGAAGACCCGTAACGAAATCCATGGTAATATGTTCCCACTTCTATTTCGGAATCTCAAGTGGTTGCAATGGACCCTTAGGCACTTGATGCTCTGCCTTTACACGTTGACAAGTTAAACACCTCGAGATAAACTTTGTAATCTCTCTCTTCATATTGTTCCACCAAAATGTATGTCGAAGATCACGATACATTTTGGTACTACCAGGATGGATTGCAAATGGTGTATTGTGTGCCTCCATCATGATCTTGTACTTCAAATCATAATCGTTAGGAACACAAAGTCTGGAGTGGACTCAAAGTATTCCTTCTTCATCGATTCTTGCTTTTGGAATAACATCTTCTTGTACTTTCTTCTTCATATGCATCAGCTCTGGGTTTGTATCTTGAGCAACTTTAACTTTGTCGATTAAAATTGGTTCTATGCGTATACTTGACATCATTGCATGGGTCCCTGGAGTCTTGAATTCTATCTTCATCTTTTGTAAATCACACAAAATGGGTCTTTGTGTTGACAACATCGCACTCGTTCTTGCATATGATCTTCTACTCAACGCGTCAGCTACCACGTTCGCTTTTTCAGGATGGTATTGAATGGTATGGTCATAGTCTTTCAATAGCTCGAGCCAACGTCGTTGCCGCATGTTGAGTTCCTTTTGGGTAAAGAAATATTTGAGGCTTTTATGGTCTGAATATATCTCCACTTTCTCTCCATATAGATAGTGCCTCCAGATTTTTAACGCGAAAACGACTGCTGTCAACTCTAAATCATGAGTAGGATAATTTCTCTCATATTCTTTAAGTTGTCGCGAGGCATAGGCTATGACTTTCCCACGTTGCATGAAAATACATCCTAACCCTTTGCCGGAAGCATCACTGTAGATAACAAATCCATCCGAACTAGATGGTATTGTCAGTACAGGTGCCGAAATGAGTCTCCTCTTAAGCTCTTGGAAACTCTTCTCGCATTCCTCGCTCCATACGAATTTTATATCTTTCCGAGTCAGCTGAGTTAATGGAGTAGCGATTTGAGAAAATTCTTCCACGAATCTCCGATAATAACCAGCTAAGCCTAGAAAGCTAAGTACTTCGGTCACCGTCTTCGGTTGCTCCCAACTTTGTATTACTTCAATCTTCGCCGGGTCAACAAATACTCTATATTTTGACACCACGTGCCCAAGGAATGCTACTTCCTCAAGCCAGAACTCGCATTTCTTTAACTTGGCATAAAGCTTGTTTCCACGAAGCCTTTGGAGTACCAGCTTCAAATGGTGCTCATGATCTTCACGACTTTTGGAATATATGAGGATGTCATCAATAAAGACAACAATGAACTGATCCAAATATTCCTTGAATACTCTGTTCATCATATCCATGAAAGCCGCAGGAGCATTAGTCAATCCAAAAGACATGACTAAGAATTCATAATGCCCATACCGAGTTCTGAAGGCAGTCTTTAGAATATCCTCAGTTCTAATCTTCAGCTGATGATATCCAGAACGAAGATCGATCCTTGAAAAGAATTGTGCTCCTTGTAACTGGTCAAACAGGTTATCAATACGAGGTAGCGGATACCTATTCTTGATAGTGGCATGGTTTAATTCCCGATAGTCAATACAAAGTCGCATACTCCCATCTTTCTTCTTTACGAATAAAACAGGAGCACCCCAAGGAGATGTACTAGGATAAATAAAACCGATGTTCAATAACTCCTGTAGTTGGACCTTTAACTCCTGAAGTTCAATAAGAGCCATTCGATATGGGGTTTTAGAAATGGACTTTGTACCAGGTTCAAGATCAATAAAGAATTTAACTTTACATTCCGGGGGTAGACTGGAAAGTTCTTCAAAAAATACGTCAGAAAAGTTACTAACAACAGGAATATTATTCAAATATGACGTGTTTTTATTCAAATCCATAACATGGGCTAAGAAAGCTTGACATCTATTTTTTAATAAATGAATGACTTTATGACTTGATATAACAGTGATTGATTTTAGTGGTTTAGTTGCTTGAATTCGAACAACAGGTTGATTAGGAATATAAAAACTAACAACCTTACGAAAATAATCAATTTTGGCATGATGAGTAGTTAACCAATCAATCCCTAAAATCACATCAAAAGCAAGTATCTTTAAAGAGATAAAGTCAACAGGTAATGTGATGGTGCCAACTTAGATCAAACAAGATTTATAAACAGTAGATGTGATGAAAGTTTCTCCTAACGGAGTCTCCACAGATAGGTAAAAGTCTAATTTCTCCGGAGTCAAGTTTAAACGTTGAGCACAAGTAGGAGAGATAAATGAATGGGTAGCACCGGTATCTAGTAATGTATAAACTTTGTAAGAATTTATGATTAGTTTACCCGTGATCACCTCGTTTGGGTTCCTTGCATTTTGACCAGTCACGACAAACGCTCTTTCAGGAACCGTTGACTTTGACTTTTCTGGGACAGACTTTTGAGTCACCATCCCCGTTGGAATTGGTTTCACTATAGTGCAATCTCGAGCGATATGTCCTTCCTTTCCATAATTATAACATACATTAAACTGTTGTGGTCAGTTTGGGCTGATATGTCCTTCTTTTCCGCACTTATAGCATACGACCGGTGGTCGTTCTCCTCCCTTAGAACCAGTTGCTGCTGGTGCTGACGTCTTCGCATTGTCATTATTGAATCTCCTTTTTTTAAAATCTCCCCCCGACTCGCTTCTTCTATTTTCATGGCCATGATTACAACCAGAGTGGTTACTGCTCTTGTCCGTATTTTTCTTTCTCCGCTGGTTATCGTTGTTCTGATGACTGCTGTCACCGGTATGATCCTGGTTGTGGTCCCTCGGTTGAACGTACTCGTTATCTCGCTCTAATAATTGAACCATGTTGACAACATCTGAATAAAGAGAAAATTTATGAGAAATGAGATATTGACGTATGCCGGGTTTCAAACCTCTCAGAAACATCTGCGTTATACGTTCCCCATTCTTCACCAAATGAGGTGCAAACCTGGATAACTCTGCAAACTTCGCCCCGTACTGGGACACCGTCATGTTGTTTTGTTCCAGTCTAATAAACTCCACTTCCTTCATATGACGAATTCTTTCAGGAAAGTACTTGTTATTGAACAGTTTTTGAAACGTCTCCCAAGACATGCTAAGTGCGACTGGATGGGTACGCTTCACAGATTCCCACCAGTAATCTGCTTCATTATGGAACATAAAGGTGGCGAATGGAACCTTCTGCTTCTCCGTGCATCCCAAGACATCGAATATCTTGGTAATTTGCTTGACCCACGTTTCTGCCTTAATCGGATTCGGCTTTCCCCAGAATTCTGGTAGTCCCAACTCTTTGAACTGCTTGGCTGTGACCAGTTGTGCATTGACATTGTTTCTACCTGTATTTTGAACAGGAGCCTCCCTCGTCTGGTTTTGCATAAACCACAAAAAACTTCTAAACATCTCATCGTTCATCGTCTGCTCATTGGTGTTGTTTACAGGAGGAACATTGTCGGCATGTTGCACGTGTTCCTCATTGGTGAGTAAAGGTGTCTCCACGGTCTAATTTACTCCACTGTTAACATTCTCAGTTGTCATTCTCAAATACTGCCATAAAACAAGGGTTAATTAAATAAATTAACATATCACATAATATCCCTATCTTATGACCGACCAACAAATAAGCTTAGGTAGGACACACTAGCGAATGATTTACTCATCTCTCCCCTCCTAGTTCTATTCCCCGATCTCCGTCAGAGATCATATCCCTAAGCTCTGATACCAACTGTGACGCCCCCAAAACAGGTATTGTAAGACCCCAATTTTTATAAATAAAGATAAATTTTCTATAAATATCATTTTTGAATATTATGGAGTTAATTTGATATAATGTTATAGTTGCGGGTAATATTTATAAATTTTGCAAAGTAAGCAATTTGTTATAAAATATTCGTTTGGTCGGAGAATATTCTTTTTGTCAGAGAATATTCGTACGACGGCACAATCATTGGTGGACCCCACAACGGAATTATTGTCGGATTGAGAAAACGACAGAATTATCTTTCTATAAAAATAACGGCTGAGGTGTTACCGTTAAAACCGTTAAAACTGTTGAACTACTCGGTAGTAAAAGTACAGTAATACGCATGGTTGCATAGTAGCACACGGTATTGATTATTGATGCTTACGTGAGAAGTCACTCAGCTATACTCAATTATTGCTACGGTAATTGCTGCATCATATCTCTTAAATTATTGTCATAGTATCATCTGTATAATATGTTATATTATTAAATCAATAATTGAGACGTTGTGGTAAGTTTGGTTATTTTATGGGGGGCCATATGTCATCATCTAAGAGTCTCTTCGTCAATAGTATTTACCTTGGTCAATAGTAATTACCTTCGTCAATAGTATTTACCTTGGTCAATAGTAATTACCTTCGTCAATAGTATTTACCTTGGTCAATAGTAATTACCTTCGTCAATAGTATTTACCTTGGTCAATAGTAATTACCTTCGTCAATAGTATTTACCTTGGTCAATAGTAGTTGTCCCTTCAATATTACCAAGAGTCATTTGACCCTTCGTTAAGACCAAGAGTCATTTGACCCTTCGTTAAGACCAAGAGCCACCCTCAGTTTTTCTATAAATAGAGGCCTAGGGCTTCATTATTTTTCACGAATTCATTCAAGCTATAGAGAGAGAAAGTATAGAGAGAATAAGAGAGAGAGAGAATAAAAGTATTCTGCTACATCACTTTTCCAATATCCAGTTCTTTTAAGGTAGGGAATATTATTTCTTTTATATTCATGAAGAGAACTTCTGTTATTCCATTCGTTATTATTCTGTTGGAATAACCAGTATACGCGGTCTACCCTATACTTGGTGACATTCTTCTATTATTCTGTTGGAACATCCTGTCTGTGTGTTTTACACCGGACCTGGTTCCGTTTATTATTCTGTTGGAACATCCTGTCTGTGTGTTTTACACCGGACCTGGTTCCGTTTTATTATTATTCTGTTAGAATATCCTGTCTGTGTGTTTTACACCGGACCTGGTTCCATTATTTATTATTCTGTCGGAATATCCTGTCTGTGCGTTTACGCCGGACCTGGTTCCATTATTTATTATTCTATTGGAATAACCAGTCTGTGCGGTCTATCGCATGCATGGTGATTTTTTTTGTTATTCCATTCTTTATTGTACTCAGTTGGTTAAATTTTGACTTCTATACTCCATGAAATTTGTGGAATATCATTGATAATTGCGTTTCATCCAGTATCTTTTCATGAAAATATTCTTCTAAGTATTCTTGAATTTTACTCCACAAAGCAGTATCATGTTGACAATTTGGACGTTGTTAATTCGGGGATAAATTAATTCTTGAACTTGTTTTATTGAATTCTTATATCATTGTCATCATCCTCATGTTTATAAAATGTTGAAAGTCATCTGTGGCATGTAGTGCATAGATGGACTTGGTATGATTATGACCAGGGATTATTCGGTATAATCATGACCGTAATGTTACAAATGATGTGGTAAAAGTCCTCATTGGCCGTAATGCATTGATGGACAGTTGTTGGCATGATCATGACCATTAATGAATATACGAATATCCTTGGCCGTAGTGCAGGGGTGATTCGATGATGTGGATTATTTTATTAAGCTGAGTCCCAGCGATCACAGTGTTGAAAAACTTTTTAAATCATAAAAGATAGTAGAGTTTATTTTCTACTTGACTCTTTTAATGGATTGCTTGTTCCGCTACAGTTAAACTTGATGTCTATTATATTTTATCAGTTTAACATTGTTGAAGGCTAATGATAATTTATTCTGCATTATCTTAGTCATAATATTTCTTACTGGGCTAGTTGAGCTCACCCTTTCTTTCACTGTTCTCTTCAGGAAATGAGAACGTAGCTGGGGCAAGTCGGGGAACGGAGTGATGGTCCGAAGAATAGTATTAGTTAGTAGTCCTCACTATTCTATGTAATGGTGTGTTAATAAATGTAATGAGGACTCCTTTTGAGTATGAATACTCTCTAGAAGATAATATTTGTATTCAAACTCACAGTTTATGTTTTGTCGTATTGTACACGACAGTTTTATTATTAAGTTATATTTGTATTCTGTACTATGTATCTGACGACCCAAGATGGGTGATGTATACCTAATTTTGGGGGCGTCACAGTTGGTATCAGAGCTTAGGGATATGATCCCTGGCTAAGATGTGAGAATAGAACTAGGAGGGGAGAGACGGGGAATTCCTTCGCTAGTATGACATACCTAAGTTTATTTGTATAGTATTTAATTGGTCGGTCATAATATAAGGATAATATATGACATATCAATTAATTTTTATTTTGTGGTAGTATCTGAAAATGGCATCTGAGAACGTTGAGAATAGCAATGTAGCACAGACGACTGTTGATTCACCACATATCAATAATCAGGATAATGTGCATCAGGAAGGTGTCAATCCTCATGCAAACAACAACACTGACCAAATGATGAATGATCAAATGTTCAGAGGCTTTATGCAATTCATGCAACAACAGCTAAAAGCGGCTCCTGTCCACAACGTAGGTGGAAATACTGGAAACTCTCTGGCGGTCACCGCTAAACAGTTTAAGGAGCTGGGACCACCGGAGTTTAAGGGAGAACCCAAACCACTTGTAGCTGAAACATGGATAAAGCAGATCACCAAGATATTTGATGTCTTGGGTTGCTCCGAGGAGCAAAAGGTTCCCTTTGCCGCCTTTATGTTGCGAGGAGAGGCATATTACTGGTGGGAATCGATAAAGCGTACTCAACCTGCCGCACTGAAGATGTCCTGGGAGAAGTTCCAAGAGTTGTTTAACGACAAATACTTTCCCGAGAGTATTCGTCACATGAAGGAGGTGGAGTTCATCAAATTGGAGTAGAATAATATGACCGTGTCGCAGTATGAGGCAAAATTTACGGAGTTATCCCGGTTTGCGTCCCACCTGGTGGATAATGAAGAAAGAATGACGCGGATGTTTTTAAGAGGTTTGAAGCCGGAGATACGTCAACATCTTGTTTCTCATAAACTGTGTTTGTATTCAGATGTTGTAAATAGGGCTCAGTTGGTGGAGCGCGATAACGAGACAACGCAACCAAAAGAGAGCAGCCGGCAAAATGATAATACCAGTGAGAGCAGTCATCGAAGCGGTGACAACAAGCGTGGAGGGAATCAACATGCCAGAAATGATAACCACTTCGGTGGTAATCAGGGCCAAAACAATAAGAATGGACATTTCAAGAAGAGGAGATTCAACAATGATGGAAAGACGTCAGCACCAACACCTGTCGTTAAGGAAGGAGAACGACCACCTATCATATGTTTCAAATGCGGAGGGGAGGGGCACATCAGTCCAAACTGCGCGATGCCGTCCAAAGCATGTTATAATTATGGAAGAGAAGGTCATTTAGCCCGATTTTTTCGTTTACCGAAGACAAATTTAGCTAGGATGGAGGCACCAAAAGCCGTCCCAGAAAAGTCAAAACCGGTTGTGCAAGGGAGAGCGTTTGTTGTGAACTCCCAGAGAGTAAGGAACCCGAATGAGGTCATCACGGGTAAGCTTATTATAAACTCTAAAGAAGTTTATACTTTATTTGATACCGGTTCAACCCATTCTTTTATTTCTCCTACTTGCGCTCATCGATTAAATTTGATTCCGGAGAAATTAGACTTTGACTTATCTGTGGAAACTCCGTTGGGAGAAACCTTCATTACCTCCACTGTTTATAAGTCTTGTTTGGTTCAAGTTGGTACCCACACATTACCTATCGATCTGATTTCATTAAAAATACTTGCATTTGACGTGATTCTAGGGATTGATTGGTTAACTACTCATTATGCAAAAATTGATTGTTTTCGTAAGGTTGTTAGTTTTTATATTCCTAATCGACCTATTATGCGAATTCAAGCAACCAAACCATTAAAATCAATCGCTGTCATCTCAAGCCATAAAACTATTCGTTTATTGAAAAACGGATGTCAAGCTTTCTTAGCTCATGTCACAGATCTAAACAAAAATACGTCAGTTTTGAATGATATTTCTATTGTTAATAAATTCCCTGACGTATTCCCTGAAGAACTTCCTGGCCTACCCCCAGAGCGTGAAATTGAATTTTGTATCGATCTTGAACCCGGTACAAAACCCATTTCCAAAGCCCCATATCGAATGGCTCCTATTGAACTTCAGGAGTTAAAGATCCAACTGCAGGAATTGTTAGACATTGGCTTTATTCGTCCTAGTACTTCTCCTTGGGGAGCTCCTGTTCTATTCGTGAAGAAGAAAGATGGAAGTATGCGACTTTGTATTGATTATCGGGAGTTGAATCATGTCACCATCAAAAACAGGTACCCATTGCCACGTATTGATGACCTGTTTGACCAGTTGCAAGGAGCACAATTCTTTTCAAAGATCGATCTTCGTTCTGGATATCATCAGCTGAAGGTTAGAACTGAGGATATTTCAAAGACGGCTTTTAGAACTCGGTACAGGCATTATGAATTCCTAGTCATGTCCTTTAGATTGACTAATGCTCCTGCTGCCTTCATGGATATGATGAACCGGGTATTCAAGGAATATTTGGATCACTTTGTGGTCGTCTTTATTGACGACATCCTTATTTATTCCAAAAGCCGTGAAGATCATGAGCAACACTTGAGGCTGGTACTCCAAAAGCTTCGTGAATACAAGCTTTATGCCAAGTTGAAGAAATGCGAGTTCTGGCTGGAGGAGGTAGCATTCCTTGGGCACGTAGTATCAAGTCGTGGAATATCGGTTGACCCGGCAAAGATTGAAGCTATTCAAAGCTGGGAGCAACCTAAATCAGTGACCGAGGTACGTAGCTTTCTTGATTTAGCTGGTTATTATCGGAGATTCGTGGAAGGATTTTCTCGAATCGCTACTCCATTAACTCAGCTGACTCGGAAAGATACAAAGTTTGGTTGGAGCGAAGAATGTGAGTAGAGTTTTCAAGAACTCAAGAGGAGACTCATTTCAGCACCTGTGCTAACAATACCATCTGGCTCGGAGGGATTTGTCATCTACAGTGATGCTTCGAGCAAAGGGTTGGGATGCGTTCTCATGCAACATGGAAAAGTCATAGCCTATGCATCAAGACAACTCAAGGAATATGAGAGGAATTATCCTACTCATGATCTAGAGTTGGCAGCTGTTGTCTTTGCACTTAAAATTTGGAGGCATTACTTGTATGGAGAGAAAGTGGAGATCTTTACGGATCATAAAAGCCTCAAATATTTCTTCACTCAAAAGGAACTCAACATGCGACAACGACGTTGGCTTGAACTGTTGAAAGATTATGATCATACCATTCAATACCATCCTGGAAAAGCGAACGTGGTAGCTGACGCATTGAGTAGAAGATCATATGCGGGTACAAGTGCAATATTAACAACGCAAAGGCCCATTTTGTGTGACTTGCAAAGGATGGAGATAGAGTTGAAGACTCCAGGGACCCATGTGATGATGGCGAATATACGAGTAGAACCGACTTTAATCAATAAAGTTAAAGCTGCTCAAGCTACAGACCTGGAGCTGATGCGTATGAGGAAGAAAGTGCAAGAAGGTGTTATGCCGGAAGCAAGAATCGATGAGGAAGGAATACTTCGAGTCAACTCCAGACTTTGTGTTCCTAACAACCCTGATTTAAAGTATGAAATCATGATGGAGGCGCACAACACACCGTTTGCAATCCATCCTGGAAGTACCAAAATGTATCATGATCTTCGTCATACATTTTGGTGGAGCAATATGAAGAGAGAGATAGCGTTGTTTATCTCAAGATGTCTAACTTGTCAACGAGTCAAAGCGGAGCATCAAGTACCAAAAGGTCCATTGCAACCACTTGAAATTCCAGAATGGAAGTGGGAGCACATTACCATGGATTTCGTTACCGGTCTTCCTAGGGTTTCTCAAGGTATTGATGCGATTTGGGTCATTGTTGATAGATTGACCAAGTCTGCTCATTTCTTACCGATACGAGAAACTTATACACTTGAACGTCTTGCTCGTATGTACATAAACGAGATTATAAGACTGCATGGTATGTCAGTATCCATAATTTCTGATCGAGACCCAAGATTCACTTCACGATTTTGGGTTAGTTTACAAAAAGCTATGGGCACGAAGTTACGATTTAGTTCAGCATATCATCCTCAGACGGACGGACAATCAGAGAGGACTATTCAAACTCTTGAAGATCTATTAAGACTCTGTGTCTTTGACTTCAAGGGAAGTTGGGACAAGTTCTTACCATTGGTGGAGTTTTCCTACAACAATAGTTATCAAGCAAGTATTGGCATGGCTTCATTCGAAGCATTGTATGGAAGAAAATGTCGTTCTCCAGTATGCTGGGATGAGGTGGGCGAAGCAACGTTGTTGGGACCGGAGTTGGTACGTATGACTACAGAAAAGATTCAAACGATCCGACAACGTATAAAAACCTCACAAGATCGACAAAAGAGTTTTGCTGATCTTCATCGAAAGGATGTGAAATTTGATGTAGGAGATCATGTGTTCTTACGTGTTGCTCCATGGAAAGGAGTTACGAGATTTGGAAAGAGAGGAAAGCTAAATCCTCGATTCATCGGTCCATTTTTAATTCTCAATCGAGTAGGAACTCCTTTCCATGGAGCAACACGTAAGAACACATGATCTCCTACATCAAATTCCACATCCTTTCGATGAAGATCAGCATAACTCTTTTGTCGATCTTGTGAGGTTTTTATACGTTGTCGGATCGTTTGAATCTTTTCTGTAGTCATACGTACCAACTCCGGTCCCAACAACGTTGCTTCGCCCACCTCATCCCAGCATACTGGAGAACGACATTTTCTTCCATACAATGCTTCGAATGAAGCCATGCCAATACTTGCTTGATAACTGTTGTTGTAGGAAAACTCCACCAATGGTAAGAACTTGTCCCAACTTCCCTTGAAGTCAAAGACACAGAGTCTTAATAGATCTTAAAGAGTTTGAATAGTCCTCTCTGATTGTCCGTCCGTCTGAGGATGATATGCTGAACTAAATCGTAACTCCGTGCCCATAGCTTTTTGTAAACTAACCCAAAATCGTGAAGTGAATCTTGGGTCTCGGTCAGAAACTATGGATACTGGCATACCATGCAGTCTTACAATCTCGTTTATGTACATACGAGCAAGACGTTCAAGTGTATAAGTTTCTCGTATCGGTAAGAAATGAGCAGACTTGGTCAATCTATCAACAATGACCCAAATCGCATCAATACCTTGAGAAACCCTAGGAAGACCGGTAACGAAATCCATGGTAATGTGCTCCCACTTCCATTCTGGAATTTCAAGTGGTTGCAATGGACCTTTTGGTACTTGATGCTCCGCTTTGACTCGTTGACAAGTTAGACACCTTGAGATAAACAACGCTATCTCTCTCTTCATATTGCTCCACCAAAATGTATGACGAAGATCATGATACATTTTGGTACTTCCAGGATGGATTGCAAACGGTGTGTTGTGCGCCTCCATCATGATTTCATACTTTAAATCAGGGTTGTTAGGAACACAAAGTCTGGAGTTGACTCGAAGTATTCCTTCTTCATCGATTCTTGCTTCCGTATAGCACCTTCTTGCACTTTCTTCTTCATACGCATCAGCTCCAGGTCTGTAGCTTGAGCAGCTTTAACTTTATCGATTAAAGTCGGTTCTACTCGTATATTCGCCATCATCGCATGGGTCCCTGGAGTCTTTAACTCTATCTCCATCCTTTGCAAATCACACAAAATGGGTCTTTGCGTTGTTAATATTGCACTTGTACCCGCATATGATCTTCTACTCAATGCGTCAGCTACCACGTTCGCTTTTCCAGGATGGTATTGAATGGTATGATCATAATCTTTCAACAGTTCAAGCCAACGTCGTTGTCGCATGTTGAGTTCTCTTTGAGTGAAGAAATATTTGAGACTTTTATGATCCGTAAAGATCTCCACCTTCTCCCCATACAAGTAATGCCTCCAAATTTTAAGTGCAAAGACAACAGCTGCCAACTCTAGATCATGAGTAGGATAATTCCTCTCATATTCCTTGAGTTGTCTTGATGCATAGGCTATGACTTTTCCATGTTGCATGAGAACGCATCCCAACCCTTTGCTCGAAGCATCACTGTAGATGACAAATCCCTCCGAGCCAGATGGTATTGTTAGAACAGGTGCTGAAATGAGTCTCCTCTTGAGTTCTTGAAAACTCTGCTCACATTCTTCGCTCCAACCAAACTTTGTATCTTTCCGAGTCAGCTGAGTTAATGGAGTAGCGATTCGAGAAAATCCTTCCACGAATCTCCGATAATAACCAGCTAAACCAAGAAAGCTACGTACCTCGGTCACTGATTTAGGTTGCTCCCAGCTTTGAATAGCTTCAATCTTTGCCGGGTCAACCGATATTCCACGACTTGATACTACGTGCCCAAGGAATGCTACCTCCTCCAGCCAGAACTCGCATTTCTTCAACTTGGCATAAAGCTTGTATTCACGAAGCTTTTGGAGTACCAGCCTCAAGTGTTGCTCATGATCTTCACGGCTTTTGGAATAAATAAGGATGTCATCAATAAAGACGACCACAAAATGATCCAAATATTCCTTGAATACCCGGTTCATCATATCCATGAAGGCAGCAGGAGCATTAGTCAATCCAAAGGACATGACTAGGAATTCATAATGCCCGTACCGAGTTCTAAAAGCCGTCTTTGGAATATCCTCAGTTCTAACCTTCAGCTGATGATATCCAGAACGAAGATCGATCTTTGAAAAGAATTGTGCTCCTTGCAACTGGTCAAACAGGTCATCAATACGTGGCAATGGGTACCTATTTTTGATGGTGACATGATTCAACTCCCGATAATCAATACAAAGTCGCATACTTCCATCTTTTTCTTCACGAATAGAACAGGAGCACCCCAAGGAGAAGTACTAGGACGAATAAAGCCAATGTCTAACAATTCCTGCAGTTGGATCTTTAACTCCTGAAGTTCAATAGGAGCCATTCGATATGGGGCTTTGGAAATGGGTTTTGTACCGGGTTCAAGGTCGATACAAAATTCAATTTCACGCTCTGGGGGTAGGCCAGGAAGTTCTTCAGGGAATACGTCAGGGAATTTATTAACAATAGAAATATCATTCAAAACTGACGTATTTTTGTTTAGATCTGTGACATGAGCTAAGAAAGCTTGACATCCGTTTTTCAATAAACGAATAGCTTTATGGCTTGAGATGACAGCGATTGATTTTAATGGTTTGGTTGCTTGAATTCGCATAATAGGTCGATTAGGAATATGAAAGCTAACAACCTTACGAAAACAATCAATTTTTGCATAATGAGTAGTTAACCAATCAATCCCTAGAATCACGTCAAATGCAAGTATTTTTAATGAAATCAGATCGATAGGTAATGTGTGGGTACCAACTTGAACCAAACAAGACTTATAAACAGTGGAGGTAATGAAGGTTTCTCCCAACGGAGTTTCCACAGATAAGTCAAAGTCTAATTTCTCCGGAATCAAATTTAATCGATGAGCGCAAGTAGGAGAAATAAAAGAATGGGTTGAACCGGTATCAAATAAAGTATAAACTTCTTTAGAGTTTATGATAAGCTTACCCGTGATGACCTCATTCGGGTTCCTTGCTCTCTGGGAGTTCACAACAAACGCTCTCCCTTGCACAACCGGTTTTGACTTTTCTGGGACGGCTTTTGGTGCCTCCATCCTAGCTGAATTTGTCTTCGGTAAACGACAAAATCGGGCTAAATGACCTTCTCTTCCACAATTATAACATGCTTTGGACGGCATCGCGCAGTTTGGACTGATGTGCCCCTCCCCTCCGCATTTGAAACATATGATAGGTGGTCGTTCTCCTTCCTTAACGACAGGTGCTGGTGCTGACGTCTTTCCATCATTGTTGAATCTCCTCTTCTTGAAATGTCCATTCTTATTGTTTTGGCCCTGATTACCACCGAAGTGGTTACCATTTCTGGCCTGTTGATTCCCTCCACGCTTGTTGTCACCGCTTCGATGACTGCTCTCACTGGTATTATCATTTTGCCGGCTGCTCTCTTTTGGTTGCGTTATCTCGTTATCGCGCTCCACCAACTGAGCCCTATTTACAACATCTGAATACAAACACAGTTTATGAGAAACAAGATGTTGACGTATCTCCGGCTTCAAACCTCTTAAAAACATCCGCGTCATTCTTTCTTCATTATCCACCAGGTGGGACGCAAACCGGGATAACTCCGCAAATTTTGCCTCGTACTGCGACACGGTCATATTATTCTGCTCCAATTTGATGAACTCCACCTCCTTCATGTGACGAATACTCTCGGGAAAGTATTTGTCGTTAAACAGATCTTGGAACTTCTCCCAAGACATCTTCAGTGCGGCAGGTTGAGTACGCTTTATCGATTCCCACCAGTAATCTGCCTCTCCTCGCAACATAAAGGCGGCAAAGGGAACCTTTTGCTCCTCGGAGCAACCCAAGACATCAAATATCTTGGTGATCTGCTTTATCCATGTTTCAGCTACAAGTGGTTTGGGTTCTCCCTTAAACTCCGGTGGTCCCAGCTCCTTAAACTGTTTAGCGGTGACCGCCTGAGAGTTTCCAGTATTTCCACCTACGTTGTGGACAGGAGCCGCTTTCACCTGTTGTTGCATGAATTGCATAAAGCCTCTGAACATTTGATCATTCATCATTTGGTCAGTGTTGTTGTTTGCATGAGGATTGACACCTTCCTGATGCACATTATCCTGATTATTGATATGTGGTGAATCAACAGTCGTCTGTGCTCCATTGCTATTCTCAACATTCTCAGATGCCATTTTCAGATACTGCCACAAAATAAAAATTAATTGATATGTCATATATTATCCTTATATTATGACCGACCAATTAAATACCATGCAAATAAACTTAGGTATGTCATACTAGCGAAGGAATTCCCCGTCTCTCCCCTCCTAGTTCTATTCTCACATCTTAGCCAGGGATCATATCCCTAAGCTCTGATACCAACTGTGACGCCCCCAAAATTAGGTATACATCACCCATCTTGGGTCGTCAGATACATAGTACAGAATACAAATACAACTGATTAATACAACTGTCGTGTACAATACGACAAAACATAAACTGTGAGTTTGAATACAAATATTATCTTCTAGAGAGTATTCATACTCAAAAGGAGTCCTCATTACATTTATTAACACACCATTACATAGAATAGTGAGGACTACTAACTAATACTATCATTCGGACCATCACTCCGTTCCCCGACTTGCCCCAGCTACGTTCTCATTTCCTGAAGAGAACAGTGAAAGAAAGGGTGAGCTCAACTAGCCCAGTAAGAAATATTATGACTAAGATAATGCAGAATAAATTATCATTAGCCTTCAACAATGTTAAACTGATAAAATATAATAGACATCAAGTTTAACTGCAGCGGAACAAGCAATCCATTAAAAGAGTCAAGTAGAAAATAAACTCTACTATCTTTTATGATTTAAAAGGTTTTTCAACACTGCGATCGCTGAGACTCAGCTTAATAAAATAATCCACATCATCGAATCACCCCTGCACTACGGCCAAGGATATTCTTGTATTCATTAATGGTCATGATCATGCCAACAACTGTCCATCAATGCACTACGGGCCAATGAGGACTTTTACCACATCATTTGTAACATTACGGTCATGATTATACCGAATAATCCCTGGTCATAATCATACCAAGTCCATCTATGCACTACAGGCCACAGATGACTTTCAACATTTTATAAACATGAGGATGATGACAATGATATAAGAATTCAATAAAACAAGTTCAAGAATTAATTTATCCAGGAATTAACAACGTCCAAATTGTCAACATGATACTGCATTGTGGAGTAAAATTCAAGAATGCTTAGAAGAATATTTTCTTGAAAAGATACTGGATGAAACGCAACTATCAAGGATATTCCACAAATTTCATGGAGTATAGAAGTCAAAACTTAACCAACTGAGTATAATAAAGAATGGAATAACAAAAGAAATCACCATGCATGCGATAGACCGCACAGACAGGTTATTCCAACAGAATAAT
Source organism: Panax notoginseng (assembly GCA_016801055.1). Taxonomy (NCBI): domain Eukaryota; kingdom Viridiplantae; phylum Streptophyta; class Magnoliopsida; order Apiales; family Araliaceae; genus Panax; species Panax notoginseng. The sequence continues at coordinate 183,991,830 of CM029015.1, read as the reverse complement.
AAATAATGGAACCAGGTCCTGCGCAGACAGGATATTCCGACAGGATAATAAATAATGGAACCAGGTCCGGTGTAAAACACACAGACAGGATGTTCTAACAGAATAATAACAAGACGGAACCAGGTCCGGTGTAAAACACACAGACTGGATGTTCCAACAGAATAATAACAAGACGGAACCAGGTCCGGTGTAAAACACACAGACAGGATGTTCCAACAGAATAATAAACGGAACCAGGTCCGGTGTAAAACACACAGACAGGATATTCCAACAGAATAATAGAAGAATGTCACCAAGTATAGGGTAGACCGCGTATACTGGTTATTCCAACAGAATAATAACGAATGGAATAACAGAAGTTCTCTTCATGAATATAAAAGAAATAATATTCCCTACCTTAAAAGAACTGGATATTGGAAAAGTGATGTAGCAGAATACTTTTATTCTCTCTCTCTCTTATTCTCTCTATACTTTCTCTCTCTATAGCTTGAATGAATTCGTGAAAAATAATGAAGCCCTAGGCCTCTATTTATAGAAAAACTGAGGGTGGCTCTTGGTCTTAACGAAGGGTCAAATGACTCTTGGTCTTAACGAAGGGTCAAATGACTCTTGGTAATATTGAAGGGACAACTACTATTGACCAAGGTAAATACTATTGACGAAGGTAATTACTATTGACCAAGGTAAATACTATTGACGAAGGTAATTACTATTGACCAAGGTAAATACTATTGACGAAGGTAATTACTATTAACCAAGGTAAATACTATTGACGAAGGTAATTACTATTGACCAAGGTAAATACTATTGACGAAGAGACTCTTAGATGATGACATATGGCCCCCCATAAAATAACCAAACTTACCACAACGTCTCAATTATTGATTTAATAATATAACATATTATACAGATGATACTATGACAATAATTTAAGAGATATGATGCAGCAATTACTGTAGCAATAATTGAGTATAGCTGAGTGACTTCTCACGTAAGCATCAATAATCAATACCGTGTGCTACTATGCAACCACGCGTATTACTGTACTTTTACTACCGAGTAGTTCAACAGTTTTAACGGTTTTAACGGTAACACCTCAGCCGTTATTTTTATAGAAAGATAATTCTGTCGTTTTCTCAATCCGACAATAATTCCGTTGTGGGGTCCACCAATGATTGTGCCGTCGTACGAATATTCCCCGACAAAAAGAATATTCTCCGACCAAACGAATATTTTATAACAACTTGCTTACTTTGCAAAATTTATAAATATTACCCACAACTATAACATTATATCAAATTAACTCCATAATATTCAAAAATAATATTTATAGAAAATTCATCTTTATTTATAAAAGTTGGGGTCTTACAATTATCATTAGTCCTCAACAGGGAAAAATCTAATAGAATACAATAGACAACAAATTTTAAATCAATATTCGCAGCGGAAATAATAATTCATTAGAAGAGTTAAGTAGATAATGAAATCTACTATCATCTATGAATTTAAAAGTCCATCATCAATATTTTATCCCTGTAACATAAATCAATATTCATCCCGAATCAAATATTCATCTTTGCATTACAAGCCAAAGATATTCATCAGTTGGTCATGTTCATCTCAACACCTGTTCATCTTTGCACTACGGCCAAAGATATTCATAAAAAAATCATTCATCTTTGCACTACAGGCCAAAGATATTCAGTTACATCATCATTTAGGACTGAAGATGATGAAAAATATTTTAAAGAAAACGAATCCAGTGAAATAAAAGAATAAATATTAAGGATTCGTACTTTAAACAATTCAAGTTCAAAAATACTTCATAAATAACCATAGTGGAGTGAAATTCAAGAATGATTAAAAGATTGATACAATCAAAGCTAGTATGCATAATAGATATCTTGGAAAAAATAAAAATTTAATTTTTTGGTGAATAGTGCCGTATTCGTGAATAGTACTGTATATGTGAATAGTAACCCCGACACTAAAAGTTCTAAATTTGATAAAAAGTTCAGATCAATATTTAGGCATAATGATATTGAAAGAAATAATATCATTTATAAAAAAAATAACATCCCTTACCTCAAAAAGACAGTACTTCTAGCTGGAATACCGGATATAGTGCTGAAGGGAACTTGCACCATATAGCAACACTCAAAATATCAAAATACTCACAAGAATAAGCTCGATAATATAGAGAGAGAAATCTTTAGTTTTTGGTGTGTTTTTCAATTCTAACCTAAGCACCCTATTTATAGGAAATTGCTTAGAACACCAAAGTAGAAAATTTAATAAAATATTAATATATATATATATATATATATATATATATATATATATATAATAAATTTCTACGCACACCTCCACTGATCCAAAACATCAGCCACACATGTGCCAACTCAACAAAAATGTTTTTCATATAAAAATCATTTAAAACTCCAAAAAAAATTAATTATTCCGGAACTTCAATAATTCACAATAAATAGTCCTTTTATCAGAAAAATTCGAATCTTATATCCATTTCATAGGAAATTCAATTTTCTACAACTTTGTAAGTTTAAGTTTTTCTAAATTCCAAACAGAAATTGACCGAAATCCACATACGGACGATGTTACAGGCTATAATCAAATTTCAGTCAAGAAATGAGATCCACAAACATGAAAAACATGTTTTAAATATTTTTACTAACAAAAATACTCTTCCTCCTCATTTATTCATATATCACACATTCATTATAAATATATCATCATTATTATATTATTAAAATATAATAATATATTTTATCAGAAAAGATAAAATATCAATTTTCAATAATTGTCACATAAGAAAATTTTCTCCATCTATATCCACATAAAATGACTATTTTCTTTATCATATAAATTAATAATTAATTATTCACAAATAATATTACAGAATCACAATACTGACAACCAGGCCGTTCCCAGGAAAGAGGGGGCTTTTCAATAAGGATTTTTTCTTATTGGCGCGCAATTAGGTGACCAAACCTCTTCTTAGACAGAACTTTCTAGACATTGTCAATAATGCTATCTAATAATATTATTCAAATAATATGAATTATTGCTCCGATAATAGAAAATACTGTGTAATGACAATTATTAAAACAACAATAATATAAAATATCAACGCAGCAATTATTGAATCAATAAAATAAACTATTAATGTAACGACCCCAAAATAGGTCCATTCCATCCAACCTATTCTAAGTCGTCAAATACATGGTACAGAAAATAACTACAACTTTATTACAACAATTATCGTGCAAAATACAACAACACATATGCTGTAAGTTTGGATACAAATATATACCAAATGTGACTCATATCCCAACCGTGGACAACACCTCACAATGACACCTTACATAAAGGTATAGTCAAAAATTGTTTTAGAAATTAGAATCTTTGAAAAGTGCTCAAGAAAACCTTTGTACATGGGAGGCCATACTTCTAGGTTGTGATAGATATCATATGTCCAAAAAAATATCCTTGGTTGACCTAATAGACTCCAAAGAAAAATAAGAATATTACTATCATATTCTTTACAATGGTAAGTCTTTTCTTGACATATCATTATCTCCACTGTCTCTAATTGAGAATTATACTTCAAACAAACAAGATTATATAGGTAGTGCTCGTAAATATACTCAGCAAGTGGATGAGCACAATCCTGTCTTATGATAACGCGAGGTTATATGTCATTAGACATCTTATATGATAGTGGCAAAAACACCCTTCCAAAGTTGAGTTCACCTCACCCTCAACAGCTATAGACCACCGTTCTATTCTCCTGTTATCCCCCGCTCGACCCAGCTACACTCTTATTACCTGAAAGGAATTGTGAACAGAAGGGTGAGCACAACTAGCCCAGTAAAGAATATCATGACTAAAGATAAATAAATTATCAATATTCTTCATCAGTAGTAAATCAGAGATTTAGAACATATGGTAGATGATAAAAATGTTCAACCATAGTTGCAGCGGAATGAGCAATCCATTAGAAGAGTCAAATAGACCATAAAGTCTATTATCTTCTCCATGTTAAAAATCTACCAACAATGTTTTAACCCTGTAACATCACTCAACAGTTCCTTTTCACAATCATATGAATAACTCGTAATCATAATTGTGATTCTAAATTTTTCTTCGCACCTAGGACGAAGAATATTTTCATCACCTGTCTTTACCTGAAACATCAATGATCATGGTTATACCAAATCACAGTTCCTGTTCATAATTATGCTAATAAATCCATCTTCGCACTACGGCCAAAGATATTCATCAACAAACCATATTTGCACTACGGGCCAAAGATATTCAACAACAGTTCATCTTTTCATTACGAGTCAAAGATATTCATCAACACATCTTTGCACTACAGGCTAAAGATATTCAACAACAGGTCATCTTTACATTACGAGCCAAAGATATTCATCAACAACTCATCTTTGCACTACAGGCCAAAGATATTCCTCAACAGTTCATATTTGCTCTACAGGCCAAATATATTCATATCTCAAAGAAATATATAATCATTTTAGAATTTATATAAACAATAATTATAACCATGTTAATCAATTCATCTTTACACTTAAGCTAAAGATATTCAATTCTAAATTTAATGATCATGATCATACCAGTTAACAATTTATCTTTGCACTACAGGCCAAAGATATTCCTCAGTCACGATCATACCAATAATTTACCCATCTTTACACTCAAGTGAAAGAGAACTTCAACATCAAGGTTATAAAAAATATTATATATGATAATAAAAATAATATGATCAACAACTTTATTTATTTTCAAGAGCAACAATTATAAATCAACGATAATTTGGTCAGAAAAAGAAATCAATTTTTGTCGTGAATAGTATCCGTGAATAGTAATTCATGAATAGTAACTCGTGAATAGTAACTCATAAATAGTAACTCGTGAATAGTAACTCATGAATAGTACTTCGTATTCGTACATAGTACCGTATACGTAAATAATGTCATATACTTAAATAGTGCCATATACGTGAATAGTGCCGTATACGTGAATAGTAATCCCGACTCAAAAAGTTCCAAATTTGATAAAAAGTTTATACCAACATTTCAGTATAATGATATTGAAGAAAATATCATTTTAAGAAGAATATAACACCCCTTACTATCCCTTACCTCAAAAGAGCAGCACTTCTGACTGAAATACAAAGCCGAAAGAAACTTGCACTGAATAGCAACTCTCAAAGTATCTAAATACTCACAAAATATGCTTCATAATATAGAGAGAGAAAGAGAGAACACTTATGAATTCTGGTGTGATTTTTAATTCTAACTTAGCCCTCTATTTATAGAAAAATGTTAGCACGCCGAAGCAGACTTAACCTGCAACCTGATGGCTTTACCTGCTACTATTCCCACCCACCACATTTGAATAAAAATCTCAGCACATTTCTTCACCAACCAAGAGTGGGGCCCACCAATTCTAGAATTTTCCACCGAAATGATTAACTCCGAAAATTCAACAATTTTTGAACCAGTTATCTCGTAAAATTCATAACAAATCATACGTTCATTTTTAACGGTTCAAAATTTGTGGACATATACTCAACTTATATATGTATAACATATCCAAAAATTACCACGATCCAACGGTCGGATTAAAAATTATAACCCCCGCAAAATAACTCAAAAACCCTAATTTGATTTTTAATACCTCAATTTCGACAAAAATACTGATAAAACACCTCAACATTAACTCCTTCATTTTTAACCACAAAAATATATCCCTCATTTATATTCACATAAAATAAATATTTCCTTATCATATGAATCAATAATTAATTATTCACAAATAATATTACAGAATCACATTTATGACAACCAGGCCGTTCCCAGGAAAGAGGCTTTCTAATAAGGATTTCTTCTTACTGGCGCGCAATTAGATGACCAAACCTCTCCTTAGACAGAAATTTATTGTCAATAATGTTATCTAATAATATTATTCAAATAATATGAATTATTGATCTGATAATGGAAAATACTGTGCAGCAACAATTATTGAAATAACAATAATATAAAATATCAACGCAGCAATTATTGAATCAATAAAATAAAATATTGAACAATAATTACTGTGATAATTATTCAGTAGTGTCTTCTTACGTAAGGATCAATAATTCAAAAATACTGTGCAATACCGTGTGCTACTGTGTAATAACGCGTATTACTGTATTTTAACCACCGGGTATTTCAACAGTGTTAACGGTAACAACTACGCCGTTATTTGTAAAAACTCAAATTTGTCGTTTTCTTCACCCGACAGTTATTCTGTTATGGGACCCACAAATGGCTGCGCCGTCGTACGAATATTTCCTGATAGAAAGAATATTCCACGACCAAACGAATATTCCCCGACAACAATAAATATTTTATAACCACTTGTGTATTTTGAAAAAAAAATTCATATATCACCCTTAACTTTAACATTTATCAATTTAACCATTTACTGAATAGTAATTATAAGAAAAATTGAATACTTTTATTTCATAAAATTTGGGGTCTTACAATCTCCCCTCCTTATGAAATTTCGTTCCCGAAATTTACGTACCTGGTATTTCAAAGAGTTGAGAATAACTTGCTTCCATTTCAGATTCTCTCTCTCAGATCATCAAGATTTCTCCATTGCTCATCTCCCATGATAACTTCATTTGGGTTCCTCATTTGTTGGGAAGTCATGACAACCGCCATCCCTCGAACTACTCGGCTTTGACTTGTCTGGAGCAGCATTTGGCGTCATCATTACCGTTGGAATATACTTTTCTATAGGACATATTTCTCCCTCAACTGCCTCTTCGTACTCCTCATTCATGATTTGAATCATCAATCTTCAATCCATATCGGATTCAGGTTGACCGCTATGTACAGGGTAATTCAAAACTCTATGTTGGGTTCTCCTAATTGCTTTCCAAAAAGAGAAATTCATATAATCTATTTTAGCCTTCTTAGATCGAACATCTCTTTCCACAATATCCACGTGTCGTGCGGCTTTTGCCCATGCATCACTTATTCTCACTCGTTCAGTTTTTTCTTCTTTCAGCTCAGATTCCATTTTTATCATCTTATGCTCTGCCAAATAATGCTTCTGTTCAAGCATCACATATCGGGTAACACAAGCTTGAATTGTTGCATCCTTTTGTTCCACGACCGCCTGTCGTTCTTCTGCCTGCTCTTCTAACTCATGAATACGATTTTGAAATTCTATATTTTGATCATATAATACCTCTAATAAACTCTCCTCAGGTACTTCTTCTTCCTCTTCTTCCTCAGTCTCAGCTGTTACCTCTGCGACTATCTCGGGTGCAACTATCAATTCTTCACTCACCACATGGATATCTCTAATTCCTTCTTCGTCTGACATCACATTATCACGGTTAGTGATTAGAGGTATCCCCACAGTCTCATTCACTCCATTGTTAGCATTCTCAGCTGCCATTCTCAAATACTGCCATAAAACAAGGGTTAATTAAACAAATTAATATATCACATAATATCCCGATATTATGACTGACCAACAAATAAGCTTAGGTAGGACACACTAGCAAAGGATTTACTCATCTCTCCCCTCCTAGTTGTATTCCCTGATCTCCGCCAGAGATCATATCCCTAAGCTCTGATACCACCTGTGACAATCCCAAAATAGGTCCATTTCACCCAACCCATTCTGAGTCGTCAAATACATGGTACAGAAAACAACTACAACTTTATTACAATAATTATCGTGCAAAATATAACAACACATATGTTGTGAGTTTGGATACAAATATATACCAAATGTGACATTGGACACCATCATGTATCAGCACCTCACAAAGGTACCTTACATAAATGTACAGTCAAAAACTATTTTAGAAACTAGAATATTTGGGAAGTGCTCAAGGAAACCTTCGTACATGGAAGGCCATGCTTCTAGGTTATGATAGATATCATATGGCCACAGAATTATCCTTGGTTGACCCAATAGACCCCAAAGAAAAACGAGAAGATTACTATCATATTCTTTCCAATGGTGAGTCTTCTCTTGACATATCATTATCTCTACTGTCTCTAATTAAGAATTATACTTCAAACAAACACCAAGATTATATAGGTAGTGCTCGTATATATACTCAGCAAGTGGATGAGCACATCCCTGTCTTATGATGACACGAGGTTATATGTCGTTAAACATCTTGTATGATAGTGGCAAACCACCCTTCCAACGTTGGGTACACCTTACCCTATTGGATTCACCAAATAAAACTACTAAATGAACTTTTCTATACTGCTTCGGGAGAACATCCACAGCTAGAGACCACCGTACTATTTTTCCGTTACCCTCGCTCGACCCAGCTACACTCTTATTACCTGAAAAAAATTGTGAAGCAAAAGGGTATGCACAACTAGCTGTTACCTCTGCGACTATCTCGGGTGCAACTATCAATTATTCACTCACCACATGGATATCTCTAATTCCTTCTTCGTCTGACATTACATTATCACGGTTAGTGATTAGAGGTATCCCCACAGTCTCATTCACTCTATTGTTAGCATTCTCAGCTGCCATTCTCAAATACTGCCGTAAAACAAGGGTTAATTAAACAAATTAACATATCACATAATATCCCGATATTATGACTGACCAACAAATAAGCTTAGGTAGGACACACTAGCGAAGGATTTACTCATCTCTCCCCTCCTAGTTGTATTCCCTGATCTCCGCCAGAGATCATATCCCTAAGCTCTGATACCACCTGTGACAACCCCAAAATAGGTCCATTCCACCCAATCCATTCTGAGTCGTCAAATACATGGTACAGAAAACAACTACAACTTTATTACAATAATTGTCGTGCAAAATACAACAACACATATACTGTGAGTTTGGATACAAATATATACCAAATGTGACATTGGACACCATCATGTATCAACACCTCACAAAGGTACCTTACATAAAGGTACTGTAAGACCCCGAATTTTATAAAATAAAAGTATTTAATTTTTCTTATAATTACTATTTAATAAATGGTTAAATTGATAAATGTTAAAGTTAAGGGTGATATATGAATTTTTTTTTCGAAATACACAAGTGGTTATAAAATATTCATTATTATCGGGGAATATTCGTTTGGTCGTGGAATATTCTTGTTGTCGGAAAATATTCGTACGACGGCGCAGCCTTGTGTGGGCCCCATAACGGAAAGCGATTGGATGAAGAAAACGACAAAAATAAGTTGTTTATAAATAATGGCGTAGTTGTTACCGTTAATACTGTTGGAATACCCGGTGGTTAAAACACAGTAATACGCGTTGTTGCACAGTAGCACACGGTATTGCACCAATTATTGATTTTTACGTAAGAAGGCATTACTCAATAATTGTTACAGTAATTACTGTTTAGTATTTTATTTTATTGATTCAATAATTGCTGCGTTGATATTTTATATTACTGTTGTTTCAATAATTATCACTACACAGTATTTTCCATTATCGGAGCAATAATTCATATTATCTGAATAATATTATTAGATAACATTATTGACAATGTCTAGAAAGTTCTGTCTAAGGAGAGGTTTGGTCACCTAATTGCGCGCCAGTAAGGAAAAATCCTTATTGGAAAGCCCCCTCTTTCCTGGGAACGGCCTGGTTGCCAGTACTGTGGTTCTGTAATATTATTTGTGTATAATTAATTATTGATTTATATGATGAGAAAACTATTGATTTTATGTGGATATAGATGAAAAAAAAAATTTAATGTGACAATTGTTGAAAATTAATATTTTATCTTTTTCTGATAAAATAATTCATTTAAATATATTATTTTAATAATATATTGATGGTGATATTTTTACAATGAATGTGGGATATATAAGTATATGAGGAGGAAGAGTATTTTTGTGGCATTAAATGATTAACACATGTTTTGTGTGTTGGTGGACACAATTCTTGACCGAAAATTTATTATTGACTGTAAAATCGCCCGTTTGTGGATTTCGGTCAATTTCTGTTTGGAATTTAGAAAAACTTTCTTCTGTAAAGTTGTAGAGAATTGAATTTCCTATAAAAACTCGCGAGATTCGAATTTTCTGATCAAAGGGCTATTTATTATGAATTATTGAAGTTCCGAAGTTCCGAAATAATTGATTTTTGGGAGTTTAAGTTAATTATTTTGAGAAAAACGTTTTTTTGTGTGATGGTGGGGCCCACTGGTTGTTAAAATGTGCTGAATTCAGATCTTCAAAGGTGGGCTTGAAAATTTATATATATATTAATATTATATTAAATTTTCTGCTTTTGTGTTCTAAGCAATTTTCTATAAATAGGGTGCTTAGGTTAGAATTGAAAATCACACCAGAAACTGATATTTTCTCTCTATTTCTCTCTCTATATTATCGAGTGTATTCTTGTGAGTATTTTGATATATTGAGTGTTGCTATACGGTGCAAGTTCGTTCAGCGTTATTCCAGTCAGGAGTATTGCTCTTTTGAGGTAAGGGATAGTAAGGGATAGTAAGGGATGTTATTTTTTTTTATCAATGATATTATTTCTTTCAATATCATTATACTGGAATATTGGTAAGATTTTTCTTGTAAAATTCTTATTTTTTTCATGTCGGGGTTACTATTCATGAGTTACTATTCATGAGTTACTATTCACAAGTTACTATTCATGAGTTACTATTCACGAGTTATTATTCATGAGTTAGTATTCACGAGTTACTATTCACGAGTTACTATTCACGAGTTACTATTCACGGGTTACTATTTACGAGTTACTATTCATGACAAAATTGGTTTCTTTTTCTAACCAAATTATAGTTGATTTATGAATATTACTCTTGAGATTAAAACTATATGTTGATCATATTATTTTTTTATCATAAATAACATTTTTATAACCCTAATGATGATATTTCTCTTTGACTTGAGTGTAAAGATGGGTAGATTTTTGGTACGATCATGACTATGGGTTCTCTTTGGCCAGTAGTGCAAAGTTGAATTGTTGACTGGTATGATCATGACCATTGAATTTATAATTGAATATCTTTAGCTTAAGTGCAAAGGTGAAATGATCAACGTGGTTATAATTATTGGTTATATAAATTCTGAAATGATTATATATTTCTTTAAGATAATAATATATTTGGCTTGTAGTGCAAATATGAGTTGTTGAGGAATATTGAGGAATATCTTTGGCCTGTAGTGCAAAGATGAGTTGTTGATGAATATCTTTGGCCCGTAGTGCAAAGATGAAATTATTAGTATGATTATGAACAGGAACTGTGATTTGGTATAACCATGATCTTTGATGTTTCAGGTAAAGACAAGTAATGAAAATTATCTTGTTCTGGATGAGAAGAGGAATTTAGAACTACAAATATGATTACGAGTTATACATGTGATTGTGGACAAGAATTGTTGATTGATGTTATAGGGATAAAACATTGTTGGTGGACTTTTAACATGGAGAAGATAATAGACTTTGTAGTCTATTTGACTCTTCTAATGGATTGCTCGTTCCGCTGCAACTATGGTTAAAAAATTTTATCATCTACCATATGTTCTAAATCTCTGATTTAATTCTGTTGAAGGCTATTAATAATTTAATTATCTTTAGTCATGATATTCTTTACTGAGCTAGTTGTGCTCACCCTTCTGTTTCACAATTCCTTTCAGGTAATAAGAGTGTAGCTGGGTCGAGCGGGGGTAACAGGAGAATAGAACGGTGGTCATCATTTAGTTGTTATATTTGGTGAATCATCTAGGGTGAGGCGAACTCAACGTTAGAATGGTGGTTTGCCACTATCATACAAGATGTCTAATGATATACAATCTCGTGTTATCATAAGACAGGGATGTGCTCATCCACTTGCTGAGTATATTTACGAGCACTACCTATATAATCTTGGTGTTTGTTTGAAGTATAATTCTCAATTAGAGACAGTGGAGATAATGATAAGTCAAGAGAAGACTCATCATTGGGAAGAATATGATAGTAAACTTCTCGTTTTTCTTTGGGGTCTATTGGGTCAACCAAGGATAATTCTGTGGCCATATGATATTTATCATAATCTAGACGCATGGCCTCCCATGTACGAGGGTTTCCTTGAGCACTTCCCAAAGATTCTAATTTCTAAAACAGTTTTTGACTATACCTTTATGTAAGGTGTCATTGTGACGTGCTATCCAAGGTTGGGACATGAGTCACAGTTGGTATATATTTGTATCCAAACTCACAGCATATGTGTTGTTGTATTTTGCACGATAATTGTTGTAATAAAGTTGTAGTTGTTATCTGTACCATGTATTTGGCGACTCAAAATGGGTTGGATGGAATGGACCTATTTTGGGGGCGTTACATTTGGTATCAGAGCTATAAGTAAAGAGCCCCGAGCCTCTCGCTGGTGACTTCCTGTTGATGGGGGATGCACCGAAGCCAGACTCTCCGTAGGCGACGCCGTTCTGCGGTGGCAAACTGATAGGTACCACTGTGAGGTGCTATCCACTGATGGGACATTTGTCATATTTGGTATCAGAGCTTAGGGATATGATCTCTGGCGGAGATCGGGAAATAGGACTAGGAGGGGATAGACGAGTAAATCATTCGCTAGTGTGTCTTACCTAAGCTTATTTGTTGGTCAGTCATAATATCGGGATATTATGTGATATGTTAATTTGTTAAATTAACCTTTGTTTTTGAAGCTGTATTCTAGAATGATATCTGAAATACAGTAGGTGAGCAATGGAGAAATCATGATGACATGAAAGATGGAATCTGAAATGGAAGCAAGGTATTCTCAACTCTTTGAAATACCAGGTACGTAAATTTCGAGGACGAAATTTCATAAGGAGGGGAGATTGTAAGACCCCGAATTTTATAAAATAAAAGTATTCAATTTTTCTTATAATTACTATTTAGTAAATGGTTAAATTGATAAATGTTAAAGTTAAGGGTGATATATGATTTTTTTTTTCGAAATACACAAGTGGTTATAAAATATTCATTGTTATCGGGGAATATTCGTTTGGTCGTGGAATATTCTTGTTGTCGGGAAATATTCGTACGACGGCGCAGCCTTGTGTGGGCCCCATAACGGAAAGCGATTGGATGAAGAAACCGACAAAAATAAGTTGTTTATAAATAACGGCGTAGTTGTTACCGTTAATACTGTTGGAATACCCGGTGGTTAAAACACAGTAATACGCGTTGTTGCACAGTAGCACACGGTATTGCACCAATTATTGATTTTTACGTAAGAAGGCATTACTCAATAATTGTTACAGTAATTACTGTTTAGTATTTTATTTTATTGATTCAATAATTGCTGCGTTGATATTTTATATTACTGTTGTTTCAATAATTATCACTACACAGTATTTTCCATTATCGGAGCAATAATTCATATTATCTGAATAATATTATTAGATAACATTATTGACAATGTCTAGAAAGTTCTGTCTAAGGAGAGGTTTGGTCACCTAATTGCGCGCCAGTAAGGAAAAATCCTTATTGGAAAGCCCCCTCTTTCCTGGGAACGGCCTGGTTGTCAGTACTGTGGTACTGTAATATTATTTGTGTATAATTAATTATTGATTTATATGATGAGGAAAATATTGATTTTATGTGGATATAAATGGAAAAAAAAATTTTAATGTGACAATTGTTGAAAATTAATATTTTATCTTTTTCTGATAAAATAATTCATTTAAATATATTATTTTAATAATATATTGATGGTGATATTTTTACAATGAATGTGGGATATATAAGTATATGAGGAGGAAGAGTATTTTTGTGGCATTAAATGATTAACACATGTTTTGTGTGTTGGTGGACACAATTCTTGACCGAAAATTTATTATTGACTGTAAAATCGCCCGTTTGTGGATTTCGGTCAAGTTCTGTTTGGAATTTGGAAAAACTTTCTTCTGTAAAGTTGTAGAGAATTGAATTTCCTATAAAAAAACGCGAGATTCGAATTTTCTGATCAAAGGGCTATTTATTATGAATTATTGAAGTTCCGAAGTTTCGAAATAATTGATTTTTGGGAGTTTAAGTTAATTATTTTGAGAAAAACATTTTTTTGTGTGATGGTGGGGCCCACTGGTTGTTAAAATGTGTTGAATTCAGATCTTCAAAGGTGGGCTTGAAAATTTATATATATATATATATATATATATATATATATATATATATATTAATATTATATTAAATTTTCTGCTTTTGTGTTCTAAGCAATTTTCTATAAATAGGGTGCTTAGGTTAGAATTGAAAATCACACCAGAAACTGATGTTTTCTCTCTATTTCTCTCTCTATATTATCGAGTGTATTCTTGTGAGTATTTTGATATATTGAGTGTTGCTATACGGTGCAAGTTCGTTCAGCGTTATTCCAGTCAGGAGTACTGCTCTTTTGAGGTAAGGGATAGTAAGGGATAGTAAGGGATGTTATTTTTTTTATCAATGATATTATTTGTTTCAATATCATTATACCGGAATATTGGTAAGATTTTTCTTGTAAAATTCTTATTTTTTTCATGTCGGGGTTACTATTCATATTCATATTCTTATTCATGAGTTACTATTCATGAGTTACTATTCACGAGTTACTATTCATGAGTTACTATTCACGAGTTACTATTCATGAGTTACTATTCACGAGTTATTATTCATGAGTTAGTATTCACGAGTTACTATTCACGAGTTACTATTCACGGGTTACTATTCACGAGTTACTATTCATGACAAAATTGGTTTCTTTTTCTAACCAAATTATAGTTGATTTATGAATATTACTCTTGAGATTAAAACTATATGTTGATCATATTATTTTTTTTATCATATATAACATTTTTATAACCCTAATGATGATATTTCTCTTTGACTTGAGTGTAAAGATGGGTAGATTTTTGGTACGATCATGACTATGGGTTCTCTTTGGCCAGTAGTGCAAAGTTGAATTGTTGACTGGTATGATCATGACCATTGAATTTATAATTGAATATCTTTAGCTTAAGTGCAAAGGTGAAATGATCAACGTGGTTATAATTATTGGTTATATAAATTCTGAAATGATTATATATTTCTTTAAGATAATAATATATTTGGCTTGTAGTGCAAATATGAGTTGTTGAGGAATATTGAGGAATATATTTGGCCTGTAGTGCAAAGATGAGTTGTTGATGAATATCTTTGGCCCGTAGTGCAAAGATGAAATTATTAGTATGATTATGAACAGGAACTGTGATTTGGTATAACCATGATCTTTGATGTTTCAGGTAAAGACAAGTAATGAAAATTATCTTGTTCTGGATGAAAAGAGGAATTTAGAACTACAAATATGATTATGAGTTATACATGTGATTGTGGACAAGAATTATTGATTGATGTTACAGGGATAAAACATTGTTGGTGGACTTTTAACATAGAGAAGATAATAGACTTTGTAGTCTATTTGACTCTTCTAATGGATTGCTCGTTCCGCTGCAACTATGGTTGAAAAATTTTATCATCTACCATATGTTCTAAATCTCTGATTTAATTCTGTTGAAGGCTATTGATAATTTAATTATCTTTAGTCATGATATTCTTTACTGAGCTAGTTGTGCTCACCCTTCTGTTTCACAATTCCTTTCAGGTAATAAGAGTGTAGCTGGGTCGAGCGGGGGTAACAGGAGAATAGAACGGTGGTCATCATTTAGTAGTTATATTTGGTGAATCATCTAGGGTGAGGCGAACTCAACGTTAGAATGGTGGTTTGCCACTATCATACAAGATGTCTAATGATATACAATCTCGTGTCATCATAAGACAGGGATGTGCTCATCCACTTGCTGAGTATATTTACGAGCACTACCTATATAATCTTGGTGTTTGTTTGAAGTATAATTCTCAATTAGAGACAGTGGAGATAATGATAAGTCAAGAGAAGACTCACCGTTGGGAAGAATATGATAGTAAACTTCTCGTTTTTCTTTGGGGTCTATTGGGTCAACCAAGGATAATTCTGTGGCCATATGATATTTATCATAATCTAGACGCATGGCCTCCCATGTACGAGGGTTTCCTTGAGCACTTCCCAAAGATTCTAATTTCTAAAACAGTTTTTGACTATACCTTTATGTAAGGTGTCATTGTGACGTGCTATCCAAGGTTGGGACATGAGTCACAGTTGGTATATATTTGTATCCAAACTCACAGCATATGTGTTGTTGTATTTTGCACGATAATTGTTGTAATAAAGTTATAGTTGTTATCTGTACCATGTATTTGGCGACTCAAAATGGGTTGGATGGAATGGACCTATTTTGGGGGCGTTACATTTGGTATCAGAGCTATAAGTAAAGAGTCCCGAGCCTCTCGCTGGTGACTTCCTGTTGATGGGGGATGCACCGAAGCCAGACTCTCCGTAGGGGACGCCGTTCTGCGGTGACAAACTTATAGGTACCACTGTGAGGTGCTGTCCACTGATGGGACATTTTTCATATTTGGTATCAGAGCTTAGGGATATGATCTCTGGCGGAGATCGAGAAATAGGACTAGGAGGGGATAGACGAGTAAATCATTCGCTAGTGTGTCCTACCTAAGCTTATTTGTTGGTCAGTCATAATATCGGGATATTATGTGATATGTTAATTTGTTAAATTAACCTTTATTTTTGAAGCTGTATTCTAGAATGATATCTGAAATACAGTAGGTGAGCAATGGAGAAATTATGATGACATGAAAGATGGAATCTGAAATGGAAGCAAGGTATTCTCAACTCTTTGAAATACCAGGTACGTAAATTTCGAGGACAAAATTTCATAAGGAGGGGAGATTGTAAGACCCCAAATTTTATAAAATAAAAGTATTCAATTTTTCTTATAATTACTATTTAGTAAATGGTTAAATTGATAAATGTTAAAGTTAAGGGTGATATATGATTTTTTTTTTCGAAATACACAAGTGGTTATAAAATATTCATTATTATCGGGGAATATTCGTTTGGTCGTGAAATATTCTTGTTGTCGGGGAATATTCGTACGACGGCGCAGCCTTGTGTGGGCCCCATAACGGAAAGCGTTTGGATGAAGAAAATGACAAAAATAAGTTGTTTATAAATAACGGCGTAGTTGTTACCGTTAATACTGTTGGAATACCCGGTGGTTAAAACACAGTAATACGCGTTGTTGCACAGTAGCACACGGTATTGCACCAATTATTGATTTTTACATAAGAAGACATTACTCAATAATTGTTACAGTAATTACTGTTTAGTATTTTATTTTATTGATTCAATAATTGCTGCGTTGATATTTTATATTACTGTTGTTTCAATAATTATCACTACACAGTATTTTCTATTATCGGAGCAATAATTCATATTATCTGAATAATATTATTAGATAACATTATTGACAATGTCTAGAAAGTTCTGTCTAAGGAGAGGTTTGGTCACCTAATTGCGCGCCAGTAAGGAAAAATCCTTATTGGAAAGCCCCCTCTTTCCTGAGAACGGCCTGGTTGCCAGTACTGTGGTTCTGTAATATTATTTGTGTATAATTAATTATTAATTTATATGATGAGGAAAATATTGATTTTATGTGGATATAAATGGAAAAAAAAATTTTAATGTGACAATTGTTGAAAATTAATATTTTATCTTTTTCTGATAAAATAATTCATTTAAATATATTATTTTAATAATATATTGATGGTGATATTTTTACAATGAATGTGGGATATATAAGTATATGAGGAGGAAGAGTATTTTTGTGGCATTAAATGATTAACACGTGTTTTGTGTGTTTGTGGACACAATTCTTGACCGAAAATTTATTATTGACTGTAAAATCGCCCGTTTGTGGATTTCGGTCAATTTCTGTTTGGAATTTAGAAAAACTTTCTTCTGTAAAGTTATAGAGAATTGAATTTCCTATAAAAAAATGTGAGATTCGAATTTTCTGATCAAAGGGCTATTTATTATGAATTATTGAAGTTCCGAAGTTCCGAAATAATTGATTTTTGGGTGTTTAAGTTAATTATTTTGAGAAAAACATTTTTTTGTGTGATGGTGGGGCCCACTGGTTGTTAAAATGTGCTGAATTCAGATCTTCAAAGGTGGGCTTGAAAATTTATATATATATATATATTAATATTATATTAAATTTTCTGCTTTTGTATTCTAAGCAATTTTCTATAAATAGGGTGCTTAGGTTAGAATTGAAAATCACACCAGAAACTGAAGTTTTCTCTCTATTTCTCTCTCTATATTATCGAGTGTATTCTTGTGAGTATTTTGATATCTTGAGTGTTGCTATACGGTGCAAGTTCGTTCAGCGTTATTCCAGTCAGGAGTACTGCTCTTTTGAGGTAAGGGATAGTAAGGGATGTTATTTTTTTTTTATCAATGATATTATTTCTTTCAATATCATTATACCGGAATATTGGTAAGATTTTTCTCGTAAAATTCTTATTTTTTTCATGTCGGGGTTACTATTCATGAGTTACTATTCATGAGTTACTATTCACAAGTTACTATTCATGAGTTACTATTCACGAGTTATTATTCATGAGTTAGTATTCACGAGTTACTATTCACGAGTTACTATTCACGAGTTACTATTCACGGGTTACTATTCACGAGTTACTATTCATGACAAAATTGGTTTCTTTTTCTAACCAAATTATAGTTGCTTTATGAATATTACTCTTGAGATTAAAACTATATGTTGATCATATTATTTTTTTATCATATATAACATTTTTATAACCCTAATGATGATATTTCTCTTTGACTTGAGTGTAAAGATGGGTAGATTTTTGGTACGATCATGACTATGGGTTCTCTTTGGCCAGTAGTGCAAAGTTGAATTGTTGACTGGTATGATCATGACCATTGAATTTATAATTGAATATCTTTAGCTTAAGTGCAAATGTGAAATGATCAACGTGGTTATAATTATTTGTTATATAAATTCTGAAATGATTATATATTTCTTTGAGATAATAATATATTTGGCTTGTAGTGCAAATATGAGTTGTTGAGGAATAATGAGGAATATATTTGGCCTGTAGTGCAAAGATGAGTTGTTGATGAATATCTTTGGCCCGTAGTGCAAAGATGAAATTATTAGTATGATTATGAACAGGAACTGTGATTTGGTATAACCATGATCTTTGATGTTTCAGGTAAAGACAAGTAATGAAAATTATCTTGTTCTGGATGAGAAGAGGAATTTAGAACTACAAATATGATTACGAGTTATACATGTGATTGTGGACAAGAATTGTTGATTGATGTTATAGGGATAAAACATTGTTGGTGGACTTTTAACATGGAGAAGATAATAGACTTTGTAGTCTATTTGACTCTTCTAATGGATTGCTCGTTCCGCTGCAACTATGGTTGAAAAATTTTATCATCTACCATATGTTCTAAATCTCTGATTTAATTCTGTTGAAGGCTATTAATAATTTAATTATCTTTAGTCATGATATTCTTTACTGAGCTAGTTGTGCTCACCCTTCTGTTTCACAATTCCTTTCAGGTAATAAGAGTGTAGCTGGGTCGAGCGGGGGTAACAGGAGAATAGAACGGTGGTCATCATTTAGTTGTTATATTTGGTGAATCATCTAGGGTGAGGCGAACTCAACGTTAGAATGGTGGTTTGCCACTATCATACAAGATGTCTAATGATATATAATCTCGTGTCATCATAAGACAGGGATGTGATCATCCACTTGCTGAGTATATTTACGAGCACTACCTATATAATCTTGGTGTTTGTTTGAAGTATAATTCTCAATTAGATACAGTGGAGATAATGATAAGTCAAGAGAAGACTCACCATTGGGAAGAATATGATAGTAAACTTCTCGTTTTTCTTTGGGGTCTATTGGGTCAACCAAGGATAATTCTGTGGCCATATGATACTTATCATAATCTAGACGCATGGCCTCCCATGTACGAGGGTTTCCTTGAGCACTTCCCAAAGATTCTAATTTCTAAAACAGTTTTTGACTATACCTGTAACGCCCCCAAAATAGGTCCATTCCATCCACGGTCTTGCACAGTAGCACACGGTATTGCACCAATTGTATTTTGCACGATAATTGTTATAATAAAGTTATAGTTGTTATCTGTACCATGTATTTGGCGACTCAAAATGGGTTGGATGGAATGGACCTATTTTGGGGGCGTTACAGGTACAGTCAAAAACTGTTTTAGAAACTAGAATATTTGGGAAGTGCTCAAGGAAACCTTCGTACATGGGAGGCCATGCTTCTAGGTTATGATAGATATCATATGGCCACAGAATTATCCTTGGTTGATCCAATAGACCCCAAAGAAAAACGAGAAGATTACTATCATATTCTTCCCAATGGTGAGTCTTCTCTTGACATATCATTATCTCTGCTGTCTCTAATTGAGAATTATACTTCAAACAAACATCAAGATTATATAGGTAGTGCTCGTATATATACTCAGCAAGTGGATGAGCACATCCCTGTCTTATGATGACACGAGGTTGTATGTCGTTAAACATCTTGTATGATAGTGGGAAACCACCCTTTCAACGTTGGGTACACCTTACCCTATTGGATTCACCAAATAAAACTACTAAATGAACTTTTCTATACTGTTTCGAGAGAACATCCACAGCTAGAGACCACCGTTCTATTTTTCCGTTACCCTCGCTCGACCCAGCTACACTCTTATTACCTGAAAGGAATTGTGAAGCAAAAGGGTGAGCACAACTAGCTCAGTAAAGAATATCATGACTAAAGATAATTAAATTATCAATAGCCTTCATCAATAATAAATTAGAGATTTTAAAATATATGGTAAATGATAAAAATTTTAACCATAGTTGCAGCGGAACGAGCAATCCATTAGAAGAGTCAAATAGACTATAAAGTCTATTATCTTCTCCATGTTAAAAATCCACCAACAATGTTTTATCCCTGTAACATCAATCAACAATTCTGGTCCACAATCATATGAATAACTCATAATCATAACTGTAGTTCTAAATTCCTCTTCTCATCCAGTACGAAGATAATTTTTATCACCTGAAACATCAAAGATCATGGTTACACCAAATCACATTTCCTGTTCATAATTATACTAATAACTTCATCTTTGCACTACGGCCAAAGATATTCATTTTTATCACCAGTTGGTCATGTTTATCTCAACATCTGTTCATCTTTGCACTACTAGCCAAAGATATTCAACAACATGTCATCTTTGCACTACGGCCAAAGATATTCATCAATATTTCATCTTTGCACTACAGGCCAAAGATATTCCTCAACAGTTCATATTTACACTACGGCCAAATATATTCATCAACAGTTCATATTTGCACTACAGGCCAAATATATTAATATCTCAAAGAAATATATATCATTTCAGAATTTATATAAACAATAATTATAACCATGTTGATCAATTCACCTTTGCACTTAAGCTAAAGATATTCACTTATAAATTCAATGATCATGATCATACCAATCAACAATTCAACTTTGCACTACTGGCCAAAGAGAACTCATAGTCATGATCATACCAAAAATCTACCCATCTTTACACTCAAGTCAAAGAGAAATATCATCATTAGGGTTATAAAAATGTTATATATAATAATAAAAATAATATGATCAACATATAATTTTAATCTCAAGAGTAATATTCGTAAATCAACTATAATTTGGTTAGAAAAAAGAAACTAATTTTTTTCGTGAATAGTAACTCGTGAGCAGTAACTCATGAATAGTAACTCGTGAATAGTAACTCGACACAAAAAGGTAAAAATTCCACAATAAAATACATACTAATATTTTGGTATAATAATATTGAAAGAATAATATTTCTTAAGCTTATAAACAATTTATTTTAATTGTTTACACTTTACTAAATAATGCATTTAATCATCCTAAAATGCCAAAATCATAAGATTTCATCACCAATAACCAAAAACCCTCATCAAAAATCTACATATACCTCATATAGGATTCTCAAGCCATAAAATCCTATTCTCTAATTTCCTTACTTCACAAAACATATTTAATTCATTTACTCATAACTAGACTATTTTCATGAAAAATACCAAATTAGTTCCAAAAATATTTCTTTTCTGAGATTTAGCATAATATAGTCCCACAGTGAACATATATTTTTCACAGAATTTTTAAAAGTCATTTACTATTTTTCATATGGCCAAAACAGCCGAATATTTAGACATTTATCAAAAAGTGTATTTTTATCTAAAAATTCTGAAATTCACAGAGTATACTCCTATCATATACATGTACTCTCAATAAAAATTTCATCAATTTTAGAGTTAACCACAAGGAGTTATAAGCGGTTACTTTTAAAATAGTCTTTTCTCATAAAATTCATAACTCTTAATCTATACATCTAAAAATCACCATTTTTGGACACAATCAAGAAAACTCATCAAAATATCATTTCAAATTTTTCTAGAATATTTGAAGGTAAGAAAAATTACGAAACTGAAAAACATAACAACCCTTAAAATCTCTTACTATCCCTTACCTCAAAAGTGCAGTATTTCTGACTGGAATGCAAAGCCGAATGAAACTTGCACTGAATAGCAACTCTCAAAGTATCTAAATACTCATAAAATATGCTTCATAATATAGAGAGAGAAAGAGAGAAAGCTTATGTTCTGGTGTGATTTTCAATTCTAACTTAGCCCTCTATTTATAGGAAAATGTTAGCACGCCGAAGCAGACTTAACCTGTAACCTGATGGCTTTACCTGCTACTATTCCCACCCACCATATTTGAATAAAAATCTCAGCACATTTCTTCACCAACCAAGAGTGGGGCCCACCAATTCTAGAATTTTTCACCAAAATGATTAACTCCGAAAATTCAACAATTTCTGAACCAGTCATCTCGTAAAATTCATAACAAATCATACGTTTATTTTTAACGGTTCAAAATTTGTGGACATATACTCAACTTATATATGTATAACATATCCAAAAATTACCACGATCCAACGGTCGGATTAAAAATTATAACCCGCGCAAAATAACTCAAAAATCCTAATTTGATTTTTAATACCTCAATTCTGACAAAAATACTGATAAAACACCTCAATATTAACTCCTTCATTTTTAACCACAAAAATATATCCCTCATTTATATTCACATAAAATAAATATTTCATTATCATATGAATCAATAATTAATTATTCACAAATAATATTACAGAATCACATTTATGACAACCAGACCGTTCCCAAGAAAGAGGGGGCTTTCCAATAAGGATTTCTCCTTGCTGGCGCGCAATTAGATGACCAAACCTCTCCTTGGACAGAACTTTATTGCCAATAATGTTATCTAATAATATTATTCAAATAATATGAATTATTGATCTGATAATGAAAAATACTGTGCAGCAACAATTATTGAAACAACAATAATATAAAATATCAACGCAGCAATTATTGAATCAATAAAATAAAATATTGAACAGTAATTACTGTAATAATTATTCAGTAGTGTCTTCTTACGTAAGGATCAATAATTCAAAAATACTGTGCAATACCGTGTGCTACTGTGCAATAACGCGTATTACTGTATTTTAACCACCGGGTATTCCAACAGTGTTAACGGTAACAACTACGCCGTTATTTATAAAAACTCAAATTTGTCGTTTTCTTCACCCGACAGTTTTTCTGTTATGGGGCTCACAAATGGCTGCGCCGTCGTACGAATATTTCCCGACAGAAAGAATATTCCACGACCAAACGAATATTTTTCGACAACAATGAATATTTTATAATCACTTGTGTATTTTGAAAAAAAAATTCATATATCACCCTTAACTTTAACATTTATCAATTTAACCATTTACTGAATAGTAATTATAAGAAAAATTGAATACTTTTATTTCATAAAATTCGGGGTCTTACAATAACCACTTGCTTGTTTAAAATATTTACGTATTTACCTATAACTAACCACATTAAACAATTCAACCCTTACTATTTCAAAATAATAAATAAAGAAAATTTAATTTCATTAATAATAAGTTGGGGTCTTATAGCAAGAATATTCCACGACTAAATGAATATTCCCCGACAACAAAGAATATTTTATAACCACTTGCTTATTCAAGATATTTGCGCATTTTACCCATAACTAACCACATTAATCAAATCAACCCTTACTATTTCAAAATAATAAATAGAGAAAATTTAATTTTATTTATAAAAAGCTGGGGTCTTACAATTATTCTAGATATACTAAAGTTTACCTTCTCAGAAATAAAAAAAACTGAAGATAAACTTCTAATTTATAAGGCTGAAGTTAAAAATAAATTAGAAAAGAAGATTAAAAGACTCAGGTCCGATAGAGGTGGAGAGTATGACTCCGGACCTCTTAGTAAATATTGCGAAGAACGAGGAATTATACATGAGGTAACACCTCCCTATTCTCCAGAATCTAATGAGGTTGGTGAAAGAAAGAATAGAACACTAAAAGGAATGATGAATGCTATGTTAGTAAGTTCTGGGGCTCCACCGAATTTGTGGGGGGGGGGGGAAGCTTTACTTTCTGCTTGTCACCTGCAAAATAGAATCATTTATAATAAAACTGGAAAAACACCTTATGAGCTTTGGGAAAATTATTTACCTAACTTGAAATACCTTAAAGTGTGGGAGTGTCTTGCTAAGGTAATGCTACCCGACCAAAAAAAGAAAGAAAAATTGGTTCTAAAACTGCTGATTGTTTGTTTATTGGTTATGCTGAACATAGTGCTGCTTATAGATTTTTTATTTTGAAAAGTGATGTATTACCTTAAGAGGAGGAGTTGTTTCTTGGAAGTCTTCTAAACAGACTTGTGTAGCTCGCTCTACTATGGAGTCTGAGTTTATTGCCTTAGAGAAGGTAGGTTCTGAAGCAGAGTGGCTCAGAAATCTTTTGGGAAATATTCTTTTGTGGACGAGACCAGTTCCATCTGTGTCTCTACATTGTGATTGCCAAGCTGCTATAGGAAAAGCTAAGAATAAAAGCTATAATGGCAAGAGTAGGCATATACGCCTAAGACATAATATTGTAAGACATCTGTTATGTGACGGGATTATATCCCTTAATTTTGTTAGGTCAGAGTTAAATCTTGCGGATCCTCTGACAAAGCCACTAAGCAAAAGGCTAGTGAGCAATACATCGAGGGGGATGGGACTACTGTCTATTACAGAAATCAACAATGATGGTAACCCAACCTATATGAATGGTAATCCCAGGAAGTAGGTTTATATGGGTAAGAACAAGTCATTAGTTGATTGGTTGAGACACTATCCATTTTATAAATATTTGAGTTCATCCATATGGTGTAGGATAATGTAATTCTACAGTGTTAGAGGTTGAGTTATATACTCTTAATGTGTCCATAGTCCTATTGGGTGATGTATTTAACTGTAGAACACGTTTGATGGAAACACCTATATGAGTGTAGAGGTGGAGCCGCCTCTTATGAAAACAAGGCATGTTTTATAGAGCTCTCATGAATTCCAAGTAGGGCGCAAGGCCAAAATGTGTCAAATCGCGTAAAATAACTTCTTATTAGAGTTTGTAGTGTGAGTAATATGATTACTGATTCATAATAAGGAAGAAGGTTTATAGAAATTTTCATTTCACCAAATTCCTGTTAATCAAGTCATATTCACTCTATACATTGGTTCATAGTCCAAAAAGCACCAGTGTTAATGCACTGCATTCTTATATTTTTTACTCAATTTATTTTATTTTTACTTTGTAATATGTGGGGGATTGTTGTTGTGACAACCCCAAAATAGGTCCATGTAAGACCCCAACTTATTAATGAATAAAATCAAATTTTCTCTAAATATTATTGTGAATAATAAGGGGTTAATTTGATATAATACTTTGGTTATGGGTGAAATGTGCAAATTTTGCAAAATAAGCAAGTGGTTATAAAATATTTATTTTTGGTCGGTGAATATTCGGTTGGTCGTGGAATATTCTTGCTGTCGGGGAATATTCGTACGACGACGCAGCCTTGTGTGGGCCCCATAACGGAAAGCGATTGGATGAAGAAAACGACAAGTATAAGTTGTTTATAAATAACGGCGTAGTTGTTACCGTTAATACTGTTGGAATACCCGGTGGTTAAAATACAGTAGCACACGGTATTGCACCAATTATTGATTCTTACGTAAGAAGGCACTACTCAATAATTGTTACAGTAGTTATTATTCAATATTTTATTTTATTGATTCAATAATTGCTGCGTTGATATTTTATATTATTGTTGTTTCAATAATTGTTGCTGCACAGTATTTTCATTTATCAGATCAATAATTCATATTATTTGAATAATATTATTAGATAACATTATTGGCAATGTCTAGAAAGTTCTGTCTAAGGAGAGGTTTGGTCATCTAATTGCGCGCCAGTAAGGAGAAATCCTTATTGGAAAGCCCCCTCTTTCCTGGGAACGGCCTGGTTGTCATAAATGTGATTCTGTAATATTATTTGTGAATAATTAATTATTGATTCATATGATAAGGAAATATTTATTTTATGTGGATATAAATGAGGGATATATTTTTGTGGTTAAAAATGAAGGAGTTAATGTTGAGGTTTTTATCAGTATTTTTGTCGGAATGGAGGTATTAAAAATCAGGGTTTTTGAGATATTTTGCGGGGGTTATAATTTTTAATCCGACCGTTGGATCGTGGTAATTTTTGGATATGTTATACATATATAAGTTGAGTATATGTCCACAAATTTTGAACCGTTAAAAATGAACGTATGATTTATTACGAATTTTACAAGATGACTGGTTCAGAAATTGTTGAATTTTCGGAGTTTATCATTTTGATGGAAAATTCTAGAATTGGTGGGCCCCACTTGTGGTTGGTGAAGAAATGTGCTGAATTATATTTCAAATGTGGTGGGTGGGAATAGTAGCAGGTAAAGCCATCAGGTTGCAGGTCAAACCTACCAAAATTTTCCTATAAATAGAGGGCTAAGTTAGAATTGAAAATCACACCAGAAACAAGTTTTCTCTCTTTCTCTCTCTAGATTATTGAGTGTATTTTGTGAGTATTTAGATACTTTGAGAGTTTCTATTCATCAGAGCAAGTTTCTTTCAGCCTTATACCGGTATTTCGACCAGAAGTACTGATATTTTGAGGTAAGGGATATTATTTTCTTCTTAATGATATTATTTTCTTCAATATCATTATGCTGAAATATTGATATGAGTTTTTATCAAATTTGGAACTTTTTGTGTCGGGGGTTACTATTCACGTATACGGCACTATTCACGAATACGGCACTATTCACCGAAAAATAAAATTTTTCCTTTTTGTCCAAGATGTCTATTATGGTTACTATCTTTGATTGTATCCATGTTTTGATCTTTATTTTTGAATTCTGCTTCACAATTGATTATTATGAAGTATTATTGATCTTGGATAAACTGTTATACGAATCCCTACTATTTGTCCTTCTGTCTCATTGGATTCGTTCTCTTTAAGATATTTTTCATCATCCTCAGTCCTAAATGATGATATTACTGAATATCTTTGGCCTGTAGTGCAAAGATGTATAATTACTTGATGAATATCTTTGGCCTGTAGTGCAAAGATGAACAGGTGTTGAGATGAACATGACCGACTGATGATACAAATGAATATCTTTGGCCTGTAGTGCAAAGATGAATATTTGGTTAAAGATGATTATTAATTGATGTTACAGGGATAAAATATTGATGATGGACTTTTAAATCTTAGAAGATAGTAGAATTCTTTCTCTACTTGACTCTTCTAATGGTTTGTTGTTTCCGCTGCAGTTGTTGATCTAAAACTTGTTGTCGATTATATTTTATCAGATTTTTCCCTGTTGAAGACTAACGATAATTTGTTGTATATTATCTTAGTCATAATATTCTTTACTGGGCTAGTTGAGCTCACCCTTTTCCTTTTTGTTCCATTTTTCTTCTCAGGAGGTGAGAACATAGCAGGATCTAGTCGGGGTATGGAGTGATGGTTCTAGAAAGATGTATTAGCAGTCCTCACTATTTCTGTAAAATAGTGTTTGAATAATTGTAATGAGGATTTATTTGAGTGTGGATATTGTCTAGAAGACAATATTTGTATTTAAACTCACAGTATGTGTTGTCGTATTTTGCACGACAATTGTATTATTGAAGTTGTAGTTTGCTTTCTGTACCATGTATTTGGCGACTCAGAATGGGTGTTGTATACCTATTCTGGGGGCGTCACAGTTGGTATCAGAGCTTAGGGATATGATCCCTGGCTGAGATGTGAGACAAGAACTAGGAGGGGAGAGACGGGGAATTCCTTCGCTAGTATGACCTGACTAAGTTTATTTGGTGTTTATTTGGTCGGTCAGAGTATAGGGATAATATATGACATGACTATTAACCCTTGTTTTATGGCAGTATTTAAGAATGGCAGCTGAGAACGTTAATAATGGAGTAAATCAGACCGTGGAGACACCTTTGATCACTACCCAGGGGAACGTGCAACAGGAAGGCAATATTCCTCCTGTAAACAACGTTACCGAGCAAACGATGAATGATGGAATGTTTAGGAGCTTTTTGCAGTTCATGCAAAATCAGACGAGGGAGACTCGTGTGCAGAATACGGGTGGAAATGATAACAACGCGCGGTTTGTCACAGCTAAGCAGTTCAAAGAATTGGGACCACCAGAATTTAAGGGAAAGCCGGATCCGATCATGGCGGAAACGTGGGTCAAGCAAATTACCAAGATATTTGATGTCTTGGGATGCACGGAGGAACAGAAGGTTCCATTCGCCACATTTATGTTCCGCGGTGAGGCAGACTACTGGTGGGAGTCTGTGAAGCGTACCCAGCCTGACGCACTCAACATGTCCTGGGAAACATTTCAAAAACTGTTCAATGACAAGTACTTTCCTGAAAGTATTCGTCATATGAAGGAGGTTGAGTTTATTAGACTGGAACAAAACAACATGACGGTGTCCCAGTACGAGGCGAAGTTTGCAGAGTTATCCAGGTTTGCACCTCATTTGGTCGAAAATGAGGAACGAATGACAAGGATGTTTCTGAGAGGTCTAAAACCCGAGATTCGGCAATATCTTATCTCTCATAAATTTTCTTTATATTCAGATGTTGTAAACAGGGCTCAATTATTAGAGCGAGATAATGAGTATGTGCAACCGAGGGACCACAACCAGGGTCATACCGGTGGCGGCAGTCATCGAAGCAATGAAAACCAGCAGGGAGGAAAACATTCGGACAAAAGCGGTAACCACTCTGGTGGTAATCGTGGTCGTGATAATAGAAGGAGCGAGTCGGGAGGAGATTTCAAGAAGAGAAGGTACAACAATGATAACGTGAAGACGTCAGCACAAACATCAACTGTTTCTAGGGGAGGAGAACGACCACCGGTCGTATGTTACAAATGTGGGAAAGAGGGACATATCAGCCCAAACTGCCCACAACAATCCAAGGTATGTTATAACTGTGGAAAGGAGGGTCATATAGCTCGAGAGTGTTCTGTAGCAAAACCAAGTTCAGCGGGGATGGTGACTCCAAAAGCTGTCCCGGATAAGTCGAAATCAGCGGTTCCTGGAAGGGCGTTTGTCGTTACTGGCCAAAACGCGAGAAACCCGAACGAGGTGATCACGGGTAAGCTAATCTTGAATTCTTGCGAAGTTTATACTTTACTAGATACCGGTTCTACCCATTCTTTTATCTCTCCTGCTTGTGCTCAACGTTTAAACTTGACTCCGGAGAAATTGGACTTTAACTTATCTGTTGAAACTCCGTTGGGTGAAACCTTCGTTACATCTACAGTTTATAAATCTTGCATGATCCAAGTTGGCACTATCACATTACCTGTTGATCTTATCTCTTTAAAGATACTTGCTTTTGATGTGATTTTAGGAATTGATTGGTTAACCACTCATCATGCTAAAATTGATTGTTTTCGTAAGGTTGTTAGTTTTCATATTCCTAACCAACCTGTCATACGAATTCAAACTACTAAACCACTAAAATCAGTCACTGTCATATCAAGCCACAAAGCTATTCGTTTATTGAAAAACGGATGTCAAGCTTTCTTAGCCCATGTTATGGATTTGAACAAAGACAAGTCAGATTTGAATAATATTTCTATTGTTAGAGAATTTTCCGATGTATTTCCTGAAGAACTTCCCGGTCTACCCCCGGAACGAGAAATTGAATTCTTTATTGACCTTGAACCCGGTACAAAGCCCATTTCTAAAACCCCATATCGAATGGCTCCTATTGAACTTCAGGAGTTAAAAGTCCAACTACAGGAGTTGTTGGACATCGGTTTTATTCGTCCTAGTACGTCTCCTTGGGGTGCTCCTGTTTTATTCGTAAAGAAGAAAGACGGGAGTATGCGACTTTGTATTGACTATCGAGAATTGAACCATGTCACCATCAAGAATAGGTATCCGCTACCTCGCATTGATGACCTGTTTGACCAGTTGCAAGGAGCACAATTCTTTTCAAAGATCGATCTTCGTTCTGGATATCATCAGCTGAAGATTAAAACTGAGGATATTCCAAAGACTGCCTTCAGAACTCGGTACGGGCATTATGAATTCTTAGTAATGTCTTTTGGATTGACTAATGCTCCTGCTGCCTTCATGGATATGATGAACCGTGTATTCAAAGAATATTTGGATCAGTTCGTTGTTGTCTTTATTGATGACATCCTCATCTATTCCAAAAGCCGTGAAGATCATGAGCGCCATTTGAAGCTGGTACTGCAAAGGCTTCGTGAAAACAAGCTATATGCCAAACTGAAGAAATGCGAGTTCTGGCTTGAGGAAGTAGCATTCCTTGGGCACGTGGTGTCAAAACATGGAGTATCTGTCGACCCGGCGAAGATTGAAGCCATACAAAGTTGGGAGCAACCGAAGTCGGTAACCGAAGTACGTAGCTTTCTGGGCTTAGCTGGTTATTATCGGAGATTTGTGGAAGGATTTTCTCGAATCGCTACTCCGTTAACTCAGCTGACTCGGAAAGATACAAAATTCGTATGGAGTGAGGAATGCGAGAAGAGTTTCCAAGAACTCAAGAGGAGACTCATTTCGGCACCTGTTTTGACAATACCATCTGGTTCGGATGGATTTGTTATCTACAGCGATGCTTCAGGCAAAGGGTTAGGATGTGTTCTCATGCAACATGGGAAAGTCATAGCCTATGCCTCACGACAACTCAAAGAATATGAGAGGAATTATCCTACTCATGATTTGGAGTTGGCAGCAGTCGTTTTTGCGTTGAAGATCTGGAGACACTACCTGTATGGGGAGAAAGTGGAGATCTATACAGATCATAAAAGCCTCAAATATTTCTTCACCCAAAAGGAACTCAACATGCGGCAACGACGTTGGCTCGAGCTGTTGAAAGATTACGATCATACCATCCAATATCATCCTGGAAAAGCAAACGTAGTAGCTGACGCATTGAGTAGAAGATCATATGCGGGTACGAGTGCAATGTTTTTAACACAAAGGCCCATTTTGTATGACTTGCAAAGGATGGAGATAGAGATGAAGGCTCCAAGTACCCACATGATGATATCAAATATACGAGTAGAACCGACTTTAATCGATAAAGTTAAAGCTGCTCAAGCTACGGACATAGAGCTGATGCGTATGAAGAAGAAAGTGCAAGAAGGTGCTATTCCAGAAGCAAGAATCGATGAAGAAGGAATACTTCGAGTCAACTCCAGACTTTGTGTTCCTAACGATTTTGACTTGAAGCATAGAATAATGATGGAGGCACACAACACACCGTTTGCAATCCATCCTGGGAGTACCAAAATGTATCACGATCTTCGACATACATTTTGGTGGAGCAATATGAAAAGAGAGATCGCGGAGTTTATCTCGAGGTGTTTAACTTGTCAACGTGTAAAGGCGGAGCATCAAGTGCCAAAGGGTCCATTGCAACCACTTGAGATCCCGAAATGGAAGTGGGAACACATTACTATGGATTTTGTTACAGGTCTTCCCAAGGTTTCTCAAGGCATAGATGCGATTTGGGTTATTGTTGATAGATTAACCAAGTCCGCTCATTTCTTGCCGATACGTGAGACTTATTCCCTTGAACGTCTTGCTAGTATGTACGTGAACGAGATTGTGAGATTGCATGGCATGCCAGTATCCATAGTTTCGGATCGTGACCCAAGATTCACTTCACGATTTTGGGTTAGCTTGCAGAAAGCTATGGGCACGGATTTACGATTCAGTTCAGCATACCATCCTCAAACGGACGGACAATCAGAGAGGACTATTCAAACTCTTGAAGATCTATTAAGACTTTGTGTCTTAGATCTCAAAGGGAGTTGGGATAAGTACCTACCATTGGTGGAATTCTCCTACAACAACAGTTATCAGGCGAGCATAGGTATGGCTCCATTTGAGGCGTTGTATGGAAGAAAATGTCGTTCTCCAGTATGCTGGGACGAGGTGGGTGAAGCAACATTGTTGGGACCAGAATTGGTACGCATTACTACAGAGAAGATCCAAACGATTCGACAACGTATACAAACGGCACAGGATCGACAAAAGAGTTATGCGGATCTTCATCGGAAGGACGTGGAATTTAATATTGGGGATCATGTATTGTTACGTGTTGCACCATGGAAGGGAGTTACAAGATTTGGGAAGAGAGGAAAGCTCAATCCAAGATTTGTTGGTCCATTTGAGATTCTTGAGCGAATAGGAAATGTGGCATATAGACTCGCATTACCTCCAAGCATGTCTCGTGTTCATAATGTTTTTCACATATCTATGCTTCGTAAATATGTTAAAGACCCGAACCACATTATTGAGTTAGAACCAGACGAGATAGCTGAAGATTTAACGTACGAGGAGGTACCTGTTAAGATCTTGGATAGGAAAGAGCATGTCCTACGCACGAAGGTTATACCACAAGTTAAGGTTTTGTGGAGAAACCATGCTATTGAAGAAATGACCTGGGAGTTGGAATCAGAAATGAAAGCGAGGTATCCTCACCTTTTTGAAACATCAGGTACGTACGTCAATTTCGAGGACGAAATTTCATAAGGAGGGGAGGTTGTAAGACCCCAACTTATTAATGAATAAAATCAAATTTTCTCTAAATATTATTGTGAATAATAAGGGGTTAATTTGATATAATACTTTGGTTATGGGTGAAATGTGCAAATTTTGCAAAATAAGCAAGTGGTTATAAAATATTTATTTTTGGTCGGTGAATATTCGGTTGGTCGTGGAATATTCTTGCTGTCGGGGAATATTCGTACGACGACGCAGCCTTGTGTGGGCCCCATAACGGAAAGCGATTGGATGAAGAAAACGACAAGTATAAGTTGTTTATAAATAACGGCGTAGTTGTTACCGTTAATACTGTTGGAATACCCGGTGGTTAAAATACAGTAGCACACGGTATTGCACCAATTATTGATTCTTACGTAAGAAGGCACTACTCAATAATTGTTACAGTAGTTATTATTCAATATTTTATTTTATTGATTCAATAATTGCTGCGTTGATATTTTATATTATTGTTGTTTCAATAATTGTTGCTGCACAGTATTTTCATTTATCAGATCAATAATTCATATTATTTGAATAATATTATTAGATAACATTATTGGCAATGTCTAGAAAGTTCTGTCTAAGGAGAGGTTTGGTCATCTAATTGCGCGCCAGTAAGGAGAAATCCTTATTGGAAAGCCCCCTCTTTCCTGGGAACGGCCTGGTTGTCATAAATGTGATTCTGTAATATTATTTGTGAATAATTAATTATTGATTCATATGATAAGGAAATATTTATTTTATGTGGATATAAATGAGGGATATATTTTTGTGGTTAAAAATGAAGGAGTTAATGTTGAGGTTTTTGTCAGTATTTTTGTCGGAATGGAGGTATTAAAAATCAGGGTTTTTGAGATAGTTTGCGGGGGTTATAATTTTTAATCCGACCGTTGGATCGTGGTAATTTTTGGATATGTTATACATATATAAGTTGAGTATATGTCCACAAATTTTGAACCGTTAAAAATGAACGTATGATTTATTACGAATTTTACAAGATGACTGGTTCAGAAATTGTTGAATTTTCGGAGTTTATCATTTTGATGGAAAATTCTAGAATTGGTGGGCCCCACTTGTGGTTGGTGAAGAAATGTGCTGAATTATATTTCAAATGTGGTAGGTGGGAATAGTAGCAGGTAAAGCCATCAGGTTGCAGGTCAAACCTACCAAAATTTTCCTATAAATAGAGGGCTAAGTTAGAATTGAAAATCACACCAGAAACAAGTTTTCTCTCTTTCTCTCTCTAGATTATTGAGTGTATTTTGTGAGTATTTAGATACTTTGAGAGTTTCTATTCATCAGAGCAAGTTTCTTTCAGCCTTATACCGGTATTCCGACCAGAAGTACTGATATTTTGAGGTAAGGGATATTATTTTCTTCTTAATGATATTATTTTCTTCAATATCATTATGCTGAAATATTGATATGAGTTTTTATCAAATTTGGAACTTTTTGTGTCGGGGGTTACTATTCACGTATACGGCACTATTCACGTATACGGCACTATTCACGAATACGGCACTATTCACCGAAAAATAAAATTTTTCCTTTTTGTCCAAGATGTCTATTATGGTTACTATCTTTGATTGTATCCATGTTTTGATCTTTATTTTTGAATTCTGCTTCACAATTGATTATTATGAAGTATTATTGATCTTGGATAAACTGTTATACGAATCCCTACTATTTGTCCTTCTGTCTCATTGGATTCGTTTCTTTAAGATATTTTTCATCATCCTCAGTCCTAAATGATGATATTACTGAATATCTTTGGCCTGTAGTGCAAAGATGTATAATTACTTGATGAATATCTTTGGCCTGTAGTGCAAAGATGAACAGGTGTTGAGATGAACATGACCGACTGATGATACAAATGAATATCTTTGGCCTGTAGTGCAAAGATGAATATTTGGTTAAAGATGATTATTAATTGATGTTACAGGGATAAAATATTGATGATGGACTTTTAAATCTTAGAAGATAGTAGAATTCTTTCTCTACTTGACTCTTCTAATGGTTTGTTGTTTCCGCTGCAGTTGTTGATCTAAAACTTGTTGTCGATTATATTTTATCAGATTTTTCCCTGTTGAAGACTAACGATAATTTGTTGTATATTATCTTAGTCATAATATTCTTTACTGGGCTAGTTGAGCTCACCCTTTTCCTTTTTGTTCCATTTTTCTTCTCAGGAGGTGAGAACATAGCAGGATCTAGTCGGGGTATGGAGTGATGGTTCTAGAAAGATGTATTAGCAGTCCTCACTATTTCTGTAAAATAGTGTTTGAATAATTGTAATGAGGATTTATTTGAGTGTGGATATTGTCTAGAAGACAATATTTGTATTTAAACTCACAGTATGTGTTGTCGTATTTTGCACGACAATTGTATTATTGAAGTTGTAGTTTGCTTTCTGTACCATGTATTTGGCGACTCAGAATGGGTGTTGTATACCTATTCTGGGGGCGTCACAGTCCATTCCACCCAACCCATTCTCAGTCGTCAAATACATGGTACAGAAAACAACTACAACTTTATTACAACAATTGTCGTGCAAAATACAACAACACATATGCTGTGAGTTTGGATACAAATATATACCAAATATGATATTGGACACCATCATGTATCAGCACCTCACAAAGGTACCTTACATAAAGGTAGAGTCAAAAATTATTTTAGAAACTAGAATCTTTGGGAAGTGCTCAAGGAAACCTTCGTACATGGGAGGCCATGCTTCTAGGTTATGATAGATATCATATGGCCACAGAATTATCCTTGGTTGACCAAATAGACCCCAAAGAAAAACGAGAAGATTACTATCATATTCTTTCCAATGGTGAGTCTTCTCTTGACTTATCATTATCTCCACTGTCTCTAATTGAGAATTATACTTCAAACAAATACCAAGATTATATAGGTAGTGCTCGTAGATATACTCAGCAAGTGGATGAGCACAACCCTGTCTTATGATGACACGAGATTGTATGTCATTAGACATCTTGTATGATAGTGGCAAACCACCCTTCCAACGTTGGGTACACCTTACCCTATTGGATTCACCAAATAAAACTACTAAATGAACTTTTCTATACTGCTTCAGGAGAACATCCACAGCTAGAGACCACCGTTCTATTTGCCCATTACCCTCGCTCGACCCAGCTACACTCTTATTACCTGAAAGGAATTGTGAAGCAAAAGGGTGAGCACAACTAGCTCAGTAAAGAATATCATGACTAAAGATAATTAAATTATCAATAGCCTTCATCAATAATAAATCAGAGATTTAGAACATATGGTAAATGATAAAAATTTCAACCATAGTTGCAGCGGAACGAGCAATCCATTAGAAGAGTCAAATAGACTATAGAGCCTATTATCTTCTCTATGTTAGAAATCCACCAACAATATTTTATCCCTGTAACATCAATCAACAATTCTGGTCCACAATCATATGAATAACTCATAATCATAACTGTAGTTCTAAATTCCTCTTCTCATCCAGGACGAAGATAATTTTCATCACCTATCTTTACCTGAAACATCAAAGATCATGGTTATACCAAATCATATTTCCTGTTCATAATCATACTAATAACTTCATTTTTGCACCACGGCCAAAGATATTCATTTGTACCACCAGTTGGTCATGTTCATCTCAACACCTGTTCATCTTTGCACTACTGGCCAAAGATATTCAACAACATGTCATCTTTGCACTACGGGCCAAAGATATTCATCAACAATTCATCTTTGTACTACAGGCCAAAGATATTCATCAATAATTCATCTTTGCATTACAAGCCAAAGATATTCATCAATAATTTATCTTTGCGCTACAGGCCAAAGATATTCCTCAACAGTTCATATTTGCACTACAGGCCAAATATATTCATATCTCAAAGAAATATATAATCATTTCAGAATTTATATAAACAATAAGTATAACCATGTTAATCAATTCATTTTTACACTTAAGCTAAAGATATTCAATTATAAATTCAATGGTCATGATCATACCAGTTAACAATTCATCTTTGCACTACAGGCCAAAGACATTTTTTAGTCACGATCATACCAATAATTTACCCATCTTTACACTCAAGTGAAAGAGAAATTCAACATCAGGGTTATAAAAATATTATATATGATAATAAAAATAATATAATCAACATATAGATTTAATCTCAAGAATAATATTCATAACTCAACAATAATTTGGTCAGAAAAAGAAACCAATTTTGTCATGAATAGTAACTCGTGAATAGTAACTTGTGAATAGTAACTCGTGAATAGTAACTCATGAATAGTAACTCGTGAATAGTAATCCCGACTCAAAAAAGTAGAAATTCTACAATAAAATCCATACCAATATTTTGGTATAATGATATTGAAAGAATAACATTTCTTAAATTTATAAATAATTTATTTTAATTGTTTATACTTTACTAAAATAATGCATTTAATCATTCTAAAATGTCAAACTCATAAGATTTCATCACCAATAATCAAAACCCACATCAAAAATCTGCATATACCTCATATAGGATTCTCAAGTCATAAAATCCTATTTTTTAATTTTCTTACTTCACATAACATATTTAATTCATTTATTCATAACTAGACCATTTTCATGAAAAATACCAAATCAGTTCCAAAAATATTTCTTTTCTAAAATTTAGCATAATATAGTCCCATAGTGAACATATATTTTTCTCAGAATTTTTAAAAGTCATTTACTATTTTTCATATGGCCAAAATAGTCGAATATTTAGACATTTATCAAAAATTGTACTTTTATCTAAAAATTCTAAAATTCACAGAGTACACTGATATTATATAGATATACTTCCAATAAAAATTTCATCAATTTTGGAGTTAACCACAAGGAATTATAAGCGGTTACTTTTAAAATAGTCTTTTCTCATAAAATTCATAACTCTTAATCTATACATCCAAAAATCACCATTTTTGGACACAATCAAGAAAACTCATCAAAATATCATTTCAAATTTTTTCAGAATTTTTTTGAAGGTCAAAAAAATTACGAAACTGAAAAATATAACAACCCTTAAAATTCCCTACTATCCCTTACCTCAAAAGTGCAGTATTTCTGACTGGAATGCAAAGCCGAAGGAAACTTGCACTGAATAGAAACTCTCAAAGTATCTAAATACTCACAAAATATACTTCATAATATAGAGAGAGAAAGAGAGAAAGCTTATGTTTCTGGTGTGATATTTAATTCTAACTTAGCCCTCTATTTATAGGAAAATGTTAGCACGCCGAAGCAGACTTAACCTGTAACCTGATGGCTTTACCTGCTACTATTCCCACCCACCATATTTGAATAAAAATCTCAGCACATTTCTTTACCAACCAAGAGTGGGGCCCACCAATTCTAGAATTTTTCACCAAAATGATTAACTCCGAAAATTCAATAATTTCTGAACCAGTCATCTCGTAAAATTCATAACAAATCATACGTTTATTTTTAACGGTTCAAAATTTGTGGACATATACTCAACTTATATATGTATAACATATCCAAAAATTACCACGATCCAACGGTCGGATTAAAAATTATAACCCGCGCAAAATAACTCAAAAATCCTAATTTGATTTTTAATACCTCAATTCTGACAAAAATACTGATAAAACACCTCAATATTAACTCCTTCATTTTTAACCACAAAAATATATCCCTCATTTATATTCACATAAAATAAATATTTCATTATCATATGAATCAATAATTAATTATTCACAAATAATATTACAGAATCACATTTATGACAACCAGACCGTTCCCAAGAAAGAAGGGGCTTTCCAATAAGGATTTCTCCTTGCTGGCGCGCAATTAGATGACCAAACCTCTCCTTGGACAGAACTTTATTGCCAATAATGTTATCTAATAATATTATTCAAATAATATGAATTATTGATCTGATAATGAAAAATACTGTGCAGCAACAATTATTGAAACAACAATAATATAAAATATCAACGCAGCAATTATTGAATCAATAAAATAAAATATTGAACAGTAATTACTGTAATAATTATTCAGTAGTGTCTTCTTACGTAAGGATCAATAATTCAAAAATACTGTGCAATACCGTGTGTTACTGTGCAATAACGCGTATTACTGTATTTTAACCACCGGGTATTCCAACAGTGTTAACGGTAACAACTACGCCGTTATTTATAAAAACTCAAATTTGTCGTTTTCTTCACCCGACAGTTTTTCTGTTATGGGGCTCACAAATGGCTGCGCCGTCGTACGAATATTTCCCGACAGAAAGAATATTCCACGACCAAACGAATATTTTCCGACAACAATGAATATTTTATAATCACTTGTGTATTTTGAAAAAAAAATTCATATATCACCCTTAACTTTAACATTTATCAATTTAACCATTTACTGAATAGTAATTATAAGAAAAATTGAATACTTTTATTTCATAAAATTCGGGGTCTTACAATAACCACTTGCTTGTTTAAAATATTTACGTATTTACCTATAACTAACCACATTAAACAATTCAACCCTTACTATTTCAAAATAATAAATAAAGAAAATTTAATTTCATTAATAATAAGTTGGGGTCTTATAGCAAGAATATTCCACGACTAAATGAATATTCCCCGACAACAAAGAATATTTTATAACCACTTGCTTATTCAAGATATTTGCGCATTTTACCCATAACTAACCACATTAATCAAATCAACCCTTACTATTTCAAAATAATAAATAGAGAAAATTTAATTTTATTTATAAAAAGCTGGGGTCTTACAATTATTCTAGATATACTAAAGTTTACCTTCTCAGAAATAAAAAAAAACTGAAGATAAACTTCTAATTTATAAGGCTGAAGTTAAAAATAAATTAGAAA
Organism: Panax notoginseng; assembly: GCA_016801055.1. Lineage (NCBI taxonomy): Eukaryota > Viridiplantae > Streptophyta > Magnoliopsida > Apiales > Araliaceae > Panax > Panax notoginseng. Next base: position 183,951,765 of record CM029015.1, on the reverse strand, counting down.
AGAAGATTAAAAGACTCAGGTCCGATAGAGGTGGAGAGTATGACTCCGGACCTCTTAGTAAATATTGCGAAGAACGAGGAATTATACATGAGGTAACACCTCCCTATTCTCCAGAATCTAATGAGGTTGGTGAAAGAAAGAATAGAACACTAAAAGGAATGATGAATGCTATGTTAGTAAGTTCTGGGGCTCCACCGAATTTGTGGGGGGGGAAGCTTTACTTTCTGCTTGTCACCTGCAAAATAGAATCATTTATAATAAAACTGGAAAAACACCTTATGAGCTTTGGGAAAATTATTTACCTAACTTGAAATACCTTAAAGTGTGGGAGTGTCTTGCTAAGGTAATGCTACCCGACCAAAAAAAGAAAGAAAAATTGGTTCTAAAACTGCTGATTGTTTGTTTATTGGTTATGCTGAACATAGTGCTGCTTATAGATTTTTTATTTTGAAAATTACCTTAAGAGGAGGAGTTGTTTCTTGGAAGTCTTCTAAACAGACTTGTGTAGCTCGTTCTACTATGGAGTCTGAGTTTATTGCCTTAGAGAAGGTAGGTTCTGAAGCAGAGTGGCTCAGAAATCTTTTGGGAAATATTCTTTTGTGGACGAGACCAGTTCCATCTGTGTCTCTACATTGTGATTGCCAAGCTGCTATAGGAAAAGCTAAGAATAAAAGCTATAATGGCAAGAGTAGGCATATACGCCTAAGACATAATATTGTAAGACATCTGTTATGTGACGGGATTATATCCCTTAATTTTGTTAGGTCAGAGTTAAATCTTGCGGATCCTCTGACAAAGCCACTAAGCAAAAGGCTAGTGAGCAATACATCGAGGGGGATGGGACTACTGTCTATTACAGAAATCAACAATGATGGTAACCCAACCTATATGAATGGTAATCCCAGGAAGTAGGTTTATATGGGTAAGAACAAGTCATTAGTTGATTGGTTGAGACACTATCCATTTTATAAATATTTGAGTTCATCCATATGGTGTAGGATAATGTAATTCTACAGTGTTAGAGGTTGAGTTATATACTCTTAATGTTTCCATAGTCCTATTGGGTGATGTATTTAACTGTAGAACACGTTTGATGGAAACACCTATATGAGTGTAGAGGTGGAGCCGCCTCTTATGAAAACAAGGCATGTTTTATAGAGCTCTCATGAATTCCAAGTAGGGCGCAAGGCCAAAATGTGTCAAATCGCGTAAAATAACTTCTTATTAGAGTTTGTAGTGTGAGTAATATGATTACTGATTCATAATAAGGAAGAAGGTTTATAGAAATTTTCATTTCACCAAATTCCTGTTAATCAAGTCATATTCACTCTATACATTGGTTCATAGTCCAAAAAGCACCAGTGTTAATGCACTGCATTCTTATATTTTTTACTCAATTTATTTTATTTTTACTTTGTAATATGTGGGGGTTTGTTGTTGTGACAACCCCAAAATAGGTCCATGTAAAACCCCAACTTATTAATGAATAAAATCAAATTTTCTCTAAATATTATTGTGAATAATAAGGGGTTAATTTGATATAATACTTTGGTTTTGGGTGAAATGTGCAAATTTTGCAAAATAAGCAAGTGGTTATAAAATATTTATTTTTGGTCGGTGAATATTCGGTTGGTCATGGAATATTCTTGCTGTCGGAGAATATTCGTACGACGACGCAGCCTTGTGTGGGCCCCATATCGGAAAGCGATTGGATGAAGAAAACGACAAGTATAAGTTGTTTATTAATAACGGCGTAGTTGTTACCGTTAATACTGTTGGAATACCCGGTGGTTAAAATACAGTAGCACACGGTATTGTACCAATTATTGATTCTTACGTAAGAAGGCACTACTCAATAATTGTTACAGTAGTTATTATTCAATATTTTATTTTATTGATTCAATAATTGCTGCGTTGATATTTTATATTATTGTTGTTTCAATAATTGTTGTTGCACAGTATTTTCATTTATCATATCAATAATCATACTAATAGAGAGAGAAAGAGAGAAAGCTTATGTTTCTAGTGTGATATTTAATTCTAACTTAGCCCTCTATTTATAGGAAAATGTTAGCACGCCGAAGCAGACTTAACCTGTAACCTGATGGCTTTACCTGCTACTATTCCCACCCACCATATTTGAATAAAAATCTCAGCACATTTCTTCACCAACCAAGAGTGGGGCCCACCAATTCTAGAATTTTTCACCAAAATGATTAACTCCGAAAATTCAACAATTTCTGAACCAGTCATCTCGTAAAATTCATAACAAATCATACGTTTATTTTTAACGGTTCAAAATTTGTGGACATATACTCAACTTATATATGTATAACATATCCAAATATTACCACGATCCAACGGTCAGATTAAAAATTATAACCCTCGCAAAATATCTTAAAAACCCTAATTTGATTTTCAATACCTCCATTCCGACAAAAATACAGATAAAACACCTCAGCATTAACTCCCTTATTTTTAACCACAAAAATATATCCCTCATTTATATCCACATCAAATAAATATTTCCTTATCATATAGATCAATAATTAATTATTCACAAATAATATTACAGAATCACATTTATGACAACCAGGCCGTTCCCAGGAAAGAGAGGGCTTTCCGATAAGGATTTCTCCTTACTGGCGCGCAATTAGATGACCAAACCTCTCCTTAGACAGGACTTTTTAGACATTATCAATAATGCTATCTAATAATATTATTCTAAATAATATGAATTATTGATCTGATAGTGGAGATGATGTGCAGTGACAATTATTGAGCAACAATAATATAAAATATCAACGCAGTAATTATTGAATCAATAAAATAAAATATTAAACAGTAATTACTGTAACAATTATTGAGTAGTGCCTTCTTACGTAAGAATTAATAATTTTAAAAATACTGTGCAATAAAGTGTGCTACTGTGCAATAACGCGTATTTACTGTATTTTAACCACCGGGTATTTCAACAGTATTAACGGTAACAACTACGCCGTTATTTGTAAAAACTCAAATTTGTCGTTTTCTTCATCTGACAGTTATTCGTTATGGGGCCTACAAATAGTTGCGCCGTCGTACGAATATTTCCCTACAGAAAGAATATTTCACGACCAAACGAATATTCCCCGACAACAATGATTATTTTATAACCACTTGCTTATTTTAAAAAAATCACATTTCACTCATAACTTTAAACTTTTAGCAATTTAACCATTTGCTGAATAGTAATTATAAAAAAAATTAAATACTTTTATTTCATAAAATTCGGGGTCTTACAGTTGTATTTTATAATATATTACAAAGTTAATATGAAGATTTGTAATAATTTATATATTAAAGAGATAATAGTTTTATATATTAAAAAAATATTATCGTTGCTATATATATATATATATATATATATATATATATATATATATATATATATATATGTATTAAGTGATTTTATCGTTGCCTTCTATAGTACTGTTGCCTTCTATTGCTATAAAAGGAGAGGTAAGGCGTCATATATCAATATATCTTCTTTAACAGACAATTTGCTTGTCTCACATATATATCATTTGCCAGCAAACAAAAAAAAGTGTGAAGAGATACTTCCATATATATATATATATATATATATATATATATATATATATATATGGATAGAAAATGATCCATAGTATGTATTTGCTATGGATGAAAAATTAGGCAAATAGCATCTCCACCACACATTACATAAATTAAGGGCCGGGATTAAAAATGGTAATACGTCGTCCGCTAGTTGAACTAGCGGACGTATAAATCATAATTTTCGAACAGATTTGACCTTTAGGAGGGTGTATTCAATTAAAACTTTTAAATACTTTTAAATACTTTTAAAATTTGGTTGTATTCAATTAAGACATTTAAAGAGTTTATAAAAGTTTATTGGTATTCAATTACAACTTTTGTAATGTCTTTAAAGGTTATGTGGTATTCAATTGAGACCTTTATAAAGTCTATAAAAATATTTTTGGTATTTAAAAAGTCATAGATTTTTAAGATTTCTATCAAATGGTGGAGTTTGACCGACTTTAGAAGAAAAGTTATAACTATCAATCTATATCCAAAGTCTGACCTCATCTCTAAAGACTTCTAAAGACTTTCAAATATTAAACACAAAGGTAAAAATTTAAATCGCCAGTAAAAAAATTGCCAAAGAGATTTTATGAAAAATTCAAAAGTTGCAAAACTCTCTGGTAAATTTTTAACTTAAAATGAATATAAATTAATCTAATTTTAGAAAATATAATTATTAAAATTATAAACCGTTTATATTTTTTTTACTAAAATTATTAAAAATTAGATAAATTACATAAACTTTTATTATAGGAATATCTCGTTATGACTTTGAAAAATTAAACAGTAAATTTTGATTTTTAATATTATATTATATATATTTTATATTATATAGATATAGTATATGATATATACGAATCTTGATAAATTCTAAAACTCCTCAAAATTAAAAAAATTAGTTAAAAGATGACAACGGTCGACTATTAAAAAATTAGTTATGTAGCATTTTAATTAATTAATTTCTAACATCATAAATAAATTAAAAAGTCACATAATTATTTTTTTAACGTTCAATTTTAGTTCACTAACAACTATTAATAATTTTAAGAAAAATAAAATATCTATGGCAATTTTGTCTGTGATTTACCAACGACTAAAAATTTCTATGGTAATTTTTTATAACTTGGTGGCAATTTATTCACACGTATGAAGTTTTGCGACTTTTGATCATATAGATTTTCATTGTCATATTATTTTATAAAAAACAGAGTTTCGTACTCCTACTAAAAAAATGAACGCATATATAGTATATATAATTCAATGAAAAGTAATCTTAATTTTTGTGTTGTGTCTGTAATTTCTAAAGTTTTATTCGTATTCGAGTATCCAAATTTATCATGAAATGAGTAGAATAAAATGAATGCTTTCAACATATATAAAATTTTATGTCACAATAATTTAATGAAATAATGAAATTTCCTCTAGTTCATGAAAGAAGAGGGAGAAGTTGTACACATGAACTAATTAACAATTAATATAAGCTACAAGATATATTAAAAATATACAAAAATCTGTCAAAATTTTGATAAAAAGTCTATTAAAATATATCACTTATTTATTTCATAGAATCTATAAAAATCATTTAAAAAAATTCTTTAAAATCTTTAAAAATCAATAAAATTTACAAACTCTACAAAAATCTATTACTTAAAAAAAGTGTTTAAAAATCTTAATTGAACCTTCAACTATCGTACGAGCACCCTCCCTTCTGCTGCGATTCCTAAATCAAACTCAAACGGTCACTCCTGCTGCGATTCCTATATCAAACCCTGCGATTTCAGGTACTGCACCCTCCCTCCTGCTCCTGCTGCGAGTTCGAAAACCAAATCCTCAAACCCTCCCTCCTGGTGCGATTCCTAAATCAAAGCCAAGGATTTGGTAATCCAAATCGAGCTGCCCTTCTGCTGCGATTTCGAGTTCAACTAGCGTACGAGCACCCTCGATTCCTGCGACGATTCCCTAAACCAAACCCTCCCTCCTGCTGCGATTGATCAGGTATTTTTGCTTTTGTATCAGGTTCGGCTGATTTTGCTACCAAGTAGTTTGTATCAGTATTTAGTTTTGCTTATCTGATTAATCTTATGGTATATATTTTCTAGTTTTTCCCTGGGTGGGTTTTCGAGATTATGTAGTTTTGGTTATTTTTAGTTATCAAATCTGTTAATTTGTTGTTGGTCATGTATGTCGTTTTCAATTTACTGTATAGTTGACTACTTTCAGAAAAGTAATGGCCTGATATTAGGATTCCGATAATATTGTTCTAAGATCAGTTTAGTGGAGATTTGTCTAATCTTATGGCTTTTGGTAGCATTGGAGGAACTTGTTTTCAAATTTTGAAATTTCTTAATTTTTGGAAAGCCTCAAAATCAGCATTGTTTGTTTGAGTTGTGAAAGACTTCCGAGTGAAAAGTCATATGATAACCAAAGTCATTCATCTATATCACTGTTGGTTTCTTAAAATTAAAGGACCCATTTGAAGGACATAATTATTTTAAGGCTAGTTTGATTGATATTTTACTTGTCATATTAACTCGCTGGTGCCCCAACCTGTTTTCACTTACTTTGTGGTTGGTCAAGGACATTGTCCTTGGTGTGTGCACATATGGAAGAAACAAAGTTTTTTTATCCGTAAAGTAGAGTTTTCACCGTTCTTGTGAAAGTGGTGTGTTTTGTTGTTATTCAATTGATTACTAGAAGTTTACTTGTGCAAAAAAACTAAATTCCCACTTTTTTACTTGTCACAAATGTATGTGCTCTTCAGTTTGTTGCATCTCTTTGCTGTAAATGTGTAACCTATACTTGAGATGCTTTCTCATTGCGCATAAACAAATGTTTAGAGATAATGTCACTTGGGTCTGTGTACATGGAATATGTTGTTAGAAACTTAAAATCAAGCTGATTTTGTGGCAATGACCGCATAACATCATTGCTCTTGGATAGAACTTTATCCTTCCAAGTAAAAGTAGCCAAAATATTGGGAACAGGTCTTGTGCGCGAGTTAGAAAAGTATATTAATAAATTTATTTAAACCAGTAGATATTTTAATGTATTTCTTAATTGGTATGCATAAGCACAAGTACACTTGTATTGATTTACTAAATGTGGTTTAGATCTGAATTACAATGGTTGCCTTTGACAGTCTCTTTTGTATACTCTGGCAGTATGATGAAGACAAAACTCACATCAGAGATGCTATTAAGTCGGGAAAGGCAAGACTACATACACTAATCTTTATTTGTGTATCTCATTACATACTTCATTCTGATTTTATTGTTTAAGTTTATTTTTTTTGTATCTTTTTTAGATCACCATTGCATCAACATGGACGTTTGAAGACTTTAGGGCTGTTATCCCTGAGAGCATTGGTTCCCCACCGGTATCAGATATTAATTTACAGGTTTAACTTCTGCTGTTTGATATCTTTACTCTTTTCTTTGTTTCCAGATGTTGACCTTGATACGCAACGTCAAATTTTCATTTTTTATATTAAACATTCTTTTTGTTTCTTGAAGGTACACATCCTTAGTAGTTTTTTGATACTTGAATGTTGAACCTATGACTAGCTGGACCGATCATAGTTATTTAGAATTGTGATTTCATTAGAAATCTTTTTGGTAGTACTCTATAGATTTTTCCTTTAATAGAAAACAATAAACCCAATTTTTGTGCTTCCTAGTAATTTGTAAGTGATTGTTGAGTCGTTGACATTTATAGTTATGCAGTTCCATAGTTTAGCATATTACGTGACTCCCGATTTTATATGGTAGCCTGAATTTGTCTATATGGGTCACTCATGTATCTTTTCACGTTATTGATGGTTTTAAGTTAAAATTTTGGTAAACCATGTCTAAGTCCCGTGATCTATCGTATGAAGATGGAACACGAGTCGAATGTTTATGTCGACTTTGAGTAGTTATGTAGAATTGTAGATGAGTACAAGTTTATTGCAATACATAGCTGTTGTTTGTCGCTGCGAACCGCTGTTGATTTTTCTGGCGAGTTTTACGTCCCAAATTTAGATGGGGTATCTAGCCAATTTTTTAATTCCAGTCCAGTGTACATTGTTTGGTATGGGCTGTTTGAGTTTTCTTGCCATGTTATACAGTTTTTTAGACATGTCTCATCATATATCTGAAGGGTGGTTTCACAATGTAACAGGAATGGCCCGAAGAAGAGTATCCTCCATATATAGCAACGGTAATCTCTTTAATATATAAAATTGTTATCTCTTTAATATATAAACTCATACAAATCTTCGTATTAACTTTGTAATATATTATAAAATACAATAGAAACTACTGTAAATGCTCTTAATCTTACTCCAATATCTTAACATAATAAAATAAAAAAATTAATTTTTTTTTAATAAACTTAAAAAGCACCCAAATTCTAAATTAATAAAGTAAAAGAAAATTAGAAATCTAACATAGTAGGTATGATATTTATATTTCACACATGTCAACAACATGTATACAGTTGTGACTTTATAATGAAATTTGGTGGTTTAGAAAAGGCGGATTTGATGACACTTTTGTTTTGCATGTTTAGTCTACGTTCCGTTGATACGTTTTTCCATTGCATGACAAAACTTCTATAACATATACTCTTTCACTTTTAAAATTAGAGATATAATTTAATTTTTAAGATTAAACGATGACATTAAATTTTAAATTAATATAAATTTATTTAATTTTAAGTGATATAATTATTGTATAGTATATTAAAAAAATTATTAATCATAAAATGTATTTCATTCTAAACTTTTATAAGTCATCAATTTTGAAATTTAATGTCATTGTTTATCCTTAAAAATTAAATTATATCTCTAATTTTAAAACAGAGAAAGTATATTTCTTACGTGAAGAGTGTACTTTCTACACAATTGTTATTTATAAAATCCACATTTTTTAAATTAGTACTAATACTTTCGTGACTAAAAAATAGTTATTAAAAATGCAAACAAAATGACATGATTGGTTGTGATTGATCATAATCACTAGGCCAACACTGATATATTATTAACTAATCATATTTTGTCACATCATTTGTATGATTATTTTGTTGCTATACATACACATAGGGATAAATCAACTTTTATTACCTGTACTGGGACATGATTTACAATTTGGTACCCGAAGTGAAAAAAGTTACAAACTGGTGATTGTACTCGAAAAATGTTACACTTCGTTAAACATTAGGGATACGACTTACAAATTGGTACCCGAAGTGAAAAAAGTTACAAACTGGTAATTGTACTTAAAAAAATTTGTAATCTGGTGCTTGTACTTTTCAATTTTTAAATAATCTTTAAAATTGATCCAACGGGAGAGACAAACATACAGATAGAGAAGCGAAGAAGATCCTCGATGTTTTGTTCTATCTTTTCTTGCCTCTCACATTCGCACCATTGCTCCACAGTGGCACTGACTTGGGAACTCTGGTGTAATCTATTCATTTTTGTTGCATGAACTATAATTTTCTTTCCCGAGTTCATTTACGATTCCACTCCAAGACGAGCTCATCCTTTCAATTAAACACTGAAAACCCTTTAATAAATATATGAGAATCAGTAATCAATGGAGAATCGAGATAAGAAGAATGAGAGAAGAAGAAGGACAGAAGAAGAGAACCCTAATTTTTAAACAGAATAAAGATGAAACCTTACTGTTTAACAGAGTGTAACATTTTTCGAGTACAATCACCAGTTTGTAACTTTTTTCACTTCAGGTACCAAATTGTAAGTCATGTCCTTAATGTTTAACAGAGTGTAATATTTTTCTAGTACAATCACCAGTTTGTAACTTTTTTCACTTCGGGTACCAAATTGTAAGTCGTGTCCCAGTACAGGTACCAAAAATTGATTTATCCCCATACACATATAATGCGGTTTCGGTTTTATGCGTGCAGTTTTGGCTAATAACCAAATTGAAACCGTAAATTTAATTTTCCAACCCATCTAAAATCGCTACATACACCGAAATTTTTGGTGTAATTTATACAAATTTTAATGCAATTTCGATTTCAATTTGATTCATTGCTCAGTCTTAGATAGTTATTAGATATTAAACCGAATTTAGACCCATGATGCCCATTAATGTTTAGGGTCCCGTACTGTCCGGTGCGCCCGACTCCCATTTAAAATATATAACTGGGGCCATTAGTGGGATTGTATATACAAAGTAACTTTAAAATTTTAAAATAAAAATGTATCTACAATTTTAAAATGAATAATAACTTTAATTGTGATATAGAGGGAGTATATATTTTCTTACCACCGTATCTCACGGTAAGAGTTTTATTTTAGGGGCTGTATTCAATTAAGATTTTTAAAGATTGTTAAAGATTTTAAAAGTTTGGTTGTATTTAATCAAGACATTTAAAGAGTTTATAAAAGTTTAGTGGTATTCAATTACAACTTTTTTAATGTCTTTAAAAGTTTGGTGGTATTGAATTAAGATTTTTTCAAAGTCTATAAAAGTATTTTGGTATTTAAAAAGTCATAGATTTTAAAGATTTTTATTAAATGGTAGAGTTTGACAGACTTTAGAAGAAGAATTATAACTATCAACCCATATTCAAAGTCTTACCTCATCTTTAAAGATTTTTAAAAACTTCTAAATAAACACAAAGGTGGATAAAACTAGTTATTAATTGGACTTTATCTTTTATTAGGTCAAATTAGTTATTTATTTTATATGGGCTAATAAATATTAATATGTGATGGATAAATAATTTGGTAAAATTTGGGCCATAAAAATAATTGAATTTATTATAATTTTATTATAAGAGAATTAACAAGATATATTAATAAGTAAACAAATAACTAGACCTAATCTGAATTGGTGAGGGAAAAAATAGTCGTTCGAAAGCTTCCAATAGAAAGAAGAAAGAGATTTATTCAACAAATATGAGATAAAATCATAAAACTCTCATATCAATTGTAAATATTATGTATTATAATATATAAAAATAGAAAATATATGATGTGTATGTGTACGTTTTTTTTTTAGTTTTCTGACATTTTAAACAAAGAAAATCACTATTAATTTTTAAGACATCATCCATATTCGTCTTCAAGTGTCTTTGGTGTATCATAGTGAAATAATGTAACATGTTGTATTTTTGCATGACAAATTGACAGAATCGTTATCTTTCGCTTATAAAAAAGAAAAAAACGCATTGCTTTGATATATGTTAGGCGCATAAAAAAGGTCCACAGAATCAAACAAAATTAGCAGCAGTTAAGATGAAAAATTGGGTTGACAGAATCACACAATCACACAATCAACATATATATATATATATATATATATATTAGTAAAACAGTCAATAATAAAAAACAATCAATTATTAGGAAAAAGCGTACGCATATGCATAAAATATATATTGTCAATGAAAAGTGAGCTTAATTTTTGTATTGCGTCTGTAGTTTCTAAAATTTTATTGGTATTCGAGTATCCAAATGTATCATGATATGAGTAGAATAATGTGAATGATTTTAACATATATAAAATCTCATGTCACAATAATATAATGAGATTTACTCTAGTTCATGAAAAAATATATTAGAAGTATACAAAAGTCTATCACAGTCTTGATAATTTTTTTTTAAAAGTCTGTTATTTATTTCATGGAGTCTATAAAAGTCATTTTAAAAAAATCTTTAAAATCTGTGAAAATTATTAAAATCTCACAAATTCTATAAAAGTCGGTAACTTAAAAAAAGTTATACTCGAACCCATCCACCATAACTCCTCAAGCTCTAAAGAGAGCCATAATTCCTCCTACTTTATAGATAATTTATAATTTTAAAAACTAAGTACAGATATACTAAATAAAAAAACATTAGTTGTCAACTCTATTGTCAAAATTTTAAACCTTATATTTATTTTTATTTGAATAAAATAACAAGTGCTAGCAAAAAAAATATGAAAAGCCCCAAAATATAAACTAGAAAACTTTAATTATAGTACAAAATGATTATATATATATATATATATATATATATATATATATATATATATATATTAGAAAATCGATATTTTCACATCATTTTTTTATATTTCCACACGTAGAGCCCACGTATTAGCTGATGTGTCAAATTTTTATTAGTTAGTATGTGTGCCCTACGTGTGAAAATATAAAAAAAAATAATGTGAAAATATAAGTTCCGTATTTTAATTAGATATACATTTTTCTTTTAATTTGTTCTAAAATTAGAAAAATATTTTTATTTCAAGACGATAAAATGACATGATATTTTTAATTTATCATTGTATATGTAGTATTATTATATCTAGTATCAGACTCATAATCATCAAGGATAGATTTGAGGAAATAAAATTATTCTTAAAAGATTACCAACGCATCTCTAATTTTTAAACACAATTGTAGTATACATTAAGATGTCACCTTTTGATTGACAAATTGTGGCACTGGGGTTGAAGCCTTATAAGGTATCCTCGGGAGCCCTAAAGTATTTCAATCTAGGAACAATTACATTTTTTATTATATTTTTAAAAATTATTACAACAATAGTGCACTCATAAAATATTTATACATTTAATGCATTTAAAATTTTATTTACATAATTAGTGAATTTATTTTTCCTTTAATTTAGTTATCCACCTCATCCCCACCACTTCTCTCATCCCCACAACTTCCTTTTATTCTTATCCGTCCGGCCTAATAAACTAACTAAGAAGCCATGACAATCTCTTGCTCCAAACTTCAGCGATGTCCTACTAGCCATTTTCTCCGTACGCGCAGCAGAAGAGCTCTGCGCGATCGACGTCCACTGCTCCGTCAAATGGGTCGCCGCATAGAGGTGGTAGGAGACGGCGGCACAAGCAACGCAGGCATATAGGCGTTGCAGAGCCGGGGCTTGCCCACACATCCTGCAACAAATAATACCAAGGGAACCATGATTTTGTTTTGGTTGATTGGTGGAACTAGCTAGTGCCCATCCATCCATCCATCCAGTAGTTGTGACTCATGGGACCATGTACAGCCCTTAATTCCCAGAGTGGAGCAAGCTTCTTGGAGGTGTTTTGTTTAGTCTAGGATGATCTGCACTATTGTTTACTTGCTTTGCGTTTACTTAAACCCACACTCCCTCCCTCCCTCCCTCCCTCCCTCAGGTATGCAAAGCTACACATACATAGTTCATTATTGGATTTGATCCAAAATTAGCAATTGATAGAATAGATTGGTAACCAAACATTCACACCAAGGTAACCAAACCTTCGTACCAAGGGAACAAAACTTTCGTACTAAGGTAACCAATGCACATCCACACCTGCAATTTTTTCATAGTGCAAATGGTAGCCAAACATCCTTATATACCAAGGTAACCAATTTAGTGTTATTAGGTTACTAATTTATTTTGAATATGATACAGTTGCTAGCCAAACCTTTATGCAGTTGGTTGCCAAACTTTTAGACCAAGGTAACCAATTCATATTGCAGGTGTGGAGGTAGATTGGTTACCGTGTTATAAAGGTTTGGTTACCTTAGTATAAAAGTTTGGTGACCTTGGTACGAAGGTTTGGTTATCAATATTACATTACACATCACTCTCTTATCTTTCCCTTTCCTATGCAGTGTTCTTATTTTCTTTTGAACATGAAATTGAAATTAGAATTTCCGGACATGAAGAAATTATGAAAAATCAAGTAGCCATGCTTCTATACCCAGTTGTTGAAGTTTGACTAATATTTTCTCTGCGAGTTCATTGTAATTTTCGAAGATGAAGGTTTCTACTTGAGGTGGCTCGCACCAGATTACAATAGCGGCCAATGCTCTGTTCTCTCTTCGTTAAGAAAGGAGGTTTTATTTTTATGATTTCGGATGTACAAGTAATTTGTTTTGTGTGGGTTATTGGACTTACTGACTTAGATTAAGTGAATATTTTGAATTTGAATTTATTTTTGTTGTTAAATCTCAAATATTTAAATTTGAATTTGAATTATTATTTATGGCAGTTATTCTCCTTGATTTTAGGTTCTTTATTAATGTGAATTGTACTATTTTTATAATATAGGTCATAATTACACTCTTTTTATAATTTTTTTGTTGATACACTAATGATATAATTACTTTCTAATTGTTGTATATTTCTGTAAAGAACCCTTCAATCTATCCCCATGGATCTATGGAGCATTTAAAGTGATTGAAAGATTGGTGGAGTGGTTTACAAATTGGGGTTGAATTTGTTTGCTAAAAGAGCAAATTGGTAGAGCAAATTGCAGTCCAACTAATATTAAGGAGATGAAGGGAAATCATAGTGTTACTTGAGCCCAGTATTGCAAGAAGATTGATGAAACCTATAAGATACATACTCTCTCCGTTCTTTAATATAAGTCATTTTAGGGTTGTGCACAAGTATTAAGGTAATGATTGTATAGCATTAATTTTAATATTAATTGTCTATATTGCCCTTGTATTGGAAGAAGAGATTGTTATTTATTGGACAAAAAATAGTGAGAGAACCAAAGTTATATTTAATACTTGGGGTAATATTAGAAACTAAGCAATTAATGCTTACTTAAAATTCTCAAACGACTTATATTAAGAAACAAAAATATTTCTTTAAAACGCCATATATTAAGAAACGGAGGAGGGATTATGAGTTTACTTTCTATTTAATTGTCACTAAAATAAATGATTCCACATTTTCCAAATAGTTATTTATTACATGGAGTATTAAAGAGATTCAGTTCTTTGTCATTTCTCTAGTCTCATGTATATGTAGACCTGACAAATCGGCGGGCCAAGCCCAAAAGGGTCGGGTGAGTGGCGGGCCGGGCCAAAAATGGGTGGGCCAAAAAAGCTCGGGTTTTATTGGGTTAAAATTATGCACGGGTCGGGCCGCGGGTCAAGACCAATTCGTGCCCATTTTATGCTATTTTTTTGGGTTTGGCCCAAACGGACCGGGCGGGTGGCGGGCCGAACCGGGCCAAAAACAGGCGGACCAAAAACGTTCGGATTTTATTGGGCTAAAATTCTGCAGCCCAAAACCCGACCCATGTTGGGCGGGCCGGTCCGGCTCGCGGGATTGGGCCATGATTTGCCAGGTCTATGTATATGGGTGTAAATGAATCGATTCGTTCAGATTTGATTTATAAAATTTATCGAGTATTAAATAAGATTTGATTAAGACTCGTTTTGCTACAAAGTCGAGCACGATTTCGAATTGAATCCAAACAATTTAAACTTTTCGAACGAATATGATCCGAGTATCAATAAAAAAATTATAATTTGAAAGGATTCGAGTAATTTATCAAATTTATTCATATTTAAATTATTTATTTTTCGAATCGAACTCGAATCCAACTTTTAACCCCAATTTCTGCCGGACATTATGTCTTAGTGTGAGATTATACCTATTTATTTATTAAAAAAAATAAAATGCATTAACAGTAAAAAAGTAAGTTCATTACACCTGGAAACAATGCATTACATTGAACAAGAGATAAGACAATGGATATAGTAGTAATTAAGCAGTGTTCAATAGAATCAGAAATTTAAATATAGCTAGAGAATATCCTCACTTTCCAAATAAGTTGTCCCAGTTTAAATTTTAATTAGTGCCACCTATCAGAAAATCGCGATCTTCACCATATACTTGAACCCACCATAACAATTTTATAGGGGGATCAAAATATATTCATAAAAAAAATTATTTTTTTTGTCTCCTGATAAAAATATTTATTACTATTTTGGGTAGTTCCATGTTAAATGTCTACTTTTCTTTAATAACCAAATTTTTACATATTTTTTCCTATTATGTCCGTAGCATTAAATATCTCATACTTTTCTTATTCTAATTTTCTCTCCATATTTAATAAGTATGGAGAGAGAATATTTTCAATTGAATAGCTAGAAAGTCACTCTTTCACCTACATTGAAAATCATTAATGATATATTATTATGGACAATTTTGTCATTTCATTCCTCTTCTTAATATGCGTGAAAAATTCACCAGGACTTTTATCCTGAAAACGGATAGAGTATTTATTAATACTTAGAGTGCTTCTTTTAAATTCATTTTGCTAAAAGAGTGTAACCATTTTTTTTTGTTGCTAAATTTGATTTGTATATTAATTTTCAAAAATTAAATAATACAATGAAGTTAAAAATATAATCTCATCTCCTGTATGGACCAGCCCACGTGGCCATCAGTCCATAGGACCATCAGCTCAGCTCACGTGGGCCGAAAGAAATTTTTGGTCGAAACATGTTGGACCCGATAGATAACAAGTGATCACCATCTGCAATTTGAAATCACGTGGGCCCATTGTTTCACCCAATGTCAACGCACACTGTCCCATACTGGAACAAACCAACAGCTCACCGGAGAATGACAGTAATAGAACTCCAATAGCTACCTCTCTTCCTCTTTCTCTCTACTCAGAAATAGCTTCACAAACATACACACACACACACACACACACACACACACATATATATATATATATATATATATATATATATATATATATATACATACACACACACACACACACACACACACACACACACACACACACACACATATATATATATATATATATATATATATATATATATATATATATATATATATATATATATATATACTAGCGATAACCCGTGCCTGAAGGCACTGTATAATTCAAAAATAAATAAAAATAAATTATGAACACACAAAAATGAAGCACTGAATATGGACACACACTAAACTAAAAGCCTAAATTAATTATTAATACACCCGCACTTTTCATACATACTCTACAAAGCATTTAAATGAAAATTCTTATAAAGACAAATTTTAATGAATAAATAAAGAATATCCAACTTTAATAGTCAAATTCTCATAAATTTAAAATAAATTTAACTATATTTCAAGATTTAGTTTTTATTATTTATAAATTTTTTTGATTGATTGTAACTTTTTAAATAGTAACTTGACAATTAAAAATTATTGTTTGCTTGTTAAAACAATTCTTTTTTTTTGTCGCACGTAAATGGGTATACAATTTCACAGAGCCGTAACTTGATACAAAAACTGATTGCAGGTCGTTATATAAATTTAGGATTAGCTCAGCAACGAAGTTTAAAAATGAAGAACCAAGACAAATAAGAGAGAGAGAGAGAGATGTCAGACAAATAAGGTGACGAATGATTAATGGTTAAGTTATATGGTTAATTTTACAATTTGCTAATGTAATAGATTGCATGATCAAATCTTTATGAATTTTCATCCATATATACGGATGACCCATGTAGCTTCCTTCATTAGATCAAACAAATAATGGTAAACAACTATAAAAGGACATACAGAAACAAAATTTTTTAAAACAGTCAAAGAAAAAACACATTCATCCAAAAGGAAGACACAAGAGCACACAGTGAGATCAACCACAAAAATTTTTCCAAATAAGGGAAATAGGAAATAGGATGAGGGAACGTAAACCTGTAGTCTTACTTTGACCATTTAGGCAAAATGACAAGTGTAAGACCCCAACTTTTATAAATAAAGATGAATTTTCTATAAATATCATTTTTGAATATTATGGAGTTAATTTGATATAATGTTATAGTTGTGGGTAATATTTATAAATTTTGCAAAGTAAGCAAGTTGTTATAAAATATTCGTTTGGTCGGAGAATATTCTTTTTGTCGGGGAATATTCGTACGACGGCACAATCATTGGTGGACCCCACAACGGAATTATTGTCGGATGGAGAAAACGACAGAATTATCTTTCTATAAAAATAACGGCGGAAATTTTACCATTGTTACTGTTGAACTACTCGGTAGTAAAAGTACAGTAATACGTGTGGTTGCATAGTAGCACACGGTATTGATTATTAATGTTTATGTGAGAAGTCACTCAGTTTGATTCTATTATTGTCAGTTAATAATATGAATTATTTAGCGATAATGACGTTTTGTTTTATTCGTATTATTAACGTAATAAAACAGAAACATCTTTTTATATAAAACAAAATACTTTATTAAAGTTATTCTATAAATAGAATATATTTTATTTTATTTAAAAGATTTTTCTTTAAATATGGACCGTCAGATTAAAGTAATCAATCTGGACCGTTCATGGATTAGTTACTATGCATTCTATTTTTCTATAAATAGCAGCTCATTCCTTCATTATTTCTTACGAATTCACTGAACTCTAGAGAGAGAAACTATAGAGAGAAACTATAGAGAGAGAGAAGAAGAGTATTCTGCTACTTAACTACTTCCTTACTTCAGCTCTTCTTTAAAACGGTAAGGGATATTATTCTTTTGTATTCAAGAAGAGAATTTCTGTTATTCCATTTCTTTATTATTCTGTTGGAATAACCTGTATATGCGGAATACCCTATACTTGGTGACATTCTTCTATTATTCTGTTGGAACATCCTGTCTGTGTGTTTTACACCGGACCTGGTTCCGTTTTTATTATTATTCTGTTGGAACATCCTGTCTGTGTGTTTTACACCGGACCTGGTTCCGTCTTTATTATTATTCTGTTGGAACATCCTGTCTGTGTGTTTTACACCGGACCTGGTTCCATTATTTATACTGTTCTTTATTATTCTGTCGGAATATCCTGTCTGTGCGTTTACGCCGGACCTGGTTCCATTATTTATTATTCTGTCGGAATATCCTGTCTGTGCGTTTACGCCGGACCTGGTTCCATTATTTATTATTCTGTTGGAATAACCTGTTTGTGCGGTCTATCGCATGCATGGTGATTTCTTTTGTTATTCCATTCTTTATTGTACTCAGTTGGTTAAGTTTTGACTTCTATACTCCATGAAATTTGTGGAATATCCTTGATAATTGCGTTTCATCCAGTATCTTTTCATGAAAATATTCTTCTGATCATTCTTGAATTTTACTCCACAAAGCAGTATCATGTTGACAATTTGGACGTTGTTAATTCTTGGATAAATTAATTCTTGAACTTGTTTTATTGAATTCTTATATCATTGTCATCATCCTCATGTTTATAAAATGTTGAAAGTCATCTGTGGCCTGTAGTGCATAGATGGACTTGGTATGATTATGACCAGGGATTATTCGGTATAATCATGACCGTAATGTTACAAATGATGTGGTAAAAGTCCTCATTGGCCCGTAGTGCATTGATGGACAGTTGTTGGCATGATCATGACCATTAATGAATATACGAATATCCTTGGCCGTAGTGCAGGGGTGATTCGATGATGTGGATTATTTTATTAAGCTGAGTCTCAGCGATCAAAGTGTTGGAAAATCTTTTAAATCATAAAAGATAGTAGAGTTTATTTTCTACTTGACTCTTTTAATGGATTGCTTGTTCCGCTACAGTTAAACTTGATGTCTATTATATTTTATCAGTTTAACATTGTTGAAGGCTAATGATAATTTATTCTGCATTATCTTAGTCATAATATTTCTTACTGGGCTAGTTGAGCTCACCCTTTCTTTCACTGTTCTCTTCAGGAAATGAGAACGTAGCTGGGACAAGTCGGGGTACGGAGTGATGGTCCGAATGATAGTATTAGTTAGTAGTCCTCACTATTCTATGTAATGGTGTGTTAATAAATGTAATGAGGACTCCTTTTGAGTATGAATACTCTCTAGAAGATAATATTTGTATTCAAACTCACAGTTTATGTTTTGTCGTATTGTACACGACAGTTGTATTATTAAGTTGTATTTGTATTCTGTACTATGTATCTGACGACCCAAGATGGGTGATGTATACCTAATTTTGGGGGCGTCACAGTTGGTATCAGAGCTTAGGGATATGATCCCTGGCTAAGATGTGAGAATAGAACTAGGAGGGGAGAGACGGGGAATTCCTTCGCTAGTATGACATACCTAAGTTTATTTGCATGGTATTTAATTGGTCGGTCATAATATAAGGATAATATATGACATATCAATTAATTTTTATTTTGTGGCAGTATCTGAAAATGGCATCTGAGAATGTTGAGAATAGCAATGGAGCACAGACGACTGTTGATTCACCACATATCAATAATCAGGATAATGTGCATCAGGAAGGTGACAATCCTCATGCAAACAACAACACTGACCAAATGATGAATGATCAAATGTTCAGAGGCTTTATGCAATTCATGCAACAACAGGTGAAAGCGGCTCCTGTCCACAACGTAGGTGGAAATACTGGAAACTCTCAGGCGGTCACCGCTAAACAGTTTAAGGAGCTGGGACCACCGGAGTTTAAGGGAGAACCCAAACCACTTGTAGCTGAAACATGGATAAAGCAGATCACCAAGATATTTGATGTCTTGGGTTGCTCCGAGGAGCAAAAGGTTCCCTTTGCCGCCTTTATGTTGCGAGGAGAGGCAGATTACTGGTGGGAATCGATAAAGCGTACTCAACCTGCCGCACTGAAGATGTCTTGGGAGAAGTTCCAAGAGCTGTTTAACGACAAATACTTTCCCGAGAGTATTCGTCACATGAAGGAGGTGGAGTTCATCAAATTGGAGCAGAATAATATGACCGTGTCGCAGTACGAGGCAAAATTTGCGGAGTTATCCCGGTTTGCGTCCCACCTGGTGGATAATGAAGAAAGAATGACGCGGATGTTTTTAAGAGGTTTGAAGCCGGAGATACGTCAACATCTTGTTTCTCATAAACTGTGTTTGTATTCAGATGTTGTAAATAGGGCTCAGTTGGTGGAGCGCGATAACGAGATAACGCAACCAAAAGAGAGCAGCCGGCAAAATGATAATACCAGTGAGAGCAGTCATCGAAGCGGTGACAACAAGCGTGGAGGGAATCAACAGGCCAGAAATGGTAACCACTTCGGTGGTAATCAGGGCCAAAACAATAAGAATGGACATTTCAAGAAGAGGAGATTCAACAATGATGGAAAGACGTCAGCACCAGCACCTGTCGTTAAGGAAGGAGAACGACCACCTATCATATGTTTCAAATGCGGAGGGGAGGGGCACATCAGTCCAAACTGCGCGATGCCGTCCAAAGCATGTTATAATTGTGGAAGAGAAGGTCATTTAGCCCGATTTTGTCGTTCAGCTAGGATGGAGGCACCAAAGGCCGTCCCAGAAAAGTCAAAACCGGTTGTGCAAGGGAGAGCGTTTGTTGTGACCTCCCAGAACGCAAGGAACCCGAATGAGGTCATCACGGGTAAGCTTATCATAAACTCTAACGAAGTCTATACTTTATTTGATACCGGTTCAACCCATTCTTTTATTTCTCCTACTTGCGCTCATCGATTAAATTTGATTCCGGAGAAATTAGACTTTGACTTAGCAGTTGAAACTCCATTGGGAGAAACCTTCATTACATCCACGGTTTATAAGTCTTGTTTGGTTCAAGTTGGTACCCACACATTACCTGTCGATCTTATTTCATTAAAAACACTTGCATTTGACGTGATTCTAGGGATTGATTGGTTAACTACTCATCATGCAAAAATTGATTGTTTTCGTAAGGTTGTTAGCTTTCATATTCCTAATCGACCTATTATGCGAATTCAAGCAACCAAACCATTAAAATCAATCGCTGTCATCTCAAGCCATAAAGCTATTCGTTTATTGAAAAACGGATGTCAAGCTTTCTTAGCTCATGTCACAGATCTAAACAAAAATACGTCAGTTTTGAATGATATTTCTATTGTTAATAAATTCCCTGACGTATTCCCTGAAGAACTTCCTGGCCTACCCCCAGAGCGTGAAATTGAATTTTGTATCGACCTTGAACCCGGTACAAAACCCATTTCCAAAGCCCCATATCGAATGGCTCCTATTGAACTTCAGGAGTTAAAGACCCAACTGCAGGAATTGTTAGACATTGGTTTTATTCGTCCTAGTACTTCTCCTTGGGGTGCTCCTGTTCTGTTCGTGAAGAAGAAAGATGGAAGTATGCGACTTTGTATTGATTATCGGGAGTTGAATCATGTCACCATCAAAAACAGGTACCCATTGCCACGTATTGATGACCTGTTTGACCAGTTGCAAGGAGCACAATTCTTTTCAAAGATCGATCTTCGTTCTGGATATCATCAGCTGAAGGTTAGAACTGAGGATATTCCAAAGACGGCTTTTAGAACTCGGTACGGGCATTATGAATTCCTAGTCATGTCCTTTGGATTGACTAATGCTCCTGCTGCCTTCATGGATATGATGAACCGGGTATTCAAGGAATATTTGGATCACTTTGTGGTCGTCTTTATTGATGACATCCTTATTTATTCCAAAAGCCGTGAAGATCATGAGCAACACTTGAGGCTGGTACTCCAAAAGCTTCGTGAATACAAGCTTTATGCCAAGTTGAAGAAATGCGAGTTCTGGCTGGAGGAGGTAGCATTCCTTGGGCACGTAGTATCAAGTCGTGGAATATCGGTTGACCCGGCAAAGATTGAAGCTATTCAAAGCTGGGAGCAACCTAAATCAGTGACCGAGGTACGTAGCTTTCTTGGTTTAGCTGGTTATTATCGGAGATTCGTGGAAGGATTTTCTCGAATCGCTACTCCATTAACTCAGCTGACTCGGAAAGATACAAAGTTTGGTTGGAGCGAAGAATGTGAGCAGAGTTTTCAAGAACTCAAGAGGAGACTCATTTCAGCACCTGTTCTAACAATACCATCTGGCTCGGAGGGATTTGTCATCTACAGTGATGCTTCGAGCAAAGGGTTGGGATGCGTTCTCATGCAACATGGAAAAGTCATAGCCTATGCATCAAGACAACTCAAGGAATATGAGAGGAATTATCCTACTCATGATCTAGAGTTGGCAGCTGTTGTCTTTGCACTTAAAATTTGGAGGCATTACTTGTATGGGGAGAAAGTGGAGATCTTTACGGATCATAAAAGCCTCAAATATTTCTTCACTCAAAAGGAACTCAACATGCGACAACGACGTTGGCTTGAACTGTTGAAAGATTATGATCATACCATTCAATACCATCCTGGAAAAGCGAACGTGGTAGCTGACGCATTGAGTAGAAGATCATATGCGGGTACAAGTGCAATATTAACAACGCAAAGGCCCATTTTGTGTGACTTGCAAAGGATGGAGATAGAGTTGAAGACTCCAGGGACCCATGTGATGATGGCGAATATACGAGTAGAACCGACTTTAATCGATAAAGTTAAAGCTGCTCAAGCTACAGACCTGGAGCTGATGCGTATGAGGAAGAAAGTGCAAGAAGGTGCTATGCCGGAAGCAAGAATCGATGAAGAAGGAATACTTCGAGTCAACTCCAGACTTTGTGTTCCTAACAACCCTGATTTAAAGTATGAAATCATGATGGAGGCGCACAACACACCGTTTGCAATCCATCCTGGAAGTACCAAAATGTATCATGATCTTCGTCATACATTTTGGTGGAGCAATATGAAGAGAGAGATAGCGTTGTTTATCTCAAGGTGTCTAACTTGTCAACGAGTCAAAGCGGAGCATCAAGTACCAAAAGGTCCATTGCAACCACTTGAAATTCCAGAATGGAAGTGGGAGCACATTACCATGGATTTCGTTACCGGTCTTCCTAGGGTTTCTCAAGGTATTGATGCGATTTGGGTCATTGTTGATAGATTGACCAAGTCTGCTCATTTCTTACCGATACGAGAAACTTATACACTTGAACGTCTTGCTCGTATGTACATAAACGAGATTGTAAGACTGCATGGTATGCCAGTATCCATAGTTTCTGATCGAGACCCAAGATTCACTTCACGATTTTGGGTTAGTTTACAAAAAGCTATGGGCACGGAGTTACGATTTAGTTCAGCATATCATCCTCAGACGGACGGACAATCAGAGAGGACTATTCAAACTCTTGAAGATCTATTAAGACTCTGTGTCTTTGACTTCAAGGGAAGTTGGGACAAGTTCTTACCATTGGTGGAGTTTTCCTACAACAACAGTTATCAAGCAAGTATTGGCATGGCTCCATTCGAAGCATTGTATGGAAGAAAATGTCGTTCTCCAGTATGCTGGGATGAGGTGGGCGAAGCAACGTTGTTGGGACCGGAGTTGGTACGTATGACTACAGAAAAGATTCAAACGATCCGACAACGTATAAAAACCTCACAAGATCGACAAAAGAGTTATGCTGATCTTCATCGAAAGGACGTGGAATTTGATGTAGGAGATCATGTGTTCTTACGTGTTGCTCCATGGAAAGGAGTTACGAGATTTGGAAAGAGAGGAAAGCTAAATCCTCGATTCATCGGTCCATTTTTAATCCTCGATCGAGTAGGAACTGTGGCTTATAGACTCGCTTTACCGCCAAGTATGTCTCGTGTTCATAACGTTTTTCACATATCCATGTTACGCAAATATGTGGAAGACCCGAACCACATTATTGAGTTAGAACCGGACGAAATAGCGGAGGATTTGACGTATGAAGAAGTTCCTGTTCAAATCTTGGATAAGAAGGAACATATTCTACGCTCCAAGGTTATACCTCAAGTCAAAGTTTTGTGGAGAAACCACGATGTTGAGGAAATGACTTGGGAGTTAGAATCAGAAATGAAATCAAGGTATCCTTACCTCTTCGACATACCAGGTACGTACCCTAATTTCGAGGGCGAAATTTCATAAGAAGGGGAGGTTGTAAGACCCCAACTTTTATAAATAAAGATGAATTTTCTATAAATATCATTTTTGAATATTATGGAGTTAATTTGATATAATGTTATAGTTGTGGGTAATATTTATAAATTTTGCAAAGTAAGCAAGTTGTTATAAAATATTCGTTTGGTCGGAGAATATTCTTTTTGTCGGGGAATATTCGTACGACGGCACAATCATTGGTGGACCCCACAACGGAATTATTGTCGGATTGAGAAAACGACAGAATTATCTTTCTATAAAAATAACGGCGGAAATTTTACCATTGTTACTGTTGAACTACTCGGTAGTAAAAGTACAGTAATACGTGTGGTTGCATAGTAGCACACGGTATTGATTATTAATGCTTATGTGAGAAGTCACTCAGTTTGATTCTATTATTGTCAGTTAATAATATGAATTATTTAGCGATAATGACGTTTTGTTTTATTCGTATTATTAACGTAATAAAACAGAAACATCTTTTTATATAAAACAAAATACTTTATTAAAGTTATTCTATAAATAGAATATATTTTATTTTATTTAAAAGATTTTTCTTTAAATATGGACCGTCAGATTAAAGTAATCAATCTGGACCGTTCATGGATTAGTTACTATGCATTCTATTTTTCTATAAATAGCAGCTCATTCCTTCATTATTTCTTACGAATTCACTGAACTCTAGAGAGAGAAACTATAGAGAGAAACTATAGAGAGAGAGAAGAAGAGTATTCTGCTACTTAACTACTTCCTTACTTCAGCTCTTCTTTAAAACGGTAAGGGATATTATTCTTTTGTATTCAAGAAGAGAATTTCTGTTATTCCATTTCTTTATTATTCTGTTGGAATAACCTGTATATGCGGAATACCCTATACTTGGTGACATTCTTCTATTATTCTGTTGGAACATCCTGTCTGTGTGTTTTACACCGGACCTGGTTCCGTTTTTATTATTATTCTGTTGGAACATCCTGTCTGTGTGTTTTACACCGGACCTGGTTCCGTCTTTATTATTATTCTGTTGGAATATCCTGTCTGTGTGTTTTACACCGGACCTGGTTCCATTATTTATACTGTTCTTTATTATTCTGTCGGAATATCCTGTCTGTGCGTTTACGCCGGACCTGGTTCCATTATTTATTATTCTGTCGGAATATCCTGTCTGTGCGTTTACGCCGGACCTGGTTCCATTATTTATTATTCTGTTGGAATAACCTGTTTGTGCGGTCTATCGCATGCATGGTGATTTTTTTTGTTATTCCATTCTTTATTGTACTCAGTTGGTTAAGTTTTGACTTCTATACTCCATGAAATTTGTGAAATATCCTTGATAATTGCGTTTCATCCAGTATCTATTCATGAAAATATTCTCCTGATCATTCTTGAATTTTACTCCACAAAGTAGTATCATGTTGACAATTTGGACGTTGTTAATTCTTGGATAAATTAATTCTTGAACTTGTTTTATTGAATTCTTATATCATTGTCATCATCCTCATGTTTATATTCTGTTGAAAGTCATCTGTGGCCTGTAGTGCATAGATGGACTTGGTATGATTATGACCAGGGATTATTCGGTGTAATCATGACCGTAATGTTACGAATGATGTGGTAAAAGTCCTCATTGGCCCGTAGTGCATTGATGGACAGTTGTTGGCATGATCATGACCATTAATGAATATACGAATATCCTTGGCCGTAGTGCAGGGGTGATTCGATGATGTGGATTATTTTATTAAGCTGAGTCTCAGCGATCAAAGTGTTGGAAAATCTTTTAAATCATAAAGATAGTAGAGTTTATTTTCTACTTGACTCTTTTAATGGATTGCTTATTCCGCTACAGTTAAACTTGATGTCTATTATATTTTATCAGTTTAACATTGTTGAAGGCTAATGATAATTTATTCTGCATTATCTTAGTCATAATATTTCTTACTGGGCTAGTTGAGCTCACCCTTTCTTTCACTGTTCTCTTCAGGAAATGAGAACGTAGCTGGGACAAGTCGGGGTACGGAGTGATGGTCCGAATGATAGTATTAGTTAGTAGTCCTCACTATTCTATGTAATGGTGTGTTAATAAATGTAATGAGGACTCTTTTTGAGTATGAATACTCTCTAGAAGATAATATTTGTATTCAAACTCACAGTTTATGTTTTGTCGTATTGTACCCGACAGTTGTATTATTAAGTTGTATTTGTATTCTGTACTATGTATCTGACGACCCAAGATGGGTGATGTATACCTAATTTTGGGGGCGTCACAACAAGGGTTCTAACAGGGACGTGTCAATAAAAGCATATAATCTCAAGCCAAAGAAATTTAAAAACAATTGTTCTCCACCAACCCAGATAAAAAAATACAGAAGATGGAAAATAACAAAAATTTACAATTTTAAATCGCATGTATTCAAACAAATTCAAAAAAATGGGTAAATTCCAGCTGACTCAATTACTCGATATAACTGAAGTAGCAGTAAAATAAGAAACATCAAGCAAACATATATTTTGTTAGCTTAAGAATATGAGCAATAGATGTGACGCCCCCAAAATAGGTCCAATCCATCGAACCCATTCTGAGTCGCCAAATACATGGTACAGAAAATAACTACAACTTTATTATTACAATATAAAAACTGTGAGTTTAAATACAAATATTATCATCTAGACAATATCCACACTCAAATAAGTCCTCATTACAATTATTGATACATTATTTTACAAAAATGGTGAGCACTACTAAAATAACTTCTATAACCATCATTCCATACCCCGACTAGTACTCGCTACATTCTCGTCTCCTGAGAAAAATGGAACAAAAAAGAAAATGGTGAGCTCAACTAGCCCAGTAAAGAACATTATGACTAAGATAACATAGAACAAATTATCGTTAGTCTTCAACAGGGAAAAAATATAATAAAATACAATAGACAACAAGTTTTAAATCAATATTCGCAGCGGAAAATAATAATTCATAGAAGAGTTACGTAGAGAATAAAATCTACTATTATCTATGAATTTAAAAGTCCATCATCAGCATTTTATCCCTGTAATATCAATTAATATTCATCTTCGCACTACAGGCCAAAGATATTCACCAGTTGGTCATGTTCATCTAAACACCTGTTCATCTTTGCACTACGGCCAAATATATTCATCAGAAATCGTTAATCTTTGCACTACAGGCCAAAGATATTTAATTATATCATCATTTAGGACTGAGGATGATGAAAAATATTTTAAAGGAAACGAATCCAGTGAAACAAAATAATAAATATTAAGGATTCGTATTTCAACTATTCCATGTCCAAACATACCTCATAAATAATCATAGTGGAGTAAAATTCAAGAATGATCAAAACATGGATACAATCAAAGCTAGTATCCATAATAGATATTTTGAACAAAAAGAAGAAAATTTCATTTTTCGGTGAATAGTAACTCGTAAATAGTAACTCATGAATAGTAACTAATGAATAGTAACCCCGACATAAAAAGTTTTAAATTTGATAAAAAGTTCAGATCAATACTTCGGCATAATGATATTGAAGAAAATAATATCATTTAAGAAGAAATAACATCACTTACCTCGGAAAGACGATACTTCTGACTGGAATACTAGATATAGTGCTGAAGAAAACTTGCACCGTATAATAACAATCAAAGTATCAAATACTCACAAGAATACGCTCGATATAGAGAGATAAATAGAGAGAAACTTGTGTTTCTGGTGTGATTTTCAATTCTAACCTAAGCACCCTATGTATAGGAAAATGCTTAGAACACCAAAGCAGAAAATTTAATATAATATTAATATATTTATCAAATTTTTCTTAGCCCACCTCTAGACATCTGATCTCAGTCCATTTATATCACATGTTAGCCCACTTAAATGTCAAAAAAATATTTTTCTTCAAAATAATAAATAAAACTTCTAAAAATCAATTATTTCGGAACTTCAGAACTTCAATAATTCATAATAAATAGCTCTTTTATCAGAAAATTCGAATCTCGAGAGTTTTTATAGGAATAAATTTTCGGTCAAGAATTGTGTCCACCAACACACAAAATATGTGTTAATCATTTAATGCCACAAAAATATTCTTTCTCCTCATATACTCATATATCCCACATTCATTGTAAAAATATCACCATCAATATATTATTAAAATAATATATTTAAATGAATTATTTTATTAGAAAAAGATAAAATATTAATTTTTAACAATTGTCACATTAAAATTTTTTTCCATCTATATCCACATAAAATCAATATTTTTCTCATCATATAAATCAATAATTAATTATACACAAATAATATTACAGAATTACAGTACTGGCAACCAGGCCGTTCCCAGGAAAGAGGGGGCTTTCCAATAAGGATTTCTCCTTACTGGCGCGCAATTAGATGACCAAACCTCTCCTTAGACAGAACTTTCTAGACATTGCCAATAATATTATCTAATAATATTATTCAGATAATATGAATTATTGCTCCGATAATGGAAAATACTGCGTAGTGACAATAATAAAATATCAACGTACCAATTATTTAATCAATAAAATAAAATATTGAACAGTAATTACTGTAACCATTATTGAGTAGTGCATTCTTACGTAAGAATCAATAATTGGTGCAATACCGTGTGCTACTGTGCAACAACGCGTATTACCGTGTTTTGTCCATCGGGTATTTCAACAGTATTAACGGTAACAACTACGTCGTTATTTATAAACAACTTATTTTTGTCATTTTCTTCATCCAATCGCTTTCCGTTATGGGGCCCACAAAAGACTGCGCCGTCGTACGAATATTCTCCGACAGTAATAATATTCCACGACCAAGCGAATATTCCCCGACAACAATGAATATTTTATAACCACTTGCTTATTTAAAATATTTGCGCATTTTACCCATAACTAACCACATTAATCAAATCAACCCTTACTATTTCAGAATAATAAATAGAGGAAATTAAATTTCATTTATTAATAATTTGGGGTCTTACAACCTCCCCTCCTTATGAAATTTCGTCCTCGAAATTGACATACGTACCTGGTGTTTCAAAAAGATGAGGATACCTCGCTTTCATTTTCGTTTCCAACTCCCAGGTCATTTCCTCAATAGCATGGTTTCTCCACAATACTTTAACTTGTGGTATGACCTTCGTGCGTAGGACATGCTCCATCCTATCCAAGATCTTGATAGGTACATTCTCATACGTTAAGTCTTCGGCTATCTCGTCCGGTTCTAACTCAATAACGTGATTCGGGTCTTTCACATATTTACGAAGCACAGATATATGAAAAATATTATGAACACGAGACATATTTGGAGGTAACGCGAGTCTATAGGCCACATTTCCTACTCGGTCAAGAATCTGAAATGGACCAATAAATCGTGGATTGAGCTTTCCTCTCTTCTCAAATCTTATAACTCCTTTCCATGGAGCTACACGTAATAATACATGATCCCCAATGTCAAATTCCACGTCCTTTCGATGAAGATCCACATAACTCTTTTGTCGATCCTGTGCCGTTTGTATACGTTGTCGAATCGTTTGGATCTTCTCTGTAGTCATTCGTACCAACTCTGGTCCCAACAACGTTGCTTCTCCCACCTCATCCCAACATACTGGAAAGCGACACTTTCGTCCATACGATGCTTCAAAGGGAGCCACACCTATACTTGCCTGATAACTGCTGTTGTAGGAGAATTCCACCAATGGTAGGTACTTATCCCAACTTCCTTTGAAATCTAGGACACAAAGTCTTAATAGATCTTCAAGAGTTTGAATAGTCCTCTCTGATTGCCCGTCCGTTTGAGGATGGTATGCCGAACTGAACCGTAAATCCATGCTCATAGCTTTTTGCAAGCTAACCCAAAATCTTGAAGTGAATCTTGGGTCACGATCCGAAACTATGGATACTGGCATGCCATGCAACCTTACAATCTCATTCATGTACATACTAGCAAGACGTTCAAGGGAATAAGTCTCCCGTATCGACAAGAAATGAGCAGACTTGGTTAATCTATCAACTATAACCCAAATAGCATTTATGCCTTGAGAAACCGTGGGAAGACCCGTAACGAAATCCATGGTAATGTGTTCCCACTTCCATTTCGGAATCTCAAGTGGTTGCAATGGACCCTTTGGTACTTGATGCTCCGCCTTTACACGTTGACAAGTTAAACACCTCGAGATAAACTTTGCAATCTCTCTCTTCATATTGTTCCACCAAAATGTATGTCAAAGATTACGATACATTTTAGTACTTCCAGGATGGATTGCAAATGGTGTATTGTGTGCCTCCATCATGATCTTGTACTTCAAATCAGAATCGTTAGGAACACAAAGTCTGAAGTGGACTCGAAGTATTCCTTCTTCATCGATTCTTGCTTCTGGAATAGCACCTTCTTGCACTTTCTTCTTCATACGCATCAGCTCCAGGTCTGTAGCTTGAGCAACTTTAACTTTATCGATTAAAGTTGGTTCTACGCGTATACTTGACATCATCGCACTCGTTTCTGCATATGATCTTCTACTCAACGCGTCAGCTACCACGTTTGCATTTTCAGGATGGTATTAAATAGTGTGGTCGTAATCTTTCAACAGCTCGAGCCAACGTCGTTGCCGCATGTTGAGTTCTTTTTGAGTGAAGAAATATTTAAGGCTTTTATGGTCTGAATATATCTCCATCTTCTCCCCATATAGATAGTGCCTCCAGATCTTTAGCGCGAAAACGACTGCTGCCAACTCTAGATCATGAGTAGGATAATTCCTCTCATATTCTTTAAGTTGTCGCGAGGCATAGGCTATGACTTTCCCACGTTACATGAGAACACATCCTAACCCTTTGCCTGAAGCATCGCTGTAAATAACAAATCCATCCGAACCAGATGGTATTGTCAGAACAGGTGCCGAAATGAGTCTCCTCTTAAACTCTTGGAAACTCTTCTCGCATTCTTCGCTCCATACGAATTTGATATCCTTCCGAGTCAGCTGAGTTAACGGGGTAGCGATTCGAGAAAACCCTTCTACGAATCTTCGATAATAACCAGCTAAGCCCAGAAAGCTACGTATTTCGATTACTGACATAGGTTTGCTCTCAACTGTAACTCATATCCCAATCTTGGATAGCACGTCACAATGACACCTATTAGTTTACTACCGCAAGAATATGGCGTCCCCTACGGAGAGTCTGGCTTCAATGCATTCCACAAAGGAAGTCACCAGATAAAGGCTCGAGTACAAACTTCTACATTTAGGTTTTTAACTCCTGAAGTTCAATAGGAGTCATTCGATATGAGATTTTAGAAGTGAGTTTTGTACCAGATTCAAAGATGATACAAAATTCAATATCACGCGTAGGCCAAGAAATTTTTCAGGAAATACGTCAGGGATTCACTAACAATAGAAATATCATTCAGATCTGACGTATTTTTGTTCAAGTCCATAACATAGCTAAGAAAGCTTGACATCCATTTTTCAATAAACGAATGACTTTACGGCTTGATATGAAAGAGTTTGACTTCAATGGTTTGGTTGCTTGAATTTGAATAACAGGTTGCTTAGGAATATGAAAACTAACAACCTTACAAAAGCAATCAATTTGGCATGATGAGTAGTTAACCAATCGATCCCTAAAATCACATCAAAAGCAAGTATCTTTAAAGAGATAAGGTCAACAGGTAAGGTGATGGTGCCAACTTGGATCACACAAGATTTATAAACAGTGGATGTGATGAAAGTTTCTCCTAACGGAGTCTCCACAGATAAATCAAAGTCTAACTTCTCCGGAGTCAAGTTTAAACGTTGAGCACAAGCAGGAGAGATAAAAGAATGGGTAGAACCGGTATCTAATAAGGTATAAACTTCGCATGAATTTATGATTAGCTTACCCGTGATCACCTCGTTTGGGTTCCTTGCATGTTGACCAGTCACGACAAACGCTCTTCCAGGAACTGTTGACTTTATCTTTTCTGGGATAGTTTTTTGAGTCACCATCCCCGCTGGACTTGGTTTTGCTACAGTGCAATCTCGAGCGATATGTCCTTCCTTTTCACAATTATAACATACCTTAAACTGTTGTGGACAGTTTGGGCTGATATGTCATTCTTTTCCGCACTTATAGCATATAACCGGTGGTCGTTCTCCTCCCTTGAAACCAGTTGCTGCTGGTGCTGACGTCTTCGTATTGTCATTGTTGAATCTTCTCTTTTTAAAATCTCCTCCCGACTCACTTTTTCTATTTTCATAGCCACGATTACCACCAAAGTGGTTGCCGTTCTTGTCTGTATTTTTCTTTCTCCGCTGATTATCATTGTTCTGATGACTGTTATCACCGATATGATCCTGGTTGTGGTCCCTCGGTTGACCGTACTCGTTATCTCGCTCTAATAATTGAGCCCTGTTGACAACATCTGAATAGAGAGAAAATTTATAAGAAATGAGATATTGACGTATGCCGGGTTTCAAACCTCTCAGAAACATCTGCGTCATATGTTCCTCATTCTCCACCAAATGAGGTGCAAACTTGGACAACTCTGTAAACTTCGCCTCATACTGGGACACCGTCATGTTATTCTGCTCTAGTCTAATAAACTCCACTTCCTTTATATGACGAACACTTTCAGGAAAGTATTTGTCATTGAACAGTTTCTGAAATGTCTCCCAAGA
This sequence comes from Panax notoginseng, assembly GCA_016801055.1. Classification (NCBI taxonomy): domain Eukaryota; kingdom Viridiplantae; phylum Streptophyta; class Magnoliopsida; order Apiales; family Araliaceae; genus Panax; species Panax notoginseng. The sequence continues at coordinate 183,918,899 of CM029015.1, read as the reverse complement.
CATGCTGAGTGCGGCTGGATGGGTACGTTTCACAGACTCCCACCAGTAGTCTGCCTCGCCATGGAACATAAAGGTGGCGAATGGAACCTTCTGTTCCTCCGTACATCCCAAGACATCGAATATCTTGGTAATTTGCTTGACCCACGTTTCCGCCATGATCGGATCTGGCTTTCCCTTAAATTCTGGTGGTCCCAACTCTTTGAACTGCTTGGCTATGACCAGCTGTGCGTTGCCATTGTTTCTTCCTATATTTTGAACAGGAATCTCCTTCGTCTGGTTTTGTATGAACCGCAAAAAACTTCTAAACATCTCATCGTTCACCGTCTGCTCAGTGGTGTTGTTCACAGGAGGAACATTGCCAGCCTGTTGCACGTTCTCCTCGTTGGTGAGTACAGGTGTCTCCATGGTTTCATTTACTCCACTGTTAACATTCTCAGTCGACATTCTCAAATACTGCCATAAAACAAGGGTTAATTTAACAAATTATCAAATCACATAATATCCCTATATTATGACCGACCAACAAATAAGCTTAGGTAGGACACACTAGCGAAAGATTTACTCGTCTCTCCCCTCCTAGTTCTATTCCCCGATCTCCGCTAGAGATCATATCCCTAAGCTCTGATACCAACTGTGACGCCCCCAAAATAGGTCCAATCCATCGAACCCATTCTGAGTCGCCAAATACATGGTACAGAAAATAACTACAACTTTATTATTACAATATAAGAACTGTGAGTTTAAATACAAATATTGTCATCTAGACAATATCCACACTCAAATAAGTTCTCATTATAATTATTGATACATTATTTCACAAAAATGGCGAGGACTACTAAAATAACTTCTAGAACCATCATTCCATACCCCGACTAGTACTCGCTACATTCTCGCCTCCTGAGAAAAATAGAACAAAAAGGAAAAGGGTGAGCTCAACTAGCCCAGTAAAGAACATTATAACTAAGATAACATAGAACAAATTATCGTTAGTCTTCAACAGGAAAAAAATATAATAGAATACAATAGACAACAAGTTTTAAATCAATATTCGCAACGGAAAATAATAATTCATAGAAGAGTTACGTAGAGAATGAAATCTACTATTATCTATAAATTTAAAAGTCCATCATCAGCATTTTATCCCTGTTACATCAATCAATATTCATCTTCGCACTACAGGCCAAAGATATTCACCAGTTGGTCATGTTCATCTAAACACCTGTTCATCTTTGCACTACGGCCAAAGATATTCATCAGAAATCGTTAATCTTTGCACTACAGGCCAAAGATATTCAATTATATCATCATTTAGGACTGAGGATGATAAAAAATATTTTAAAAGAAACGAATTCAGTGAAACAAAATAATAAATATTAAGGATTCGTATTTCAACTATTCCATGTCCAAGCATACCGCATAAATAATCATAGTGGAGTAAAATTCAAGAATGATCAAAACATGGATACAATCAAAGCTAGTATCCATAATAGATATTTTGGACAAAAAGAAAAAAATTTTATTTTTCGGTGAATAGTAACTCGCGAATAGTAACTCGTGAATAGTAACTCATGAATAGTAACTAATGAATAGTAACCCCAACATAAAAAGTTCTAAATTTGATAAAAAGTTCAGATCAATACTTCGGCATAATGATATTGAAGAAAATAATATCATTTAAGAAGAAATAACATCCCTTACCTCGGAAAGACGATACTTCTGACTGGAATACTAGATATAGTGCAGAAGGAAACTTGCACCGTATAACAACACTCAAAGTATCAAATAATCACAAGAATACGCTCGATATAGAGAGAGAAATAGAGAGAAACTTGTGTTTCTGGTGTGATTTTTAATTCTAACCTAAGCACCCTATTTATAGGAAAATGCTTAGAACACCAAAGCAGAAAATTTAATATAATATTAATATATTTATCAAATTTTCCTTAGTCCACCTCTAGACATCTGATCTCAGCCCATTTATATCACATGTTAGCCCACTTAAATGCCAAAAAATGTTTTTCTTCAAAATAATAAATAAAACTTCCAAAAATCAATTATTTCGGAACTTCAGAACTTCAATAATTCATAATAAATAGCCCTTTTATCAGAAAATTCGAATCTCGAGAGTTTTTATAGAAATTTCAATTCTCTACAACTTTGCAGAAAAAAGTTTTTCCAAATTCCAAACAGAAATTGACCGAAATTCACAAATGGGCGATTTTACAGTCAATAATAAATTTTCGGTCAAGAATTGTGTTCACCAACACACAAAACATGTGTTAATCATTTAATGCCACAAAAATACTCTTTCTCCTCATATACTCATATATCCCACATTCATTATAAAAATATCACCATCAATATATTATTAAAATAATATATTTAAATGAATTATTTTATCAGAAAAAGATAAAATATTAATTTAAAACAATTGTCACATTAAAAATTTTCTCCATCTATATCCACATAAAATCAATATTCTCTTCATCATATAAATTAATAATTAATTATTCACAAATAATATTACAGAATCACAGTACTGGCAACCAGGCCATTCCCAGGAAAGAGGGGGCTTTCCAATAAGGATTTCTCCTTACTGGCGCGCAATTAGATGACCAAACCTCTCCTTAGACAGAACTTTCTAGACATTACCAATAATATTATCTAATAATATTATTCAGATAATATGAATTATTGCTCCGATAATGGAAAATATTGCGTAGTGACAATAATAAAATATCAACGTACCAATTATTTAATCAATAAAATAAAATATTGAACAGTAATTACTGTAACCATTATTGAGTAGTGCCTTCTTACGTAAGAATCAATAATTGGTGTAATACCGTGTGCTACTGTGCAACAACGCGTAATACTGTGTTTTATCCACCGGGTATTCCAACAGTATTAACGGTAACAACTACGCCGTTATTTATAAATAACTTATTTTTGTCATTTTCTTCATCCAATCGCTTTCCGTTATGGGGCCCACAAAAGACTGCGCCGTCGTACGAATATTCTCCGACAGTAAGAATATTCCACGACCAAGCGAATATTCCCCGACAACAATGAATATTTTATAACCACTTGCTTATTTAAAATATTTGCGCATTTTACCCATAACTAACCACATTAATCAAATCAACCCTTACTATTTCAGAATAATAAATAGAGGAAATTAAATTTTATTTATTAATAATTTGGGGTCTTACAATAGAAGTAATAACAATATAAAAATATTTAATTTTTTTCATGCCTTGAGACACCAGAGAAAACAAACATCCATCCAAGGAGGCATAATACAGCCTTTTGACTCTAAGATGTGATTTTGTTTTTTTCATTCTTTCTTGGGAAGTCAGAATCAACATAATGACTACACCCAACAATCAATATAGTTCTATTTATTGTTTTAAAAATAAAGAACACCCATAAATCCATTTATCAAAATAAGAAAACTGAACCAAAAATCATAACCACTAAAAAGGAGAAAAGAAATGACTCAAAACTTTTCAATCAAATTTCTGCTAGTTTATTCTACTTTCTCAGTTACCAAACAAGTCCAAAGTTTCAATTGAAATTTCTAATTAAATATATATAATAAAGTGCCTTCAAGCAACATGCTATATTTATTAATTTATGATAATTATATCAAAAATATTTGAATAATTATTATAATAATTAATTATTATTTGGTAAAAATAAATTAGTGTAGATAATAAATACACAAATATTTTATATTAACATTAAAATTTAGTAAATTGGGTAGTGTAAAGTTGGTTGTAGTTTGACAAAAAAATTTCTTCATATTTAATTTTAATTTTAAAATTAAAGATAAATTTTAAATAATATTTTTAATTAAAAATTTAATAATGATAATGTGATACACTAAAAAGGTTAAGAATTTTATGCTACATTGTAATATTAAAATAAAAAATTATAATCAAATTTAAAATTCGTGCGTCTAAGAAGGCTATGGAATATGGAATATGGAATATAGAATATGGAATATAGAATAATGGAAGATTGGATTCACCTTCTTAAACACTGTACGTACGTCATTGAAATACATCATATATGAAAAATGTTACTTTCACACTAATTTCATAATTTCTTATATTTAAATATAATTCCTTATTTTTAAGAATAAAAAATTTTTGTTACGCTACTTTCGTGAATTTATTTTCAGTCATTTTAAAGTTTATTATACACTTTTGTCTTGTTTACTTTAAATTTTTTATTAAGGGTTAAAACTCTCTTTCAAAGTTTCACAAAAATTTATTTTTAACTTTAAAGTAACACTTTTCTCAATGTTGATTAATTTTTTTTTTTTATAAAACTGATTCATTTTAAGTGTGTGTGTTCAAATAATAGTGTTTTTTTGGGAAGTGAAAGAGTGAGAGAGTGAGATGATGGATGTGGGTTTGAATTTTTGAAAAATAAATTCTTGGTCGTCGGATGTTGAAACCCCAAATGATTTGAGGCCGTTGGATGTTGAAGCCTTGAGATTAATTTGAGACCGTTGGATGTTGAAGTCTTGTGATTTGAGCCGCTCTGTTTTATTTGATATATATATATATATATATATATATATATATATATATATATATATCAAATAAATGGCTTATTCCTTATATGGAAATAATAATCTTACCTCACGGAGAAACCAAAGCTATTTTCAAGCCAAAGAGCATTAAAGTAGAATCTGCAAATTTAAGCCAAACAGAGAGCTAAAACATTAAGCTTAATTGTTGAGAGAAAACTTCAACAGCACTAATCTTTTATCATCAAAAAAATGTTCGCTTGCTAGTAAATAGGTGTTTTTATTATATTAAATAACAACAAATCAAAATCATTCTAAGAACAGATGTTGTAACAGATGCACCGAAATTCCTAATCAAATCCAACAAGCAACAACAATAACATTACAGATCTGGACAATTAGGAAAACAGACCTAAAATGGCCAAAACACACGAATAATCAGACCCAACCATGTTGTGTCCATCCCTGCCAACCTAGATTCCGGTGAAAAAAAGAGCAACATAGCAGCCAAATCTGATTAGTAGAGAAAATAACTCGAGATTTTGTCGTGCCCCCCTGCCTCAGCCGTAGATCCGCCCCTGCCGTATCCGTAGATCCGCCCCTGCCGCCTCAGCAACCCAACCTCTTCCAAACTCTCCCTCGCCGCCGGAGATTCCAGGGTGGTCATATGCCCCCCTCGACCCCGCTAATTCCGCCTCTGAACCCATCCACCATATATAACTCCTCAAGCTCTATAGAGAGCCATAATTCCTCATATTTTTTAAATAATTTATAATTTTAAAAACTAAGTAGAGATATAATAAATAACAAAAAATAGTACAAAGATATTGAGTACAGAAATGTAAAAATTTTAAACCTTATATTTATTTTTATATGAATAAAATACCATGTGAATTAGTAAAAAAAATATAAACTAGAAAACTTTCATTATAGTACAAAATGATTAAAAATATATATTATAGTCACATTTTTGTGTTAGTACAAAGAGATCCACGACAGAAGTGTGTGGGATCTAATTAGTCTGTATATACTTTCGCGTTTTAAAATTAGATATATATATTTTTTATTAAATTTGTTTCAAAATTAGAGAAATATTTTTATTATAAGACAGTAAAATGATATGATATTCTTAACTTGTCATTATATATTTATTAATTAAATAAAAAACATTATTACAAATCATCGATACATCTATAATTTTAAAAGACGATGTAGTAATTTTTGGAAGTAAATTTTCAAGGATGTAGTTCTTATTATTGGTAAAATTCTACATTGTCTATTATGAAAAATGAACTATGTTACTTATTTCTCAGTGCACTTACAGTAATATGATTGTAATACCCGAAAAAAAATAATATTAAATAATAAAAATTACCTTGTTTTAAAACATATTTTTGGATGTCATTTATTTTGGGTCAAAATAATCATTTAATTTTTGTGAGCTAGTGTAATAATAAGTGATGGATAAATTAAAAGGACAATTACATATTCTAATACATTTTTAAAAATAATTACATCAATAGTGCACTCATTTAATATTTACATAACTAATACACTTTCATATTTATTTACATATTCTAGTGTAATTAGGATTCCTTAATTTAGGAAATTATAATTCAATTAGAATTCCTTAATTTATGGATTAGTTATAGCTTCTTCTCTCTCTCCTCAAGTTATTTAACAAATTTAACCTTTTAATAATAATAATGAAGAAGAAGAAAGAGAGCAACGACAAGTTAATTGATTGGAAATCGGACAGTGCTTGGTGATGATGAATCCATGAGGGGTGGTGGTGACGGTTGATCAAGCTTCCACTTATGGTGGTGGGGCAGTGGTCTTGGGATGGAAAAGAATTGAAAGTGCATTGACTCTATTTTTGCGAACTCCTGCTGACTGGAGCAAAACCAGATGAGTTTACGTTATCCACAATGTTGAGTGCTTGTGCTAATTTGGCTGCAGCCAGATCTGGTGAGCAGATTCAAGGTTATGCAATAAAAAGTGGAATTGGAAATTTTATTGTAGTTGAAAATTCAGTGACTTACATGTATGCAAAGTCAGGAGACATAGATTCTGCAAATCTGAACTTCCAAGCAACAGCTAAACCCAACGCAGTGTCTTGGTCTGTGATGAAATATGAAGGACCGGGGATGAGGGTGGAGACTAATTAAGGAGAAGGGAAGAACGTTACCATCGCTCTGTTTCTGACATTACCATCAATCTGTTTCTGCAATTTTTTGATAATGCAGTTGGTAGCCAAACCTTCATACCAAGATAACCAATTCTGTTTTATTAAGTTTCTAATTTATTTTGCATGTAATACAGTTAGTAGCCAAACATTCATGCAGTTGGTTGCCAAACTTTCAGACCAAGATAACTAATTCATACTGCAGGTGTGAAGGTAGATTGGTTATCCTTGTATAAAAGTTTGGTTACCTTGTATAAAAGTCTGGTTACCAATTCAGTTTTATTAAGTTACAAATTTTGTTTGAATGTGATGGAGTTGGTAGCCAACCATTCATACAAAGGTAACCATTTTATTATTTATGAGTAACAAAATAGTTATAAAAAAAATTTCAGAACATTAATAGTTACATTTATTTATTTTTAAACTTTTTGTAGAGTGAATCTTCTTCTTATTCTCATTGACGTTTTGGACAACGGAGATTCGCGGCGGTGTAGCGGCGGTGTAGCGATGGACTATTATTTCAAAGTGTATGTGAGGGAGATGAAGATTTGAATTTGAATATTTAAATTTGAATTATTATTTAGAATTTGAATTTATTTTTGTTGTTAGATCCAAATATTTAAATTTGAATTATTAATTATGACAGTTATTTGTCCTTGATTTTAGGTTTTCTTATTAATGTGAATTATACTATTTTTGTAATATGGGTCATAATTACACTCTTTTTATAATTATTTAATTGATACACTTTTCTTGTAATTACTTTCTATTTGTTATATATTTATGTAAATGACCCTAAATTAAATTGATAAAATTGGGCTTTAAATTAAGTGGGTCAAATTTATAATTGTGTAATTTTAAAATCCTATTAAAATCTGGAGAGTTAATAAATATATTAATTAATAAAATCTATTTTTTTATGAATAAATAACTAAACTTAATTCACTTAAACAATACGCCTAATACGAGTTTGGGAGAGAAAGAAAAGAAAACTTGCGGCTAAGTTGTGACTTGCAAAAGGAGGAGGATCACAATTTTTTTTTATTTTGTCAGTGAAATCAGGTACTCCTTCAATCAAAAACAGTGAAGTGCATGTTTAAGTTATTATATACGAATTAGATTTATTTTTGTTAAAAGCCTTGCATTTGATGATGGTAGGTATATATTCATTAGGTTATATATATATATATATATATATATATATATATATATATATATATACCATGCGCATGCTTGCAACAGTAAGCTGCAGGCGAAATTTCACACACACACACACACACACACACACACACACACACACATATATATATATATATATATATATATATATATATATATATATATATATATATATATATATATACCATGTGCATGCTTGCAGCAGTAAGCTGCAGGCAAAATTTCACACACACACACACACACACACACACACATATATATATATATATATATATATATATATATATATATTATATTTCGTTAATTTAAAGTTATAGTTATTATATTGAATTAATTAATTTTATTGACATAGTTATAGAAGTTTTAATAATACATTTAATAGTATTATGTTATAAATGTTTGGATTTTAATAAAATCTTATTAAATTAATTTAGATTGAACGGAGAGAGTCTAAACGAGTTTTTAGAATATACTTTGGGTATTACATTGCTTAATCCAGGTACGAATTCCGTACTCTTTCAGCGAGACTCTTTTATTTTTGATTTATTCGTTTCGTGATTCGTTTCAAAATTTAGTATTGTCTCTCATAATTGTTCCTTGTCAATTTATTATGATAAATTTATTTTGGCATTGTATTAGAACTCATATTTGTACTCTTTAGACTAGTGTATCATGTCTAAATTTTATTTTGATATTTATAGTGATGTACATGTTAGTATATTTTTTAGAGACTTGTGTTGATGATTCGTTCGATTTAACATGTACACGTTAGAACCCCTTTGTGTTGATATTTTGTCGCATGTGTTGTGACATTATATTTTTGTTAGAATACCGTAGGGTATACCTGAGCTATAACCACCTGTGAGGGTACCACAGGTATGTCCTCTTGGCACCGAGGCATGACACCTTCCGTGGCGGTGTGATCAATTCACGGCGTCTCCGTTTTGTGCTCCGGTGGGAGTTGGCCATTTGATGTTTTGTTGTGGGAGGCGTATGGGTCGACCCTAGTTTTCTGTTCTGTTTTGCGGATTGGTGATGTTTGTGCCAAACACACCTTTCGATTTTACATACATTTGGATTCGCGGTCCAATGTGTGTGACTTACCTGTGTGACATTATTTGATTTGCCTTTGTGGCATTATTTGACTTGCCTGTGTGGCAAGGTATATTTCTGTTTTGTTCTGAGCTCGGTATGAAATAACTCCTAACTATTTGATTCAGCCTATTATTTCGTTGTGTTAGATTTGTTCGGTTCGTTTCAGTTCGTTTCGTCTCTTTTCATTTAATTGAGTTAGTTTTTTCGGTTCATTATTTGTATCCTATATCCGTACTGGGCATTTTGCTCATGCTGTATTTTTCTTCCGACAGGTAATTAGGGGAATCAAGGGTAAGTGTGATGAGAGCTCCATTCATTCCAATGATTTAGAAATATTCTGTTTAGACTTGATATATCAGTTTACTTGGAATTGTAATAATTATTTTAGACTGTGGTTTGAGACAGTTTGAGATTTATTATGGTTGACTATTGGTATTTATCAGTTATTAAGACTATTCTTTTGTGGCTTTGAGCCTTGCTATTAAATTCATCAATTTTGTTATGTTTTGAGTAACCTCTCTTTCTATTTCGGAAAGGGGGTGTTACAGAGTTGGTATCAGAGCTTAGGTTCTTTCTTATAAAAAACCTATTTAGGTTTGACCTGTTAGTTATGGGTAGACTTCTGGGTTAGGTGTTGTTCTGTTTGATTTTCTGTTCAGCTATCATATCAGCTATATTCGAATATGTCTCTAACCTGCTTTGTTATCTATTCGTTGATCTCTTTGTTAGATGACTCATAGATCCGCCAGAGTTGCTGGGAGGCGAGGCAACAATAGGGGAAGAGGTGAGGGTCAGCCCAATGAGCAACCCAATAATCAGATAAATGCTCAGTTGGCTACCTTGGTGAATCAGGCAGTGAATCAGGCATTACCTCAGTTGGTGGCACAGGTTGTACAGGCAATGCAGCAGCCGCCACCAGAAATTCCTGAGCAGGAGTACCCGGGAAATAATGGTCAGCAAGCAAATGTTGAAGAAGGGAATACAGATGGTCTTGATCAACAGGTGGTTCCAATGTATGTGTGGTTGGAAACAGAAGCAGAAACCACATACATTCAGTTCAGCTTCGACTCCAATTGATGCAGAGAATTGGATTGCTCACCTAGAGAAGATCTTTTATGTGTTGGGGTGCTCAGATAATCAAAAAGTGTTGCTTGCAGCTTACAAGCAAGAAGGGGATACACAGAGGTGGTGGAAAGCGATGAAAGTAACAAAGGGTGATGGTTATGTTTAAGCAGTTAGCTGGGCAGAGTTTTGTGAGGTCTTTTATCAGCAGTACTTCCCAGTTGCTGATAAAGATGCCTATGCTAGAGAGTATCTGTCGGTTTGGCAGAAAGATGATGAGTCCATCACGGACTTCATGACGAGGTTTACTTGGTTGGCAGGCTTTGCGAGAACCTCAGCAGGGACTGCAACAGAACATGCAGAGAAGTTTAAGAGGAGGATTCATTATAGGTATCGACAACATCTCATTAACAACAAGTTTGCAGATGTGTCGGCTGTGGCAAATACAGCCAAAAATATTGAGATGAAGCGACAGAACTTTCGGTTTTCTAAACCGGATAGGAGTCGAAAGAGGGACAGAGATGACCAGCAGGGTCAAACTTCAGTTCAGCATGGGAGAAATCAGGGTGGTCAGTTGAATAGGAATCGTGGTGGCCAACAGGGGAAGTGGCGTGGCCAGAATCAAAACAGGGGTTATTAGCAGATGCCTTAGCAAGGGCAAAACCGTCAGCTACAGCTACCTTGGAATGGTCAGAATCGTCAGCAGTGGCAGAATCGTCAGCAGGGGCAGAATCAGGGTCGTTATCCGGGACCAGCTGGTGGGGGTAACCCAAATAATTAATTATTCACAAATAATATTACAGAATCACAATAATGACAACCAGACAGTTCTTAGGAAAGAGGGGGCTTTCTGATAAGAATTTCTCCTTACTGGCGCGCAATTAGGTGACTAAACCTCTCCTTGACAGAACTTTATAGACATTGCCAATAATGCTATCTAATAATATTATTCAAATAATATGAATTATTGATCTGATAATGGGAAATACTGTGCAGTAACAATTATTGAAACAACAATAATATAAAATATCAACGCAGCAATTATTGAATCAATAAAATAAAATATTGAACAGTAACTACTATAATAATTATTGAGTAGTGCCTTCTTACGTAAGGATCAATAATTCAAAAATACTATGCAAAACCGTGTGCTACTGTGCAACCACGCGTATTACTGTATTTTAACCACCGGATATTCCAACAGTGTTAACGGTAACAACTACGCCGTTATTTATAAAAATTCAAATTTATCATTTTCTTCATCCGACAATTATTCTGTTATGGGCCCCACAAATGGCTGCATCGTCGTACGAATATTCCCCGATAGAAAGAATATTCCACGACTAAACGAATATTTCCCAATAGAAATGAGTATTTTATAACCACTTGCGTATTTTAAAAATTTTATATATATCACCCTTAACTTTAACTCTCTTTTTTTTTTATCAATTTAACCATTTACTAAATAGGAAAATTGAATAATTTTATTTCAGAAAAGTTGGGGTCTTACAACATTGCTTAATCTAGGTACGGATTTCGTACTCTTTCAGCGAAACTCTTTTATTTTTGATTTGTTCGTTTCGTGATTCGTTTCGAAATTTAGTATTGTCTCTCATAATTGTTCCTTGTCAATTTATTATGATAAATTTATTTTTGCGTTGTATTATAACTCATATTTGTACTCTTTAGACTAGTGTATAATGTCTAAAATTTATTTTGATATTTATAGTGATGTACATGTTAGTATATTTTTTAGAGACTTGTGTTGATGATTCGTTCGATTTAACATGTACACGTTAGAACCTCTTTGTGTTGATATTTTGTCGCATGTGTTGTGACATTATATTTTTGTTAGAATACCGTAGGATATACATGAGCTATAACTGTGACAACCCCAAAAAAGGTCCATTTCACCCAACCTATTCTGAGTCGCCAAATACATGGTACAGAAAATAACTACAACTTTATTACAACAATTGTCGTGCAAAATACAACAACACATATGCTGTGAGTTTTGATACAAATATATACTAACTGTGACTCTCATTCCAACCTTGGATAGCACATCACCATGACACCTTACAAAAAGGTATAGTCAAAAATTATTTTAGAAATTAAAATTTTTGGGAAGTGCTCAAGGAAACCTTCGTACATGGGAAGCCATGCATCTAGGTTATGATAGATATCATATGTCTACAGAATTATCCTTGGTTGACCCAATAGACCAAAAAAAAAAATAAGAAGATTACTATCATATTCTTTCCAATGGTAAGTCTTCTCTTGACATATTATTATCTCCACTGTCTCTAATTGAGAATTATACTTCAAACAAACACCAAGATTATATAGGTAGTGCTCGTAGATATACTCAGCAAGTAGATGTGCATAACTCTGTCTTATGATAAGACAAGGTTGTATGTCATTAGACATCTTGTATGATAGCGGCAAACCACCCTTCCAAAGTTAGGTTCACCTCACCCTATTCGATTCACTAAATATAACTACTAAATGATGTATAAAATATAACACACTTTTTTATACTGTTTAGGGAGAACTTCCACCTCTAGAGACCACCGTTCTATTTCCTTATTACCCCCGCTCGACCCAGCTATACTCTTATTACCTAAAAGGAATTGTGAAGCAAAAAGGTGAGCTCAACTAGCCTAGTAAAGAATATCATGACTAAATATAAATAAATTATCAATAGCCTTCAACAGTAATAAATCAGAGATTTAGAACATATGGTAGATGATAAAAATTTTCAACCATAGTTGGAGCGGAACGAACAATCTATTAGAAGAGTCAAATAGACCATAAAATCTATTATCTTCTCCATGTTAAAAATCCATCAATAATATTTTATCCCTGTAACATCAACCAACAGTTCTGGTCCACAATCATATAAATAACTCATAATCATAATTATGATTCTAAATTCCTCTTCGCATCCAGGACGAAGATAATTTTCATCATATGTCTTTACCTGAAACATCAAAGATCATGGTTATACCAAATCACAGTTCATGTTCATAATCATACTAATAAATTCATCTTTGCACTACGGGCCAAAGATATTCGTCAACAGTTCATCTTTGCACTACTGGCCAAAGATATTCAACAACAGGTCATCTTTGCACTACAGGCCAAAGATATTAAACAACAGATCATCTTTGCACTACAGGCCAAAGATATTAATATCTCAAAAAAATATATAATCATCTCAGAATTTATATAAACAATAATTATAACCATGTTGATCAATTCACCTTTGCACTTAAGCTAAAGATATTCAATTATAAATTCAATGGTCATGATCATACCAGTCAATAATTCAACTTTGCACTAATGATCAAAGAGAACTCATAGTCACGATCATACCAATAGTCAAAAAGAAATTTCTTCACACGAATTATAAAAATGTTATATATGATAATAAAAATAATATGATCAAAATACAGATTTAATTTCAAGAGTAAAATTCATAAATTAACGATAATTTGGTTAGAAAAAGAAATCAATTTTGTCGTAAATAATAACTCGTGAATAGGAACTCATGAATAGTAACCCCGACATGAAAAAAGTAGAAATTCTACAATAAAATCTATACCAATATTTTGGTATAATGATATTGAAAGAATAACATTTCTTAAACTTATAAATAATTTATTTTAATTGTTTACACTTTACTAAATAATGTATTTAATCATCCTAAAATGCTAAACTCATAAGATTTCATCACCAATAACCAAAACCCTCATCAAAAATCTGCATATACCTCATATAGGATTCTCAAGCCATAAAATCCTATTTTTTATTTTTCTTACTTCGCATAACATATTTAGATCATTTATTCATAACTAGTTTATTTTTATGAAAAATATCAAATCAGTCCCAAAAATATTTTTTTTCTGGGATTTAGCAGAATATAGTCTTCATATTGAACATATATTTTTTTTGAAATTTTTAAAATTCATTTATTATTTTTCATGTGGTCAAAGTTGCCGAATATTTAGACATTTATCATAAACTGTACTTTTGTCTAAAAATTCCAAAATTTACAGAGTATACTTTTGTTATATACATGTACTCCCAATAAAAATTTAACTAATTTTGGAGTTAACCACAAGGAGTTATAAGGGTTTACTTTTAAAATAGTATTTTCCCATAAAATTCATAACTCTTAATCTATACATCCAAAAATCGCCATTTTTAGACACAATCTAAAAAACTCATCAAATTATTTTTGGACACAATCTAAAAAACTCATCAAATTATCATTTTAAATTTTTTCAAAATTTTTGAAGTTCAGAAAAATTACGAAACTGAAAAACATAACAACCCTTAAAATCCCTTACTATCCCTTACCTCAAAAGAGCAACACTTCTGACTGGATATCGGATATGACGCTGAAAAAAACTTGCACTGATGAATAACAACTCACCAAGTATCTAAATACTCACAAAATACGCTCGATAATATAGAGAGAGAAAGAGAGAAAGTTTATGTTTCTGGTGTGATTTTCAATTCTAACTTAGCCCTCTATTTATAGAAAAATGTTAGCACGCCGAAGCAGACTTGACTCGCTACCTGATGGCTTTACCTGCTACTATTATCACCCACCACATTTGAAATAAAATTTAGCACATTTCTTCACCAACCACAAGTGGGGTCCACTCAATTCTAAAATTTTCTACCAAAATTATTTATAAACCTAATTTTCGAATCAGTCACCTCTTAAAATTCATAACAAATCATACGTTTATTTTTAACGGTTCAAAATTTGTGGACATATACTCAACTTATATATGTATAACATATCTAAAAATCACAACGACCCAACGGTCAGATTAAAAAATATAACTCACGCAATATAGCTCAAGAACACTGGTTTGATCTAATAATACCTCCAATCCGACAAAATACTGATAAAACACCTCAAGATTAATTCCTTCATTTATAACCACATAAATAAATCCATCATTTATATCCACATAAAATAAATATTTCCTTATCATATAAATCAATAATTAATTATTCGTAAATAATATTACAGAATCACAATTATGACAACCAGACAGTTCCCAGAAAAGAGGGGGCTTTCCGATAAGGATTTCTCCTTACTGGCGCGTAATTAGATGACCAAACCTCTCCTTGACAGAATTTTCTAGACATTGCCAATAATGTTATCTAATAATATTATTCAAATAATATGAATTATTGATCTGATAATAGAAAATACTGTGCAGTGACAATTATTGAAACAACAATAATATAAAATATCAACGCAGTAATTATTGAATCAATAAAATAAAATATTGAACAGTAATTACTGTAATAATTATTGAGTAGTGTCTTCTTACGTAAGAATCAATAATTCAAAAATACTGTGCAATACCGTGTGCTACTGTGCAACCACGCGTATTACTGTATTTTAACCACTGGGTATTCTAACAGTGTTAACGGTAACGATTACGCCGTTATTTATAAAAATTTAAATTTGTCGTTTTCTTCATCTGACAGTTATTCTGTTATGGGGCCCACAAATGGCTGCGCCGTCGTACGAATATTCCCCGACAACAAGAATATTTCACGACCAAACGAATATTCCCCAACAGAAATGAGTATTTTATAACCACTTGCGTATTTTGAAAATTTTATATATATCACTCTTTAGTTTAATTTTTTTTTATCAATTTAACCATTTACTAAATAGGAAAATTGAATACTTTTATTTCATAAAATTCGGGGGCTTACAATAATCACCTGTGGGGGTATCACATGCATGTCCTCTTGGCACCGAGGCATGACACCTTTCGTGGCGGTGTGATCAGTCCACGACGTCTCCGTTTTGTGCTCTGGTGGGAGTTGGCCATTTGGTGTTTTGTTGTGGGAGGCGTATGGGTTGACCTTAGTTTTCTGTTCTGTTCTGCGGATTGGTGATGTTTGTGCCAAACACACCTTCTGATTTTATATGCATTTAGATTCGCGATCCAATGTGTGTGACTTATCTGTGTGGCATTATTTGATTTGCCTATGTGGTATTATTTGACTTGCCTGTGTGGCAAGGTATATTTCTGTTTTGTTTTGAGCTCGGTATGAAATAACTCCCAACCATTTGATTCAGCCTATTATTTCGTTGTGTTAGATTTGTTCGGTTCGTTTCAGTTCATTTCGTCTCTTTTCATTTAATTGAGTTAGTTATTTCGGTTCATTATTTGTATCCTATATCCGTACTGGGTATTTGGCTCATGATGTGTTTTTCTTTCGACAGGTAATCAGGGGAATCAAGGGCAAGTGTGATGAGAGTTCCATTCATTCCAATGATTTAAAAATATTCTGTTTAGACTTGATATGTCAATTTACTTAGAATTGTAATAATTATTTTAGATTGTGGTTTGAGACAGTTTGAGATTTATTATGGTTGACTGTTGGTATTTATCAGTTATTAAGACTATTCTTTTGTGGCTTTGAGCCTTACTATTAAATTCATCAATTTTGTTATGTTTTGAGTAACCTCTCTTTTTATTTCAGAAAGAGGGTATTACAATGATAATGCTAGTTCATGGGCTGAAATTAATTTATTACTCTTAAATAACATATAATTAAATATGCATTTTTTTCTAGCCTTTATATGCTTACTTGTAGGCAAAAAGTCACCCCGCTATTTTTTGGTATAGGTATCCAAAATACGTCCAATACACTGTATTATAGAAAAAATTCAGTTCCATAAAATATTAAAAAAAAAATTAGTTGTCTCAAAAAAAAAGCAAAAAAAAGAAAAAAGTTCGGATTTTGGTCCGGTCCGGAAGTCCGGACATAATCCGGACTCATATATAATATAATAATAATAATAAATAATAATAATAATAATAATAATGGCATTAGGATTGTTGTGCATGAAAACTGAAGATATGAGAGAATTGAGAAAGGAAGGTTCGAAGAAGGTGTCATCAATTATTATTGAATTTTTTGAATGATTGTATGTGTTATTACAATATTAGTCCTTCCTATGTAATTGAAAGTTGGGAATGGCAAATTAGG
This sequence comes from Panax notoginseng, assembly GCA_016801055.1. Classification (NCBI taxonomy): domain Eukaryota; kingdom Viridiplantae; phylum Streptophyta; class Magnoliopsida; order Apiales; family Araliaceae; genus Panax; species Panax notoginseng. The sequence continues at coordinate 183,901,797 of CM029015.1, read as the reverse complement.
AACAAATTGTGAAAAGGCAAATCTATCTCTATTCTAGTCATGATCTGTTCCTCGTTGCTTCCTCTTCCCCTTGACTCATCCTTTTTGATGGATAAAGATATCCGTAAACTTTCTAGCCTTGGGGTCATTTGACCCCCCCCCCCCCCTCTCTCTGATTCGGCCTCTGCTCAATGCTGCTCCTGCTCCGATATCTCAACATATAATAATAAGAATTTTTTTTATCAAACTTAGAAAGCCTATAAATTCTATATAATATAGTTTGCTCATACTCTAATATCTCAACATATAATAATAAGAATTTTTTTTTATCAAACTTAAAAAGCCTATAAATTCTGTAGTGTTAGAATAATAAGATCACACACGCACACAAACGATAGAGAATTAAGAAGAACACAAGAGATTTACGTGGTTCCCAATTTGGGTACTCCACAGGCGGCGGCTAATTGTTTATTGATGATTCTTTGGTTACATAGGGCTTTACAATAGTTAGTATATATACCTACTAATCCTATTCCAACCCTACTTCATATTATGGTCAATTATCCATAATACCCAATCTAATTAACAATCAGCCAACTGAGTTGTCGACGCAGCGCGGACCGCGCCGCGCCAAAGGCTTCCGCAGCGCACTCCGCGCCACTTGCCCAGACACCTCCTGCCGAGGCAGTGCGCTCCGCGCGACCTGTCTACTATCACCAGCGCGCTTCGCGCCACTAAGGCAGTACCATACCGCGGGGGGGCCCCGAGACGTTCGGTGCAACCCTGAAAGACTAGTGCGTCGCTTCGCTCCGCTACGCTCCGCACTAACCCTTTTCCAATGGCTTCTTTACTATGAGTCACAAGTTCCCAACATGTAGTTTTATCAAACTTAAAAACCTATAAATTTTGTAGGTAATAAAAGAGAAATAGAGATGCTAATTGATAAGTATGATATTTATAATTCATTCCAATACGAATTGCGACTATTTCCAATATCTCAACATATAATAATAAGAAGTTTTTTTTATCAAACTTAGAAAGCTTATAAATTTTGTAGGTAATAAAAGATAAATAAAAATACTACTTCCTCCGTTCCTAAACGATTGTCATTTTAGAAGAAAAAATTTATTCCAATTTATTTATAATTTACAACTTTCTAGGAGAATACAGTGTTTTGGACGATACAGTGTTGGGACAATGAGAGAAGGTATATAATACAGTGTTTTGGACGTATTTTGGATACATTCTCTCATTGTCCCAAGAAATTCTTTCTTGTATTAATAGTTTTCAACTTTCCATAAAGGATAGTAATGAAATTTTAAATAAATTTTAATTATTAAATGATAGTATTAAATGATTTTCTTAATTTATATACAAAAATTTTAAATGACAATCTTTTAATAATGGAGGTAGTAATCGGTTGGTATGATATTTATAATTCATTCGCAAGTGTATCATGAAAGTTGTTGGATAAAAACACAATGGGAATTTGATGACACTTTTGCTTTGCATGTTTAGTCTACATCCAATTTAGCTTTAAGTATACAATAATTTAAGGTTGTACAGAATTTGTTTCTTGTATGTATCTAAATTATACCTAAAATATTATTTTTTTATAAAAATTTTAGTTGGAATAAATACTATATATTTTTTGAGAGGTACTACAAAAAAAAACTAAAAAAAAAAATATCGTTAAAAATGTCAAAAAAAAATTCCCTCAAGAAGGACTTGTATACAATATGTATATTTAATTAGTTGATTCGCTTGCTACTGCTTATATAATAAAGGAGTAGTGCTACAGACACAAACTATTTTATAAATATTTTATGAATTGTTGATGTGACATATTCCACCTCAGCATATTGATCAACAAATTATTTTAATATAGTCTTCGGTCCCACACAATATGCTGAGGTGGAGTATGCCACATCAATAGTTTGTAAAATATTTATAAAATAGTTTGTGTCTCTAGCATTATTCTATAATAAAGTTGTTATATATATATATATATATATATATATATATATATATATATATATATCTTTTAAATAATTATTCATTAGATATTAAGAATAATTCGTGAAAAATGATATTTCACGACTGAAATGAATAGTAGATGAGATTCTCATTTATATGGACGAGACCTTGTAAAAATAACAATTCTCATAGTTTTTATTTTATGAAAATAATAATTCTCATAGTTTTTCCTTGTAAAAATAATAATTCTCATAATATGTAATCCCGCCGTTCATTATAAGTCGTTTTAGAGAAGTATTTTTGTCTCTTCTTAATATTTGTCGTTTTAAAATTTCAATTAAGTATTAATTTATTAGTTTCCAATATTACCCATGTATTAAATATAATTTTGGTTCTTTCATTATTTTTTGTTAAATAAATAATACTCTTTTTTTAATACAATGACAATATAGACAATTGATATTATATTTAATGTTATATAATTACTTTTTTAATACTCGTGCATAATTTTAAAACGACTTATATGATACAGGGGCTAAGCAATTGATACGATGCAAAGGATCTCTTGATTATATATTTATTCTGTATGTATATTTTTATTTATCTACTAGAAAATGGGACTTTAAATTAAAATAACTGATTATGATGTCGAGTTTCTTGAAATAGAGTTGTAAATACTCATTATATAGCATCTCAAAGACAAAAACTTATTGGGATCTAATTACTTTATACTTTCTCCGTCCCATAATTAGATTATTATTTTTAATTTATTCTAAAATTAAAATTCTATTTTTATTTTAAAATTTTAAACTGACTTGATAATTTTAATGGGAGTTGATTCGTAGTAAATGGTGGCTAATGATTTGTGAAACTCTAAAATTCAAAATTGATATTAAGTTATTTAGTTTTATTATAAATAAATATAATAATCGTAAACTAACAATAAATTAGTATTATTTAGCATCTTTGTTGATTCCAAAACTTGAACGAAATTATATCAATTTTGAGTTTTAAGATTTCACGAATTAACTTTAAAAAGTCAAAATGTATCTCTAATTTTTAGAATGAAGACAGTAATATC
>CM029015.1:183704774-183898660 GCA_016801055.1 Panax notoginseng | reverse complement strand
CATACGGATGATTTTACAAGCTATAATCAAATTTCACTCAAGAAAATAGGGTCCACAAACATGAAAAACATGTTTTTAAATATTTTTAGTAACAAAAATACTCTTCCTCCTCATTTATTCATATATTACACATTCATGTAAAAATATCTCATTATTATATTATTAAAATATAATAATATATTTTATCAGAAAAGATAAAATATCAATTTTCAACAATTGTCACATAAAAAAAATTTCTCCATCTATATCCAATAAAATGAGTATTTTTTTTATCATATAATACAATAATAATTATTCACAAATATATTACAGAATCACAATATTGACAACAAGGCCGTTCCTAGGAAAGAGGGGGCTTTCCAATAAGGATTTCTCCTTATTGCACGCAATTAGGTGACCAAACCTCTCTTAGACAGAATTTTTTAGACATTACTAATTATTCTATCTAATAATATTATTCAAATAATATGAATTATTGCTCCGATAATAGAAAATACTGTGCAATGATAATTATTAAAAAAACAATAATATAAAATATTAACGCAGCAATTATTGAATCAATAAAATAAACTATTGAACAGTAATTACTGTAACAATTATTGAATAGTGACTTCTTACATAAAAATCAATAATTGGTGCAATACCGTGTTCTACTGTACAACAACGCGTATTACTGTGTTTTAACTATCGGGTATTCCAACAGTATTAACAGTAACAACTACGCCGTTATTTATAAATAACTTATACTTGTCGTTTTCTTCATCCAATCGCTTTTCGATATGGGGCCCACAAAGGCTGCGCCGTCGTACGAATATTCTCCGACAGTAAGAATATTTCACGACCAAACGAATATTCTCGACAATAATGAATATTTTATAATCACTTGCTTGTTTGAAATATTTGCGCATTTTATCCATAACTTACCACATTAATCAATTCAACCCTAACTATTTCAAAAATAATAAATAGAGAAAATTTAATTTCATTAATAATAGTTTGGGGTCTAACAACCTCCCCTCCTTATGAAAATTTCGTCCTCGAAATTGACATACGTACCTGGTGTTTTGAAAAAGTAAGGATACCTCGCTTTCATTTTCGTTTCAACTGCAAAGTCATTTCCTCAATAGCATGGTTCCTTCACAAAATTTTGACTTGTGGTATGACCTTTGTGCGTAGGACATGCTCCTTTCTATCCAGATCTTGACAGGTACCTCCTCGTATGTTAAGTCTTCGGCTATCTCGTCTGATTTTAACTCAATAACGTGGTTCGGGTCTTTCACATATTTACAAAGGACAGATATGTGAAAAACGTTATGAAACAGAGACATACTTGGAGGTAACGCGACTATAGGCAACATTTCCTATTCGGTCAAGAATCTGAAATGGGACCAATAAATCATGGATTGAGCTTTCCTCTCTTCTCAAATCTTGTAACTTCCTTCCATGGAGCAACTCGCAACAATACATGATCCCCAATACTAAATTACACATCCTTTCGATGAAGATCCGCATAACTCTTTTGTCGATCTTGTGTCATTCATTTCTATACATTGTCGAATCATTTGGATCTTTCCGTAGTCATACGTACCAACTATGGTCCCAACAATGTTGCTTCACCACCTCATCCCAACATATTGGAGAGCGACACTTTCGTCCATATAATACTTCGAATGGAGCCGCACTTATTACTTGCCTGATAACTGTTGTTGTAAGAGAATTCCACCAATGGTAAATACTTATCCCAACTCCCTTTGAAGTCTAAGACACAGAGTCTTAATAGATCTTCAAGAGTTTGAATAGTCCTCTCTATTGTCTATCCGTTTGAGGATGGCAGGCCGAACTGAATCGTAAATCTTTGCCCATAGCTTTTGCAAGCTAACCCAAAATCGTGAAGTAAATCTTAGGTCACGATCCGAAACTATGAATACTGGCATGCCATGCAATCTCACAATCTCATTTTACGTACATACGAGCAAGACATTCAAGGGAATAAGTCTTCCGTATCGGTAAGAAATGAGCAAACTTAGTTAATCTATCAACAATAACCCAAATAGCTTTTATACCTTGAGAAATCGTAGGAAGACCCGTAACGAAATCCATGGTAATATGTTCCCACTTCCATTTCGGAATCTCAAGTGGTTGCAATTGGACCCTTAGGCACTTGATGCTCTGCTTTTCACGTTGACAAGTTAAACACCTCGAGATAAACTTTGTAATCTCTCTCTTCATATTGTTCCACCAAAATGTAGTCGAAGATCACGATACATTTTGGTACTACCAGGATGGATTGCAAATGGTGTATGTGTGCCTCCATCATGATCTTGTACTTCAAATCATAATCGTTAGGAACACAAAGTCTGGAGTGGACTCAAAGTATTCCTTCTTCATCGATTCTTGCTTTTGGAATAACATCTTCTTGTACTTTCTTCTTCATATGCATCAGCTCTGGGTTTGTATCTTGAGCAACTTTAACTTTATCGATTAAATTGGTTCTATGCGTATACTTGACATCATTGCATGGGTCCCTGGAGTCTTGAATTCTATCTTCATCTTTTGTAAATCACACAAAATGGGTCTTTGTGTTGACAACATCGCACTCGTTCTCGCATATGATCTTCTACTCAACGCGTCAGCTACCACGTTCGCTTTTCCAGGATGGTATTGAAGGTATGGTCATAGTCTTTCAATAGCTCGAGCCAACGTCGTTGTCGCATGTTGAGTTCCTTTTGGGTAAATAAATATTTGGGCTTTTATGGTGGAATATATCTCCACTTTCTCTCCATATAGATAGTGCCTCCAGATTTTTAACGCGAAAACGACTGCTGTCAACTCTAAATCATGAGTAGGATAATTTCTCTCATTTTCTTTAAGTTGTCGCGAGGCATAGGCTATGACTTTCCCACGTTGCATGAAAATACATCCTAACCCTTTGCCGGAAGCATCACTATAGATAACAAATCCATCCGAACTAGATGGTATTGTCAGTACAGGTGCGAAATGAGTCTCCTCTTAAGCTCTTGGAAACTCTTCTCGCATTCCTCGTCCATACGAATTTTATATCTTTCCGAGTCAGTTTGAGTTAATGGAGTAGCGATTCGAGAAAATTCTTCCACGAATCTCCGATAATAACCAGCTAAGCCTAGAAAGCCTAAGTACTTCGGTCACCGTCTTCGGTTTGCTCCCAACTTTGTATTACTTCAATCTTCGCGGGTCAACAAATTACTCTATATTTTGACACCACGTGCCCAAGGAATGCTACTTCCTCAAGCCAGAACTCGCATTTCTTCAACTTGGCATAAAGCTTGTTTCCACGAAGCCTTTGGAGTACCAGCTTCAAATGGTGCTCATGATCTTCACGACTTTTGGAATATATGAGGATGTCATCAATAAAGACAACAATGAACTGATCCAAATATTCCTTGAATACTCTGTTCATCATATCCATGAAAGGCAGGAGCATTAGTCAATCCAAAAGACATGACTAAGAATTCATAATGCCCATACGAGTTCTGAAGGCAGTCTTTGGAATATCCTCAGTTCTAATCTTCAGCTGATGATATCCAGAACGAAGATCGATCCTTGAAAAGAATTGTGCTCCTTTGTAACTGGTCAAACAGGTTATCAATACGAGGTAGCGGATACCTATTCTTGATAGTGGCATGGTTTAATTCCGGTAGTCAATACAAAGTCGCATACTCCCATCTTTCTTCTTTACGAATAAAACAGGAGCACCCCAAGGAGATGTACTAGGATAAATAAAACCGATGTTCAATAACTCCTGTAGTTGGACCTTTAACTCCTGAAGTTCAATAAGAGCCATTCGATATGGGGTTTTAGAAATGGACTTTGTACCAGGTTCAAGATCAATAAAGAATTTAACTTTACATTCCGGGGGTAGACTGGAAAGTTCTTCAAAAAATACGTTAGAAAAGTTACTAACAACAGGAATATTATTCAAATATGACGTGTTTTTATTCAAATCCATAACATGGGCTAAGAAAGCTTGACATCTGTTTTTTAATAAATGAATGACTTTATGACTTGATATAACAGTGATTGATTTTAGTGGTTTAGTTGCTTGAATTCGAACAACAGGTTGATTAGGAATATAAAAACTAACAACCTTACGAAAATAATCAATTTTGGCATGATGAGTAGTTAACCAATCAATCCCTAAAATCACATCAAAAGCAAGTATCTTTAAAGAGATAAAGTCAACAGGTAATGTGATGGTGCCAACTTAGATCAAACAAGATTTATAAACAGTAGATGTGATGAAAGTTTCTCCTAACGGAGTCTCCACAGATAGGTAAAAGTCTAATTTCTCCGGAGTCAAGTTTAAACGTTGAGCACAATTAGGAGAGATAAATGAATGGGTAGCACCGGTATCTAGTAATGTATAAACTTTGAAAGAATTTATGATTAGTTTACCCGTGATCACCTCGTTTGGGTTCCTTGCATTTTGACCAGTCACGACAAACGCTCTTTCAGGAACCGTTGACTTTGACTTTTCTGGGACAGACTTTTGAGTCACCATCCCCGTTGGAATTGGTTTCACTATAGTGCAATCTCGAGCGATATGTCCTTCCTTTCCATAATTATAACATACATTAAACTGTTGTGGTCAGTTTGGGCTGATATGTCCTTCTTTTCCGCACTTATAGCATACGACCGGTGGTCGTTCTCCTCCCTTAGAACCAGTTGCTGCTGGTGCTGACGTCTTCGCATTGTCATTATTGAATCTCCTTTTTTTAAATCTCCTCCCGACTCGCTACTTCTATTTTCATGGCCATGATTACAACCAGAGTGGTTACTGCTCTTGTCCGTATTTTTCTTTCTCCGCTGGTTATCGTTGTTCTGATGACTGCTGTCACGGTATGATCCTGGTTGTGGTCCCTCGGTTGAACGTACTCGTTATCTCGCTCTAATAATTGAACCATGTTGACAACATCTGAATAAAGAGAAAATTTATGAGAAATGAGATATTGACGTATGCCGGGTTTCAAACCTCTCAGAAACATCTGCGTTATACGTTCCTCATTCTTCACCAAATGAGGTGCAAACCTGGATAACTCTGGCAAAACTTTGCCCCGTACTGGGACACCGTCATGTTGTTTTGTTCCAGTCTAATAAACTCCACTTCCTTCATATGACGAATGCTTTCAGGAAAGTACTTGTTATTGAACAGTTTTTGAAACGTCTCCCAAGACATGCTAAGTGCGACTGGATGGGTACGCTTCACAGATTCCCACCAGTAATCTGCTTCATTATGGAACATAAAGGTGGCGAATGGAACCTTCTGTTTCTCCGTGCATCCCAAGACATCGAATATCTTGGTAATTTGCTTGACCCACGTTTCTGCCTTAATCGGATTCGGCTTTCCCCAGAATTCTGGTAGTCCCAACTCTTTGAACTGCTTGGTTGTGACCAGTTGTGCATTGACATTGTTTCTACCTGTATTTTGAACAGGAGCCTCCCTCGTCTGGTTTTGCATAAACCACAAAAAGCTTCTAAACATCTCATCGTTCATCGTCTGCTCATTGGTGTTGTTTACAGGAGGAACATTGTCGGCATGTTGCACGTGTTCCTCATTGGTGAGTAAAGGTGTCTCCACGGTCTCATTTACTCCACTGTTAACATTCTCAGTTGTCATTCTCAAATACTGCCATAAAACAAGGGTTAATTAAATAAATTAACATATCACATAATATCCCTATCTTATGACCGACCAACAAATAAGCTTAGGTAGGACACACTAGCGAAGGATTTACTCATCTCTCCCCTCCTAGTTCTATTCCCCGATCTCCGTCAGAGATCATATCCCTAAGCTCTGATACCAACTGTGACGCCCCCAAAACAGGTATACATCACCCATTCTGAGTCGCCAAAACATGGTACAGAAACGACAATAACTTTATTAATACAATTATCGTGCAAAATACGACAACACATAAACTGTTAGTTTAAATACAAATATTATTTTCTAGACAATATCCACACTCAAATAAGTCCTCATTACAATTATTGATATATTATTTTATAAAAATGGTGAGGACTACTAAACAACTTTTTAGAACCATCATTCCATACCCCGACTAGTACTCGCTACATTCTCGCCTCTTGAGAAGAAAAATAGAACAAAAAGGAAAAGGGTGAGCTCAACTAGCCTAGTAAAGAATATTATGACTAAGTTAATATAGAAAAAATTATCGTTAGTCCTCAACAGGGAAAAATCTAATAGAATACAATAGACAACAAATTTTAAATCAATATTCGCAGCGGAAATAATAATTCATTAGAAGAGTTAAGTAGATAATGAAATCTACTATCATCTATGAATTTAAAAGTCCATCATCAATATTTTATCCCTGTAACATAAATCAATATTCATCCCGAATCAAATATTCATCTTTGCATTACAAGCCAAAGATATTCATCAGTTGGTCATGTTCATCTCAACACCTGTTCATCTTTGCACTACGGCCAAAGATATTCATAAAAAAAATCATTCATCTTTGCACTACAGGCCAAAGATATTCAGTTACATCATCATTTAGGACTGAAGATGATGAAAAATATTTTAAAGAAAACGAATCCAGTGAAACAAAAGAACAAATATTAAGGATTCGTACTTTAAACAATTCAAGTTCAAAAATACTTCATAAATAACCATAGTGGAGTAAATTCAAGAATGATTAAAAGATTGATACAATCAAAGCTAGTATGCATAATAGATATCTTGGAAAAAATAAAAATTTAATTTTTTTGGTGAATAGTGCCGTATTCGTGAATAGTACTGTATATGTGAATAGTAACCCCGACACTAAAAGTTCTAAATTTGATAAAAAGTTCAGATCAATATTTAGGCATAATGATATTGAAAGAAATAATATCATTTATAAAAAAAATAACATCCCTTACCTCAAAAAGACAGTACTTCTAGCTGGAATACCGGATATAGTGCTGAAGGGAACTTGCACCATATAGCAACACTCAAAATATTAAAATACTCACAAGAATACGCTCGATAATATAGAGAGAGAAATCTTTAGTTTTTGGTGTGTTTTTCAATTCTAACCTAAGCACCCTATTTATAGGAAATTGCTTAGAACACCAAAGTAGAAAATTTAATAAAATATATATATATATATATATATATATATATATATATATATATATAATAAATTTCTACGCACACCTCCACTGATCCAAAACATCAGCCACACATGTGCCAACTCAACAAAAATGTTTTTCATATAAAAATCATTTAAAACTCCAAAAAAAATTAATTATTCCGGAACTTCAATAATTCACAATAAATAGTCTTTTTATCAGAAAAATTCGAATCTTATATCCATTTCATAGGAAATTCAATTTTCTACAACTTTGTAAGTTTAAGTTTTTCTAAATTCCAAACAGAAATTGACCGAAATCCACATACGGACGATGTTACAGGCTATAATCAAATTTCAGTCAAGAAATGAGATCCACAAACATGAAAAACATGTTTTTAAATATTTATTACTAACAAAAATACTCTTCCTCCTCATTTATTCATATATCACACATTCATTATAAATATATCATCATTATTATATTATTAAAATATAATAATATATTTTATCAGAAAAGATAAAATATCAATTTTCAACAATTGTCACATAAGAAAATTTTCTCCATCTATATCCACATAAAATGACTATTTTCTTTATCATATAAATTAATAATTAATTATTCACAAATAATATTACAGAATCACAATACTGACAACCAGGCCGTTCTCAGGAAAGAGGGGGCTTTTCAATAAGGATTTTTTCTTATTGGCGCGCAATTAGGTGACCAAACCTCTTCTTAGACAGAACTTTCTAGATATTGTGAATAATGCTATCTAATAATATTATTCAAATAATATGAATTATTGCTCCGATAATAGAAAATACTGTGCAATGACAATTATTAAAATAACAATAATATAAAATATCAACGCAGCAATTATTGAATCAATAAAATAAACTATTAATGTAACGACCCCAAAATAGGTCTATTCCATCCAACCTATTCTAAGTCGTCAAATACATGGTACAGAAAACAACTACAACTTTATTACAACAATTATCGTGCAAAATACAACAACACATATGCTATAAGTTTGGATACAAATATATACCAAATGTGACTCATATCCCAACCGTGGACAACACCTCACAATGACACCTTACATAAAGGTATAGTCAAAAATTGTTTTAGAAATTAGAATCTTTGAAAAGTGCTCAAGAAAACCTTTGTACATGGGAGGCCATACTTCTAGGTTGTGATAGATATCATATGTCCAAAAAATATCCTTGGTTGACCTAATAGACTCCAAAGAAAAATAAGAATATTACTATCATATTCTTTACAATGGTAAGTCTTTTCTTGACATATCATTATCTCCACTGTCTCTAATTGAGAATTATACTTCAAACAAACAAGATTATATAGGTAGTGCTCGTAAATATACTCAGCAAGTGGATGAGCACAATCCTGTCTTACGATAACACGAGGTTATATGTCATTAGACATCTTATATGATAGTGGCAAAAACACCCTTCCAAAGTTGAGTTCACCTCACCCTCAACAGCTATAGACCACCGTTCTATTCTCCTGTTATCCCCCGCTCGACCCAGCTACACTCTTATTACCTGAAAGGAATTGTGAACAGAAGGGTGAGCACAACTAGCCCAGTAAAGAATATCATGACTAAAGATAAATAAATTATCAATAGTCTTCATCAGTAGTAAATCAGAGATTTAGAACATATGGTAGATGATAAAAATTTTCAACCATAGTTGCAGCGGAATGAGCAATCCATTAGAAGAGTCAAATAGACCATAAAGTCTATTATCTTCTCCATGTTAAAAATCTACCAACAATGTTTTAACCCTGTAACATCACTCAACAGTTCCTTTCCACAATCATATGAATAACTCGTAATCATAATTATGATTCTAAATTTTTCTTCGCACCTAGGACGAAGAATATTTTCATCACCTGTCTTTACCTGAAACATCAATGATCATGGTTATACCAAATCACAGTTCCTGTTCATAATTATGCTAATAAATCCATCTTCGCACTACGGCCAAAGATATTCATCAACAAACCATATTTGCACTACGGGCCAAAGATATTCAACAACAGTTCATCTTTGCATTACGAGTCAAAGATATTCATCAACACATCTTTGCACTACAGGCTAAAGATATTCAACAACAGGTCATCTTTACATTACGAGCCAAAGATATTCATCAACAACTCATCTTTGCACTACAGGCCAAAGATATTCCTCAACAGTTCATATTTGCACTACATGCCAAATATATTCATATCTCAAAGAAATATATAATCATTTTAGAATTTATATAAACAATAATTATAACCATGTTAATCAATTCATCTTTACACTTAAGCTAAAGATATTCAATTCTAAATTTAATGATCATGATCATACCAGTTAACAATTTATCTTTGCACTACAGGCCAAAGATATTCCTCAGTCACGATCATACCAATAATTTACCCATCTTTACACTCAAGTGAAAGAGAACTTCAACATCAAGGTTATAAAAAATATTATATATGATAATAAAAATAATATGATCAACAACTTTATTTATTTTCAAGAGCAACAATTATAAATCAACGATAATTTGGTCAGAAAAAGAAATCAATTTTTGTCGTGAATAGTATCCGTGAATAGTAATTCATGAATAGTAACTCGTGAATAGTAACTCATAAATAGTAACTCGTGAATAGTAACTCATGAATAGTACTTCGTATTCGTACATAGTACCGTATACGTAAATAATGTCATATACTTAAATAGTACCATATACGTGAATAGTGCCGTATACGTGAATAGTAATCCCGACACAAAAAGTTCCAAATTTGATAAAAAGTTTATACCAACATTTCAGTATAATGATATTGAAGAAAATATCATTTTAAGAAGAATATAATACCCCTTACTATCCCTTACCTCAAAAGAGCAGCACTTCTGACTGAAATACAAAGCCGAAAGAAACTTGCATTGAATAGCAACTCTCAAAGTATCTAAATACTCACAAAATATGCTTCATAATATAGAGAGAGAAAGAGAGAACACTTATGAATTCTGGTGTGATTTTTAATTCTAACTTAGCCCTCTATTTATAGAAAAATGTTAGCACGCCGAAGCAGACTTAACCTGCAACCTGATGGCTTTACCTGCTACTATTCCCACCCACCACATTTGAATAAAAATCTCAGCACAATTTTTCAGCAACCAAGAGTGGTGCCCTCAAATTCTAGAATTTTCTACCAAAATGATTAACTCCGAAAATTCAACAATTTCTAAACCAGTCTTCTCGTAAAATTCATAACAAATCATACGTTAATTTTTAATGGTTCAAAATTTGTGGACATATACTCAGCTTATATATGTATAACATATCTAAATATTACCACGATCCAACGGTCGGATTAAAAATTATAACCCTCACAAAATATCTCAAAAACCCTAATTTGATTTTCAATACCTCCGTTCCGACAAAAATACAGATAAAGCACCTCAACATTAACTCCTTCATTTTTAACCACAAAAATATATCCCTCATTTATATCTACATAAAATAATTATTTCCTTATCATATGAATCAATAATTAATTATTCACAAATAATATTACAGAATCACATTTATGACAACCAGACCGTTCCCAGGAAAGAGGGGGCTTTTCAATAAGAATTTCTCTTTACTGGCGCGCAATTAGGTGACCAACCTCTCCTTAGACAGAACTTTCTAGACATTGTCAATAATGTTATCGAATAATATTATTTAAATAATATGAATTATTGATCTAATAATGAAAAATACTATGCAGTGACAATTATTGAAACAACAATAATATAAAATATCAACGCAGCAATTATTGAATCAATAAAATAAAATATTGAACAGTAAGTAGTGTCTTCTTACGTAAGAATTAATAATTGAAAAAAATACTGTGCAATACCGTGTGCTACGGCCAAATATATTCATCAACAGTTCATATTTGCACTACAGGCCAAATATATTAATATCTCAAAGAAATATATATCATTTCAGAATTTATATAAACAATAATTATAACTATGTTGATCAATTCACCTTTGCACTTAAGCTAAAGATATTCACTTATAAATTCAATGGTCATGATCATACCAATCAACAATTCAACTTTGCACTACTAGCCAAAGAGAACCCATAGTCATGATCATACCAAAAATCTACCCATCTTTACACTCAAGTCAAAGAGAAATATTATCATTAGGGTTATAAAAATATTATATATAATAATAAAAATAATATGATCAACATATAATTTTAATCTCAAGAGTAATATTCGTAAATCAACTATAATTTGGTTAGAAAAAAGAAACTAATTTTTTTCGTGAATAGTAACTCGTGAGCAGTAACTCATGAATAGTAACTCGTGAATAGTAACTCGACACAAAAAGGTAAAAATTCTACAATAAAATACATACCAATATTTCGGTATAATAATATTGAAAGAATAATATTTCTTAAGCTTATAAACAATTTATTTTAATTGTTTACAATTTACTAAATAATGCATTTAATCATCCTAAAATGCCAAACTCATAAGATTTCATCACCAATAACCAAAAACCCTCATCAAAAATCTTCATATACCTCATATAGGATTCTCAAGCCATAAAATCCTATTTTCTAATTTTCTTACTTCACAAAACATATTTAATTCATTTACTCATAACTAGACTATTTTCATGAAAAATACCAAATTAGTTCCAAAAATACTTCTTTTCTGAGATTTAGCATAATATAGTCCCATAGTGAACATATATTTTTCACAGAATTTTTAAAAGTCATTTACTATTTTTCATATGGCCAAAACAGCCGAATATTTAGACATTTATCAAAAATTGTACTTTTATCTAAAAATTCTGAAATTCACAGAGTATACTCCTATCATATACATGTACTCTCAATAAAAATTTCATCAATTTTAGAGTTAACCACAAGGAGTTATAAGCGGTTACTTTTAAAATAGTCTTTTCTCATAAAATTCATAACTCTTAATCTATACATCCAAAAATCACCGTTTTTGGACACAATCAAGAAAACTCATCAAAATATCATTTCAAATTTTTACAGAATTTTTGAAGGTCAGAAAAATTACGAAACTGAAAAACATAACAACCCTTAAAATCCCTTACTATCCATTACCTCAAAAGTGCAGTATTTCTGACTGGAATGCAAAGTCGAAGGAAACTTGCACTTAATAGCAACTCTCAAAGTATCTAAATACTCACAAAATATGCTTCATAATATAGAGAGAGAAAGAGAGAAAGCTTATGTTCTGGTGTGATTTTCAATTCTAACTTAGCCCTCTATTTATAGGAAAATGTTAGCACGCCGAAGCAGACTTAACCTGTAACCTGATGGCTTTACCTGCTACTATTCCCACCCACCACATTTGAATAAAAATCTCAGCACATTTCTTCACCAACCAAGAGTGGGGCCCACCAATTCTAGAATTTTCCACCAAAATGATTAACTCCGAAAATTCAACAATTTTTGAACCAGTTATCTCGTAAAATTCATAACAAATCATGCGTTCATTTTTAACGGTTCAAAATTTGTGGACATATACTCAACTTATATATGTATAACATATCCAAAAATTACCACGATCCAACGGTCGGATTAAAAATTATAACCCCCGCAAAATAACTCAAAAATCCTAATTTGATTTTTAATACCTCAATTTCGACAAAAATACTGATAAAAACACCTCAACATTAACTCCTTCATTTTTAACCACAAAAATATATCCCTCATTTATATTCACATAAAATAAATATTTCCTTATCATATGAATCAATAATTAATTATTCACAAATAATATTACAGAATCACATTTATGACAACCAGACCGTTCCCAGGAAAGAGGCTTTCTAATAAGGATTTCTTCTTACTGGCGCGCAATTAGATGACCAAACCTCTCCTTAGACAGAACTTTATTGTCAATAATGTTATCTAATAATATTATTCAAATAATATGAATTATTGATCTGATAATGGAAAATACTGTGCAGCAACAATTATTGAAATAACAATAATATAAAATATCAACGCAGCAATTATTGAATCAATAAAATAAAATATTGAACAGTAATTACTGTGATAATTATTCAGTAGTGTCTTCTTACGTAAGGATCAATAATTCAAAAATATTGTGCAATACCGTGTGCTACTGTGCAATAACGCGTATTACTGTATTTTAACCACCGGGTATTTCAACAGTGTTAACGGTAACAACTACGCCGTTATTTGTAAAAACTCAAATTTGTCGTTTTCTTCACCCGACAGTTATTCTGTTATGGGACCCACAAATGGCTGCGCCGTCGTACGAATATTTCCTGATAGAAAGAATATTCCACGACCAAACGAATATTCCCCGACAACAATAAATATTTTATAACCACTTGTGTATTTAAAAAAAAAAATTCATATATCACCCTTAACTTTAACATTTATCAATTTAACCATTTACTGAATAGTAATTATAAGAAAAATTGAATACTTTTATTTCATAAAATTTGGGGTCTTACAATCTCCCCTCCTTATGAAATTTCGTTCCCGAAATTTACGTACCTGGTATTTCGAAGAGTTGAGAATACCTTGCTTCCATTTCAGATTCTCTCTCTCAGATCATCATGATTTCTCCATTGCTCATCTCCCATGATAACTTCATTTGGGTTACTCATTTGTTGGGAAGTCATGACAACTGCCATCCCTCGAACTACTCGGCTTTGACTTGTCTGGAGCAGCATTTGGCGTCATCATTACCGTTGGAATATACTTTTCTATAGGACATATTTCTCCCTCAACTGCCTCTTCGTACTCCTCATTCATGATTTGAATCATCAATCTTCAATCCATATCGGATTCAGGTTGACCGCTATGTACAGGGTAATTCAAAACTCTATGTTGGGTTCTCCTAATTGCTTTCTAAAAAGAGAAATTCATATAATCTATTTTAGCCTTTTTAGATCGAACATCTCTTTCCACAATATCCACGTGTCGTGCGGCTTTTGCCCATGCATCACTTATTCTCACTCGTTCAGTTTTTTCTTCTTTCAGCTCAGATTCCATTTTTATCATCTTATGCTCTGCCAAATAATGCTTCTGTTCAAGCATCACATATCGGGTAACACAAGCTTGAATTGTTGCATCCTTTTCTTCCACGACCGCCTGTCGTTCTTCTGCCTGCTCTTCTAACTCATGAATACGATTTTGAAATTCTATATTTTGATCATAAAATACCTCTAATAAACTCTCCTCAGGTACTTCTTCTTCCTCTTCTTCCTCAGTCTCAGCTGTTACCTCTGCGACTATCTCGGGTGCAACTATCAATTCTTCACTCACCACATGGATATCTCTAATTCCTTCTTCGTCTGACATCACATTATCACGGTTAGTGATTAGAGGTATCCCCACAGTCTCATTCACTCCATTGTTAGCATTCTCAGCTGCCATTCTCAAATACTGCCATAAAACAAGGGTTAATTAAAAAAATTAATATATCACATAATATCCCGATATTATGACTGACCAACAAATAAGCTTAGGTAGGACACACTAGCGAAGGATTTACTCATCTCTCCCCTCCTAGTTGTATTCCCTGATCTCCGCCAGAGATCATATCCCTAAGCTCTGATACCACCTGTGACAATCCCAAAATAGGTCCATTTCACCCAACCCATTCTGAGTCGTCAAATACATGGTACAGAAAACAACTACAACTTTATTACAATAATTGTCGTGCAAAATATAACAACACATATGTTGTGAGTTTGGATACAAATATATACCAAATGTGACATTGGACACCATCATGTATCAGCACCTCACAAAGGTACCTTACATAAATGTACAGTCAAAAACTGTTTTAGAAACTAGAATATTTGGGAAGTGCTCAAGGAAACCTTCGTACATGGAAGGCCATGCTTCTAGGTTATGATAGATATCATATGGCCACAGAATTATCCTTGGTTGACCCAATAGACCCCAAAGAAAAATGAGAAGATTACTATCATATTCTTTCCAATGGTGAGTCTTCTCTTGACATATCATTATCTCTACTGTCTCTAATTAAGAATTATACTTCAAACAAACACCAAGATTATATAGGTAGTGCTCGTATATATACTCAGCAAGTGGATGAGCACATCCCTGTCTTATGATGACACGAGGTTATATGTCGTTAAACATCTTGTATGATAGTGGCAAACCACCCTTCCAACGTTGGGTACACCTTACCCTATTGGATTCACCAAATAAAACTACTAATGAACTTTTCTATACTGCTTCGGGAGAACATCCACAGCTAGAGACCATCGTACTATTTTTCCGTTACCCTCGCTCGACCCAGCTACACTCTTATTACCTGAAAGAAATTGTGAAGCAAAAGGGTGTGCACAACTAGCTCAATAAAGAATATCATGACTAAAGATAATTAAATTATCAATAGTCTTCATCAATAATAAATCAGAGATTTAAAACATATGGTAAATGATAAAAATTTCAACCATAGTTGCAGCGGAACGAGCAATCCATTAGAAGAGTCAAATAGACTACAAAGTCTATTATCTTCTCCATGTTAAAAATCCACCAACAATATTTTATCCCTGTAACATCAATCAACAATTCTGGTCCACAATCATATGAATAACTCATAATCATAACTGTAGTTCTAAATTCATCTTCTCATCCAGGACGAAGATAATTTTCATCACCTGAAACATCAAAGATCATGGTTACACCAAATCACATTTCCTGTTCATAATCATACTAATAACTTCATCTTTGCACTACGACCAAAGATATTCATTTTCATCACCAGTTGGTCATGTTTATCTCAATATCTGTTCATCTTTGCACTACTAGCCAAAGATATTCAACAACATGTCATCTTTGCACTACGGCCAAAGATATTCATCAATATTTCATCTTTGCACTACAGGCCAAAGATATTTCTCAACCGTTCATATTTGCACTACGGCCAAATATATTCATCAACAGTTCATATTTGCACTACAGGCCAAATATATTAATATCTCAAAGAAATATATATCATTTCAGAATTTATATAAACAATAATTATAACCATGTTGATCAATTCACCTTTGCACTTAAGCTAAAGATATTCACTTATAAATTCAATGGTCATGATCATACCAATCAACAATTCAACTTTGCACTACAGGCCAAAGAGAATCCATAGTCATGATCATACCAAAAATCTACCCATCTTTACACTCAAGTCAAAGAGAAATATCATCATTAGGGTTATAAAAATGTTATATATAATAATAAAAATAATATGATCAACATATAAATTTAATCTCAAGAGTAATATTCGTAAATCAACTATAATTTGGTTAGAAAAAAGAAACCAATTTTTTTCGTGAATAGTAACTCGTGAGCAGTAACTCATGAATAGTAACTCGTGAATAGTAACTTGACACAAAAAGGTAGAAATTCCACAATAAAATATATACCAATATTTCGGTATAATGATATTGAAAGAATAATATTTCTTAAGCTTATGAACAATTTATTTTAATTGTTTACACTTTACTAAATAATGCATTTAATCATCCTAAAACGCCAAACTCATAAGATTTCATCACCAATAACCAAAAACCCTCATCAAAAATCTGCATATACCTCATATAGGATTCTCAAGCCATAAAATCCTATTTTCTAATTTTCTTACTTCACAAAACATATTTAATTTATTTACTCATAACTAGACTATTTTCATGAAAAATTCCAAATTAGTTTCAAAAATATTTCTTTTCTGGAATTTAGCATAATATAGTCCCATAGCGAACATATATTTTTTACAGAATTTTTAAAAATCATTTACTATTTTTCATATGGCCAAAACAGCCGAATATTTAGACATTTATCAAAAATTGTGCTTTTATCTAAAAATTCTGAAATTCACAGAGTATACTCATATCATATACATGTACTCCCAATAAAACTTTCATCAATTTTGGAGTTAACCACAAGGAGTTATAAGCGGTTACTTTTAAAATAGTCTTTTCTCATAAAATTCATAACTCTTAATCTATACATCCAAAAATCACTATTTTTGGACACAATCAAGAAAACTCATCAAAATATCATTTCAAATTTTTCCAGAATTTTTGAAGGTCAGAAAAATTACGAAACTGAAAAACATAACAACCCTTAAAATCCCTTACTATCCATTACCTCAAAAGTGCAGTATTTCTGACTGGAATGCAAAGTCGAAGGAAACTTGCACTTAATAGCAACTCTCAAAGTATCTAAATACTCACAAAATATGCTTCATAATATAGAGAGAGAAAGAAAGAAAGCTTATGTTCTGGTGTGATTTTCAATTCTAACTTAGCCCTCTATTTATAGGAAAATATTAGCACGCCAAAGCAGACTTAACCTGTAACCTGATGGCTTTACCTGCTACTATTCTCACCCACCACATTTGAATAAAAATCTCAGCACATTTCTTCACCAACCAAGAGTGGGGCCCACTAATTCTAGAATTTTTTACCAAAATGATTAACTCTGAAAATTTAACAATTTCTGAACCAGTCATCTCGTAAAATTCATAACAAATCATACGTTCATTTTTAACGGTTCAAAATTTGTGGACATATACTCAACTTATATATGTATAACATATCCAAAAATTACCACGATCCAACGGTCGGATTAAAAATTATAACCCCCGCAAAATAACTCAAAAATCCTAATTTGATTTTTAATACCTCAATTCTGACAAAAATACTGATAAAATACCTCAACATTAACTCCTTCATTTTTAACCACAAAAATATATCCCTCATTTATATTCATATAAAATAAATATTTCCTTATCATATGAAGCAATAATTAATTATTCACAAATAATATTACAGAATCACATTTATGACAACCATGCCGTTCCTAGGAAAGAGGGGACTTTCCAATAAGAATTTCTCCTTACTGGCGCGCAATTAGATGACCAAACCTCTCCTTAGACAGAACTTTATTTCCAATAATGTTATCTAATAATATTATTCAAATAATATGAATTATTGATCTGATAATCGAAAATACTGTACAGCAACAATTATTGAAACAACAATAATATAAAATATCAACGCAGCAATTATTGAATCAATAAAATAAAATATTGAACAGTAATTACTGTGATAATTATTCAGTAGTGTCTTCTTACGTAAGGATCAATAATTCAAAAATACTGTGCAATACCGTGTGCTACTGTGCAATAACGCGTATTACTGTATTTTAACCACCGGGTATTCCAACAGTGTTAACGGTAACAACTACGCCGTTATTTGTAAAAACTCAAATTTGTCATTTTCTTCACCCGACAGTTATTCTGTTATGAGGCCCACAAATGGCTGCGCCGTCGTACGAATATTTTCCGACAGAAAGAATATTCCACGACCAAACGAATATTCCCCGACAACAATGAATATTTTATAACCACTTGTGTTTTTTGAAAAAAAAATTCATATATCACCCTTAACTTTAACATTTATCAATTTAACCATTTACTGAATAGTAATTATAAGAAAAATTGAATACTTTTATTTCATAAAATTCGGGGTCTTATAATCTCTCCTCCTTATGAAATTTCGTCCCCAAAATTTACGTACCTGGTATTTCGAAGAGTTGAGAATACCTTGCTTCCATTTCAGATTCTCTCTCTTAGATCATCATGATTTCTCCATTGCTCATCTCCTATGATAACTTCATTTGGGTTCCTCATTTGTTGGGAAGTCATGACAACCGCCATCCCTCGAACTACTCGGCTTTGACTTGTCTGGAGTAGCATTTGGCGTCATCATTACCGTTGGAATATACTTTTCTATAGGACATATTTCTCCCTCAACTGCCTCTTCGTACTCCTCATTCATGATTTGAATCATCAATCTTCGATCCATATCGGATTCAGGTTGACCGCTATGTATAGGGTAATTCAAAACTCGATGTTGGGTTCTCCCAATTACTTTCCAAAAAGAGAAATTCATATAATCTATTTTAGCCTTCTTAGATCGAACATCTCTTTCCACAATATCCACGTGTCGTGCGGCTTTTGCCCATGCATCACTTATTCTCACTCGTTCAGTTTTTTCTTCTTTCAGCTCAGATTTCATTTTTATCATCTTATACTCTGCCAAATAATGCTTCTGTTCAAGCATCACATATCGGGTAACACAAGCTTGAATTGTTGCATCCTTTTGTTCCACGATCGCCTGTCGTTCTTCTGCCTGCTCTTCTAACTCATGAATACGATTTTGAAATTCTATATTTTGATCATATAATACCTCTAATAAACTCTCCTCAGGTACTTCTTCTTCCTCTTCTTCCTCAGTCTCAGCTGTTACCTCTGCGACTATCTCGGGTGTAACTATCAATTCTTCACTCACCACATGGATATCTCTAATTCCTTCTTCGTCTGACATCACATTATCACGGTTAGTGATTAGAGGTATCCCCACAGTCTCATTCACTCCATTGTTAGCATTCTCAGCTGCCATTCTCAAATACTGCCATAAAACAAGGGTTAATTAAACAAATTAATATATCACATAATATCCCGATATTATGACTGACCAACAAATAAGCTTAGGTAGGACACACTAGCGAATGATTTACTCATCTCTCCCCTCCTAGTTGTATTCCCTGATCTCCGCCAGAGATCATATCCCTAAGCTCTGATACCACCTGTGACAATCCCAAAATAGGTCCATTTCACCAAACCCATTCTGAGTCGTCAAATACATGGTACAGAAAACAACTACAACTTTATTACAATAATTGTCGTGCAAAATATAACAACACATATGTTGTGAGTTTGGATACAAATATATACCAAATGTGACATTGGACACCATCATGTATCAGCACCTCACAAAGGTACCTTACATAAATGTACAGTCAAAAACTGTTTTAGAAACTAGAATATTTGGGAAGTGCTCAAGGAAACCTTCGTGCATGGAAGGTCATGCTTCTAGGTTATGATAGATATCATATGGCCACAGAATTATCCTTGGTTGACCCAATAGACCCCAAAGAAAAACGAGAAGATTACTATCATATTCTTTCCAATGGTGAGTCTTCTCTTGACATATCATTATCTCTACTGTCTCTAATTAAGAATTTTACTTCAAACAAACACCAAGATTATATAGGTAGTGCTCGTATATATACTCAGCAAGTGGATGAGCACATCCCTGTCTTATGATGACACGAGGTTATATGTCGTTAAACATCTTGTATGATAGTGGCAAACCACCCTTCCAACGTTGGGTACACCTTACCCTATTGGATTCACCAAATAAAACTACTAAATGAACTTTTCTATACTGCTTCGGGAGAACATCCACAGCTAGAGACCACCATACTATTTTTTCGTTACCCTCGCTCGACCCAGCTACACTCTTATTACCTGAAAAAAATTGTGAAGCAAAAGGGTGTGCACAACTAGCTGTTACCTCTGCGACTATCTCAGGTGCAACTATCAATTATTCACTCACCACATGGATATCTCTAATTCCTTCTTCGTCTGACATTACATTATCACGGTTAGTGATTAGAGGTATCCCCACAGTCTCATTCACTCTATTGTTAGCATTCTCAGCTGCCATTCTCAAATACTGCCGTAAAACAAGGGTTAATTAAACAAATTAACATATCACATAATATCCCGATATTATGAATGACCAACAAATAAGCTTAGGTAGGACACACTAGCGAAGGATTTACTCATCTCTCCCCTCCTAGTTGTATTCCCTGATCTCCGCCAGAGATCATATCCCTAAGCTCTGATACCACCTGTGACAACCCCAAAATAAGTCCATTCCACCCAATCCATTCTGAGTCGTCAAATACATGGTACAGAAAATAACTACAACTTTATTACAATAATTGTCGTGCAAAATACAACAACACATATACTGTGAGTTTGGATACAAATATATACCAAATGTGACATTGGACACCATCATGTATCAGCACCTCACAAAGGTACCTTACATAAAGGTACTGTAAGACCCCGAATTTAATAAAATAAAAGTATTCAATTTTTCTTATAATTACTATTTAGTAAATGGTTAAATTGATAAATGTTAAAGTTAAGGGTGATATATGAATTTTTTTTTCGAAATACACAAGTGGTTATAAAATATTCATTATTATCGGGGAATATTCGTTTGGTCGTGGAATATTCTTGTTGTCGGGGAATATTTGTACGACGGCGCAGCCTTGTGTGGGCCCCATAACGGAAAGCGATTGGATGAAGAAAACGACAAAAATAAGTTGTTTATAAATAACGGCGTAGTTGTTACCGTTAATACTGTTAGAATACCCGGTGGTTAAAACACAGTAATACGCGTTGTTGCACAGTAGCACACGGTATTGCACCAATTATTGATTTTTACGTAAGAAGACATTACTCAATAATTGTTACAGTAATTACTGTTTAGTATTTTATTTTATTGATTCAATAATTGCTGCGTTGATATTTTATATTACTGTTGTTTCAATAATTATCACTACACAGTATTTTCTATTATCGGAGCAATAATTCATATTATCTGAATAATATTATTAGATAACATTATTGACAATGTCTAGAAAGTTCTGTCTAAGGAGAGGTTTGGTCACCTAATTGCGCGCTAGTAAGAAAAAATCCTTATTGGAAAGCCCCCTCTTTCCTGGGAACGGCCTGGTTGCCAGTACTGTGGTTCTGTATTATTATTTGTGTATAATTAATTATTGATTTATATGATGAGGAAAATATTGATTTTATGTGGATATAGATGGAAAAAAAAATTTTAATGTGACAATTGTTGAAAATTAATATTTTATCTTTTTCTGATAAAATAATTCATTTAAATATATTATTTTAATAATATATTGATGGTGATATTTTTACAATGAATGTGGGATATATAAGTATATGAGGAGGAAGAGTATTTTTGTGGCATTAAATGATTAACGCATGTTTTGTATGTTGGTGGACACAATTCTTGACCGAAAATTTATTATTGACTGTAAAATCGCCCGTTTGTGGATTTCGGTCAATTTCTGTTTGGAATTTGGAAAAACTTTCTTCTGTAAAGTTGTAGAAAATTGAATTTCCTATAAAAAAAACGCGAGATTCGAATTTTCTGATCAAAGGGCTATTTATTATGAATTATTGAAGTTCCGAAGTTCCGAAATAATTGATTTTTGGGAGTTTAAGTTAATTATTTTGAGAAAAACGTTTTTTTGTGTGATGGTGGGGCCCACTGGTTGTTAAAATGTGCTGAATTCAGATCTTCAAAGGTGGGCTTGAAAATTTATATATATATATATTAATATTATATTAAATTTTCTGCTTTTGTGTTCTAAGCAATTTTCTATAAATAGGGTGCTTAGGTTAGAATTGAAAATCACACCAGAAACTGATGTTTTCTCTCTATTTCTCTCTCTATATTATCGAGTGTATTCTTGTGAGTATTTTGATATATTGAGTGTTGCTATACGGTGCAAGTTCGTTCAGCGTTATTCCAGTCAGGAGTACTGCTCTTTTGAGGTAAGGGATAGTAAGGGATAGTAAGGGATGTTATTTTTTTTTATCAATGATATTATTTCTTTCAATATCATTATACCGGAATATTGGTAAGATTTTTCTTGTAAAATTCTTATTTTTTTCATGTCGGGGTTACTATTCATGAGTTACTATTCATGAGTTACTATTCATGAGTTACTATTCACGAGTTATTATTCATGAGTTAGTATTCACGAGTTACTATTCACGAGTTACTATTCACGAGTTACTATTCACGGGTTACTATTCACGGGTTACTATTCATGACAAAATTGGTTTCTTTTTCTAACCAAATTATAGTTGATTTATGAATATTACTCTTGAGATTAAAACTATATGTTGATCATATTATTTTTTTTATCATATATAACATTTTTATAACCCTAATGATGATATTTCTCTTTGACTTGAGTGTAAAGATGGGTAGATTTTTGGTACGATCATGACTATGGGTTCTCTTTGGCCAGTAGTGTAAAGTTGAATTGTTGACTGGTATGATCATGACCATTGAATTTATAATTGAATATCTTTAGCTTAAGTGCAAAGGTGAAATGATCAACGTGGTTATAATTATTGGTTATATAAATTCTGAAATGATTATATATTTCTTTGAGATAATAATATATTTGGCTTGTAGTGCAAATATGAGTTGTTGAGGAATATTGAGGAATATCTTTGGCCTGTAGTGCAAAGATGAGTTGTTGATGAATATTTTTGGCCCGTAGTGCAAAGATGAAATTATTAGTATGATTATGAACAGGAACTGTGATTTGGTATAACCATGATCTTTGATGTTTCAGATAAAGACAAGTAATGAAAATTATCTTGTTCTGAATGAGAAGAGGAATTTAGAACTACAAATATGATTATGAGTTATACATGTGATTGTGGACAAGAATTGTTGATTGATGTTACAGGGATAAAATATTGTTTGTGGACTTTTAACATGGAGAAGATAATAGACTTTGTAGTCTATTTGACTCTTCTAATGGATTGCTCGTTCCGCTGCAACTATGGTTGAAAAATTTTATCATCTACCATATGTTCTAAATCTCTGATTTAATTCTGTTGAAGGCTATTGATAATTTAATTATCTTTAGTCATGATATTCTTTACTGAGCTAGTTGTGCTCACCCTTCTGTTTCACAATTCCTTTCAGGTAATAAGAGTGTAGCTGGGTCGAGCGGGGGTAACAGGAGAATAGAACGGTGGTCATCATTTAGTAGTTATATTTGGTGAATCATCTAGGGTGAGGCGAACTCAACGTTAGAATGGTGGTTTGCCACTATCATACAAGATGTCTAATGATATACAATCTCGTGTCATCATAAGACAGGGATGTGCTCATCCACTTGCTGAGTATATTTACGAGCACTACCTATATAATCTTGGTGTTTGTTTGAAGTATAATTCTCAATTAGAGATAGTGGAGATAATGATAAGTCAAGAGAAGACTCACCATTGGGAAGAATATGATAGTAAACTTCTCGTTTTTCTTTGGGGTCTATTGGGTCAACCAAGGATAATTCTGTGGCCATATGATATTTATCATAATCTAGACGCATGGCCTCCCATGTACGAGGGTTTCCTTGAGCACTTCCCAAATATTCTAATTTCTAAAACAGTTTTTGACTATACCTTTATGTAAGGTGTCATTGTGACGTGCTATCCAAGGTTGGGACATGAGTCACAGTTGGTATATATTTGTATCCAAACTCACAGCATATGTGTTGTTGTATTTTGCACGATAATTGTTGTAATAAAGTTGTAGTTGTTATCTGTACCATGTATTTGGCGACTCAAAATGGGTTGGATGGAATGGACCTATTTTGGGGGCGTTACATTTGGTATCACAGCTATAAGTAAAGAGCCCCGAGCCTCTCGCTGGTGACTTCCTGTTGATGGGGGATGCACCGAAGCCAGACTCTCCGTAGGGGACGCCGTTCTGCGGTAGTAAACTGATAGGTACCACTGTGAGGTGCTGTCCACTGATGGGACATTTGTCATATTTGGTATCAGAGCTTAGGGATATGATCTCTGGCGGAGATCGGGAAATAGGACTAGGAGGGGATAGACGAGTAAATCATTCGCTAGTGTGTCCTACCTAAGCTTATTTGTTGGTCAGTCATAATATCGGGATATTATGTGATATGTTAATTTGTTAAATTAACCTTTGTTTTTGAAGCTGTATTCTAGAATGATATCTGAAATACAGTAGGTGAGCAATGGAGAAATCATGATGACATGAAAGATGGAATCTGAAATGGAAGCAAGGTATTCTCAACTCTTTGAAATACCAAGTACGTAAATTTCGAGGACGAAATTTCATAAGGAGGGGAGATTGTAAGACCCCGAATTTTATAAAATAAAAGTATTCAATTTTTCTTATAATTACTATTTAGTAAATGGTTAAATTGATAAATGTTAAAGTTAAGGGTGATATATGATTTTTTTTTCAAAATACACAAGTGGTTATAAAATATTCATTGTTATCGGGGAATATTCGTTTGGTCGTGGAATATTCTTGTTGTCGGGAAATATTCGTACGACGGCGCAGCCTTGTGTGGGCCCCATAACGGAAAGCGATTGGATGAAGAAAACGACAAAAATAAGTTGTTTATAAATAACGGCGTAGTTGTTACCGTTAATACTGTTGGAATACCCGGTGGTTAAAACACAGTAATACGCGTTGTTGCACAGTAGCACACGGTATTGCACCAATTATTGATTTTTACGTAAGAAGGCATTACTCAATAATTGTTACAGTAATTACTGTTTAGTATTTTATTTTATTGATTCAATAATTGCTGCGTTGATATTTTATATTACTGTTGTTTCAATAATTATCACTACACAGTATTTTCCATTATCGGAGCAATAATTCATATTATCTGAATAATATTATTAGATAACATTATTGACAATGTATAGAAAGTTCTGTCTAAGGAGAGGTTTGGTCACCTAATTGCGCGCCAGTAAGGAAAAATCCTTATTGGAAAGCCCCCTCTTTCCTGGGAACGGCCTGGTTGTCAGTACTGTGGTACTGTAATATTATTTGTGTATAATTAATTATTGATTTATATGATGAGGAAAATATTGATTTTATGTGGATATAGATGAAAAAAAAAATTTTAATGTGACAATTGTTGAAAATTAATATTTTATCTTTTTCTGATAAAATAATTTATTTAAATATATTATTTTAATAATATATTGATGGTGATATTTTTACAATGAATGTGGGATATATAAGTATATGAGGAGGAAGAGTATTTTTGTGGCATTAAATGATTAACACATGTTTTGTGTGTTGGTGGACACAATTCTTGACCGAAAATTTATTATTGACTGTAAAATCGCCCGTTTGTGGATTTCGGTCAATTTCTGTTTGGAATTTGGAAAAACTTTCTTCTGTAAAGTTATAGAGAATTGAATTTCCTATAAAAAAACGCGAGATTCGAATTTTCTGATCAAAGGGCTATTTATTATGAATTATTGAAGTTCCGAAGTTCTGAAATAATTGATTTTTGGGAGTTTAAGTTAATTATTTTGAGAAAAACGTTTTTTTTGTGTGATGGTGGGGCCCACTGGTTGTTAAAATGTGCTGAATTCAGATCTTCAAAGGTGGGCTTGAAAATTTATATATATATATTAATATTATATTAAATTTTCTGCTTTTGTGTTCTAAGCAATTTTCTATAAATAGGGTGCTTAGGTTAGAATTGAAAATCACACCAGAAACTGATGTTTTCTCTCTATTTCTCTCTCTATATTATTGAGTGTATTCTTGTGAGTATTTTGATATCTTGAGTGTCGCTATACGGTGCAAGTTCGTTCAGCGTTATTCCAGTCAGGAGTACTGCTCTTTTGAGGTAAGGGATAGTAAGGGATGTTATTTTTTTTTATCAATGATATTATTTCTTTCAATATCATTATACCGGAATATTGG
The DNA here is from genome assembly GCA_016801055.1 of Panax notoginseng. Taxonomy (NCBI): domain Eukaryota; kingdom Viridiplantae; phylum Streptophyta; class Magnoliopsida; order Apiales; family Araliaceae; genus Panax; species Panax notoginseng. Next base: position 183,872,007 of record CM029015.1, on the reverse strand, counting down.
TAAGATTTTTCTTGTAAAATTCTTATTTTTTTCATGTCGGGGTTACTATTCATGAGTTACTATTCATGAGTTACTATTCACGAGTTACTATTCACGAGTTATTATTCATGAGTTAGTATTCACGAGTTACTATTCATGAGTTACTATTCACGAGTTACTATTTACGGGTTACTATTCATGAGTTACTATTCATGACAAAATTGGTTTCTTTTTCTAACCAAATTATAGTTGATTTATGAATATTACTCTTGAGATTAAAACTATATGTTGATCATATTATTTTTTTATCATATATAACATTTTTATAACCCTAATGATGATATTTCTCTTTGACTTGAGTGTAAAGATGGGTAGATTTTTGGTACGATCATGACTATGGGTTCTCTTTGGCCAGTAGTGCAAAGTTGAATTGTTGACTGGTATGATCATGACCATTGAATTTATAATTGAATATCTTTAGCTTAAGTGCAAATGTGAAATGATCAACGTGGTTATAATTATTGGTTATATAAATTCTGAAATGATTATATATTTCTTTGAGATAATAATATATTTGGCTTGTAGTGCAAATATGAGTTGTTGAGGAATAATGAGGAATATATTTGGCCTGTAGTGCAAAGATGAGTTGTTGATGAATATCTTTGGCCCGTAGTGCAAAGATGAAATTATTAGTATGATTATGAACAGGAACTGTGATTTGGTATAGCCATGATCTTTGATGTTTCAGGTAAAGACAAGTAATGAAAATTATCTTGTTCTGGATGAGAAGAGGAATTTAGAACTACAAATATGATTACGAGTTATACATGTGATTGTGGACAAGAATTGTTGATTGATGTTATAGGGATAAAACATTGTTGGTGGACTTTTAACATGGAGAAGATAATAGACTTTGTAGTCTATTTGACTCTTCTAATGGATTGCTCGTTCCGCTGCAACTATGGTTGAAAAATTTTATCATCTACCATATGTTCTAAATCTCTGATTTAATTCTGTTGAAGACTATTAATAATTTAATTATCTTTAGTCATGATATTCTTTACTGAGCTAGTTGTGCTCACCCTTCTGTTTCACAATTCCTTTCAGGTAATAAGAGTGTAGCTGGGTCGAGCGGGGGTAACAGGAGAATAGAACGGTGGTCATCATTTAGTTGTTATATTTGGTGAATCATCTAGGGTGAGGCGAACTCAACGTTAGAATGGTGGTTTGCCACTATCATACAAGATGTCTAATGATATATAATCTCGTGTCATCATAAGACAGGGATGTGCTCATCCACTTGCTGAGTATATTTACGAGCACTACCTATATAATCTTGGTGTTTGTTTGAAGTATAATTCTCAATTAGATACAGTGGAGATAATGATAAGTCAAGAGAAGACTCACCATTGGGAAGAATATGATAGTAAACTTCTCGTTTTTCTTTGGGGTCTATTGGGTCAACCAAGGATAATTCTGTGGCCATATGATATTTATCATAATCTAGACGCATGGCCTCCCATGTACGAGGGTTTCCTTGAGCACTTCCCAAAGATTCTAATTTCTAAAACAGTTTTTGACTATACCTGTAACGCCCCTAAAATAGGTCCATTCCATCCACGGTCTTGCACAGTAGCACACGGTATTGCACCAATTGTATTTTGCACGATAATTGTTGTAATAAAGTTATAGTTGTTATCTGTACCATGTATTGGGCGACTCAAAATGGGTTGGATGGAATGGACCTATTTTGGGGGCGTTACAGGTACAGTCAAAAACTGTTTTGGAAACTAGAATATTTGGGAAGTGCTCAAGGAAACCTTCGTACATGGGAGGCCATGCTTCTAGGTTATGATAGATATCATATGGCCACAGAATTATCCTTGGTTGATCCAATAGACCCCAAAGAAAAACGAGAAGATTACTATCATATTCTTCCCAATGGTGAGTCTTCTCTTGACATATCATTATCTCTACTGTCTCTAATTGAGAATTATACTTCAAACAAACATCAAGATTATATAGGTAGTGCTCGTATATATACTCAGCAAGTGGATGAGCACATCCATGTCTTATGATGACACGAGGTTGTATGTCGTTAAACATCTTGTATGATAGTGGCAAACCACCCTTCCAACGTTGGGTACACCTTACCCTATTGGATTCACCAAATAAAACTACTAAATGAACTTTGCTATACTGCTTCGAGAGAACATCCACAGCTAGAGACCACCGTTCTATTTTACCGTTACCCTCGCTCGACCCAGCTACACTCTTATTACCTGAAAGGAATTGTGAAGCAAAAGAGTGAGCACAACTAGCTCAGTAAAGAATATCATGACTAAAGATAATTAAATTATCAATAGCCTTCATCAATAATAAATTAGAGATTTTAAAACATATGGTAAATGATAAAAATTTTAACCATAGTTGCAGCGGAACGAGCAATCCATTAGAAGAGTCAAATAGACTATAAAGTCTATTATCTTCTCCATGTTAAAAATCCACCAACAATGTTTTATCCCTGTAACATCAATCAACAATTCTGGTCCACAATCATATGAATAACTCATAATCATAACTGTAGTTCTAAATTCCTCTTCTCATCCAGTACGAAGATAATTTTTATCACCTGAAACATCAAAGATCATGGTTACACCAAATCACATTTCCTGTTCATAATTATACTAATAACTTCATCTTTGCACTACGGCCAAAGATATTCATTTTTATCACCAGTTGGTCATGTTTATCTCAACATCTGTTCATCTTTGCACTACTAGCCAAAGATATTCAAAAACATGTCATCTTTGCACTACGGCCAAAGATATTCATCAATATTTCATCTTTGCACTACAGGCCAAAGATATTCTTCAACAGTTCATATTTGCACTACGGCCAAATATATTCATCAACAGTTCATATTTGCACTACAGGCCAAATATATTAATATCTCAAAGAAATATATATCATTTCAGAATTTATATAAACAATAATTATAACCATGTTGATCAATTCACCTTTGCACTTAAGCTAAAGATATTCACTTATAAATTCAATGATCATGATCATACCAATCAACAATTCAACTTTGCACTACTGGCCAAAGAGAACCCATAGTCATGATCATACCAAAAATCTACCCATCTTTACACTCAAGTCAAAGAGAAATATCATCATTAGGGTTATAAAAATGTTATATATAATAATAAAAATAATATGATCAACATATAATTTTAATCTCAAGAGTAATATTCGTAAATCAACTATAATTTTGTTAGAAAAAAGAAACTAATTGTTTTCGTGAATAGTAACTCGTGAGCAGTAACTCATGAATAGTAACTCGTGAATAGTAACTCGACACAAAAAGGTAGAAATTCCACAATAAAATACATACTAATATTTCGGTATAATAATATTGAAAGAATAATATTTCTTAAGCTTATAAACAATTTATTTTTATTGTTTACACTTTACTAAATAATGCATTTAATCATCCTAAAATGCTAAAATCATAAGATTTCATCACCAATAACCAAAAACCCTCATCAAAAATCTGCATATACCTCATATAGGATTCTCAAGCCATAAAATCCTATTCTCTAATTTCCTTACTTCACAAAACATATTTAATTCATTTACTCATAACTAGACTATTTTCATGAAAAATACCAAATTAGTTCCAAAAATATTTCTTTTCTGAGATTTAGCATAATATAGTCCCATAGTGAACATATATTTTTCACAGAATTTTTAAAAGTCATTTACTATTTTTCATATGGCCAAAACAGCCGAATATTTAGACATTTATCAAAAATTGTACTTTTATCTAAAAATTCTGAAATTCACAGAGTATACTCCTATCATATACATGTACTCTCAATAAAAATTTCATCAATTTTAGAGTTAACCACAAGGAGTTATAAGCGGTTACTTTTAAAATAGTCTTTTCTCATAAAATTCATAACTCTTAATCTATACATCCAAAAATCACCGTTTTTGGACACAATCAAGAAAACTCATCAAAATATCATTTTAAATTTTTACAGAATTTTTGAAGGTCAGAAAAATTACGAAACTGAAAAACATAACAACCCTTAAAATCCCTTACTATCCATTACCTCAAAAGTGCAGTATTTCTGACTGGAATGCAAAGTCGAAGGAAACTTGCACTTAATAGCAACTCTCAAAGTATCTAAATACTCACAAAATATGCTTCATAATATAGAGAGAGAAAGAGAGAAAGCTTATGTTCTGGTGTGATTTTCAATTCTAACTTAGCCCTCTATTTATAGGAAAATGTTAGCACGCCGAAGCAGACTTAACCTGTAACCTGATGGCTTTACCTGCTACTATTCCCACCCACCACATTTGAATAAAAATCTCAGCACATTTCTTCACCAACCAAGAGTGGGGCCCACCAATTCTAGAATTTTTCACCAAAATGATTAACTCCGAAAATTCAACAATTTCTGAACCAGTCATCTTGTAAAATTCATAACAAATCATACGTTTATTTTTAACGGTTCAAAATTTGTGGACATATACTCAACTTATATATGTATAACATATCCAAAAATTACCACGATCCAACGGTCGGATTAAAAATTATAACCCCCGCAAAATAACTCAAAAATCCTAATTTAATTTTTAATACCTCAATTCTGACAAAAATACTGATAAAACACCTCAATATTAACTCCTTCATTTTTAACCACAAAAATATATCCCTCATTTATATTCACATAAAATAAATATTTCATTATCATATGAATCAATAATTAATTATTCACAAATAATATTACAGAATCACATTTATGACAACCAGACCGTTCCCAAGAAAGAGGGGGCTTTCCAATAAGGATTTCTCCTTGCTGGCGCGCAATTAGATGACCAAACCTCTCATTGGACAGAACTTTATTGCCAATAATGTTATCTAATAATATTATTCAAATAATATGAATTATTGATCTGATAATGGAAAATACTGTGCAACAACAATTATTGAAACAACAATAATATAAAATATCAACGCAGCAATTATTGAATCAATAAAATAAAATATTGAACAGTAATTACTGTAATAATTATTCAGTAGTGTCTTCTTACGTAAGGATCAATAATTCAAAAATACTGTGCAATACCGTGTGCTACTGTGCAATAACGCGTATTACTGTATTTTAACCACCGGGTATTCCAACAGTGTTAACGGTAACAACTACGCCGTTATTTATAAAAACTCAAATTTGTCGTTTTCTTCACCCGACAGTTTTTCTGTTATGGGGCTCACAAATGGCTGCGCCGTCGTACGAATATTTCCCGACAGAAAGAATATTCCACGACCAAACGAATATTTCCCGACAACAATGAATATTTTATAATCACTTGTGTATTTTGAAAAAAAAATTCATATATCACCCTTAACTTTAATATTTATCAATTTAACCATTTACTGAATAGTAATTATAAGAAAAATTGAATACTTTTATTTCATAAAATTCGGGGTCTTACAATAACCACTTGCTTGTTTAAAATATTTACGCATTTTACCTATAACTAACCACATTAAACAATTCAACCCTTACTATTTCAAAATAATAAATAAAGAAAATTTAATTTCATTAATAATAAGTTGGGGTCTTATAGCAAGAATATTCCACGACTAAATGAATATTCCCCGACAACAAAGAATATTTTATAACCACTTGCTTATTCAAGATATTTGCGCATTTTACCCATAACTAACCACATTAATCAAATCAACCCTTACTATTTCAAAATAATAAATAGAGAAAATTTAATTTTATTTATAAAAAGCTGGGGTCTTACAATTATTCTAGATATACTAAAGTTTACCTTCTCAGAAATAAAAATAAAACTGAAGATAAACTTCTAATTTATATGGCTGAAGTTAAAAATAAATTAGAAAAGAAGATTAAAAGACTCAGGTCTGATAGAGGTGGAGAGTATGACTCCGGACCTCTTAGTAAATATTGCGAAGAACGAGGAATTATACATGAGGTAACACCTCCCTATTCTCCAGAATCTAATGAGGTTGGTGAAAGAAAGAATAGAACACTAAAAGGAATGATGAATGCTATGTTAGTAAGTTCTGGGGCTCCACCGAATTTGTGGGGGGGGGGGAAGCTTTACTTTCTGCTTGTCACCTGCAAAATAGAATCATTTATAATAAAACTGGAAAAACACCTTATGAGCTTTGGGAAAATTATTTACCTAACTTGAAATACCTTAAAGTGTGGGAGTGTCTTGCTAAGGTAATGCTACCCGACCAAAAAAAGAAAGAAAAATTGGTTCTAAAACTGCTGATTGTTTGTTTATTGGTTATGCTGAACATAGTGCTGCTTATAGATTTTTTATTTTGAAAAGTGATGTATTACCTTAAGAGGAGGAGTTGTTTCTTGGAAGTCTTCTAAACAGACTTGTGTAGCTCGCTCTACTATGGAGTCTGAGTTTATTGCCTTAGAGAAGGTAGGTTCTGAAACAGAGTGGCTCAGAAATCTTTTGGGAAATATTCTTTTGTGGACGAGACCAGTTCCATCTGTGTCTCTACATTGTGATTGCCAAGCTGCTATAGGAAAAGCTAAGAATAAAAGCTATAATGGCAAGAGTAGGCATATACGCCTAAGACATAATATTGTAAGACATCTGTTATGTGACGGGATTATATCCCTTAATTTTGTTAGGTCAGAGTTAAATCTTGCGGATCCTCTGACAAAGCCACTAAGCAAAAGGCTAGTGAGCAATACATCGAGGGGGATGGGACTACTGTCTATTACAGAAATCAACAATGATGGTAACCCAACCTATATGAATGGTAATCCCAGGAAGTAGGTTTATATGGGTAAGAACAAGTCATTAGTTGATTGGTTGAGACACTATCCATTTTATAAATATTTGAGTTCATCCATATGGTGTAGGATAATGTAATTCTACAGTGTTAGAGGTTGAGTTATATACTCTTCATGTTTCCATAGTCCTATTGGGTGATGTATTTAACTGTAGAACACATTTGATGGAAACACCTATATGAGTGTAGAGGTGGAGCCGCCTCTTATGAAAACAAGGCATGTTTTATAGAGCTCTCATGAATTCCAAGTAGGGCGCAAGGCCAAAATGTGTCAAATCGCGTAAAATAACTTCTTATTAGAGTTTGTAGTGTGAGTAATATGATTACTGATTCATAATAAGGAAGAAGGTTTATAGAAATTTTCATTTCACCAAATTCCTGTTAATCAAGTCATATTCACTCTATACATTGGTTCATAGTCCAAAAAGCACCAGTGTTAATGCACTGCATTCTTATATTTTTTACTCAATTTATTTTATTTTTACTTTGTAATATGTGGGGGATTGTTGTTGTGACAACCCCAAAATAGGTCCATTCCACCCAACCCATTCGCAGTCGTCAAATACATGGTATAGAAAACAACTACAACTTTATTACAACAATTGTCGTGCAAAATACAACAACACATATGCTGTGAGTTTGGATACAAATATATACCAAATGTGATATTGGACACCATCATGTATCAGCACCTCACAAAGGTACCTTACATAAAGGTAGAGTCAAAAATTGTTTTAGAAACTAGAATCTTTGGGAAGTGCTCAAGGAAACCTTCGTACATGGGAGGCCATACTTCTAGGTTATGATAGATATCATATGGCCACAGAATTATCCTTGGTTGACCAAATAGACCCCAAAGAAAAACGAGAAGATTGCTATCATATTCTTCCCAATGGTGAGTCTTCTCTTGACTTATCATTATCTCCACTGTCTCTAATTGAGAATTATACTTCAAACAAATACCAAGATTATATAGGTAGTGCTCGTAGATATACTCAGCAAGTGAATGAGCACAACCCTGTCTTATGATGACACGAGATTGTATGTCATTAGACATCTTGTATGATAGTGGCAAACCACCCTTCCAACGTTGGGTACACCTTACCCTATTGGATTCACCAAATAAAACTACTAAATGAACTTTTCTATACTGCTTCAGGAGAACATCCACAGCTAGAGACCACCGTTCTATTTCCCCATTACCCTCGCTCGACCCAGCTACACTCTTATTACCTGAAAGGAATTGTGAAGCAAAAGGGTAAGCACAACTAGCTCAGTAAAGAATATCATGACTAAAGATAATTAAATTATCAATAGCCTTCATCAATAATAAATCAGAGATTTAGAACATAGATTTAGAACATATGGTAAATGATAAAAATTTCAACCATAGTTGCAGCGGACCGAGCAATCCATTAGAAGAGTCAAATAGACTATAGAGTCTATTATCTTCTCTATGTTAGAAATCCACCAACAATATTTTATCCCTGTAACATCAATCAACAATTCTGGTCCACAATCATATGAATAACTCATAATCATAACTGTAGTTCTAAATTCCTCTTCTCATCCAGGACGAAGATAATTTTCATCACCTATCCTTACCTGAAACATCAAAGATCATGGTTACACCAAATCATATTTCCTGTTCATAATCATACTAATAACTTCATTTTTGCACCACGGCCAAAGATATTCATTTGTACCACCAGTTGGTCATGTTCATCTCAACACCTGTTCATCTTTGCACTACTGGCCAAAGATATTCAACAACATGTCATCTTTGCACTACGGGCCAAAGATATTCATCAACAATTCATCTTTGTACTACAGGCCAAAGATATTCATCAATAATTCATCTTTGCACTACAAGCCAAAGATATTCATCAATAATTTATCTTTGCGCTACAGGCCAAAGATATTCCTCAACAGTTCATATTTGCACTACAGGCCAAATATATTCATATCTCAAAGAAATATATAATCATTTCAGAATTTATATAAACAATAAGTATAACCATGTTAATCAATTCATTTTTACACTTAAGCTAAAGATATTCAATTATAAATTCAATGGTCATGATCATACCAGTTAACAATTCATCTTTGCACTACAGGCCAAAGACATTTTTTAGTCACGATCATACCAATAATTTACCCATCTTTACACTCAAGTGAAAGAGAAATTCAACATCAGGGTTATAAAAATGTTATATATGATAATAAAAATAATATAATCAACATATAGATTTAATCTCAAGAATAATATTCATAACTCAACAATAATTTGGTCAGAAAAAGAAACCAATTTTGTCATGAATAGTAACTCGTGAATAGTAACCCGTGAATAGTAACTCGTGAATAGTAACTCATGAATAGTAACTCGTGAATAGTAATCCCGACTCAAAAAGGTAGAAATTCCACAATAAAATCCATACCAATATTTTGGTATAATGATATTGAAAGAATAACATTTCTTAAATTTATAAATAATTTATTTTAATTGTTTATACTTTACTAAAATAATGCATTTAATCATTCTAAAATGTCAAACTCATAAAATTTCATCACCAATAATCAAAACCCTCATCAAAAATCTGCATATACCTCATATAGGATTCTCAAGTCATAAAATCCTATTTTTTAATTTTCTTACTTCACATAACATATTTAATTCATTTATTCATAACTAGACCATTTTCATGAAAAATACCAAATCAGTTCCAAAAATATTTCTTTTCTAAAATTTAGCATAATATAGTCTCATAGTGAACATATATTTTTCTCAGAATTTTTAAAAGTCATTTACTATTTTTCATATGGCCAAAATAGTCGAATATTTAGACATTTATCAAAAATTGTACTTTTATCTAAAAATTCTAAAATTCACAGAGTATACTCCTATCATATACATGTACTCCCAATAAAAATTTTATCAATTTTGGAGTTAACCACAAGAAGTTATAAGCAGTTACTTTCAAAATAGTCTTTTCTTATAAAATTCATAACTCTTAATCTATACATCCAAAAATCACCATTTTTGGACACAATCAAGAAAACTCATCAAAATATCATTTCAAATTTTTTCAGAATTTTTTTGAAAGTCAGAAAAATTACGAAACTGAAAAATATAACAACCCTTAAAATTCCCTACTATCCCTTACCTCAAAAGTGCAGTATTTCTGACTGGAATGCAAAGCCGAAGGAAACTTGCACTGAATAGCAACTCTCAAAGTATCTAAATACTCACAAAATATACTTCATAATATAGAGAGAGAAAGAGAGAAAGCTTATGTTTCTGGTGTGATATTTAATTCTAACTTAGCCCTCTATTTATAGGAAAATGTTAGCACGCCGAAGCAGACTTAACCTGTAACCTGATGGCTTTACCTGCTACTATTCCCATCGATCATATTTGAATAAAAATCTCAGCATATTTTTTCACCAACCAAGAGTGGGGCCCACCAATTCTAGAATTTTCTACCAAAATGATTAACTCCGAAAATTCAATAATTTCTGAACCAGTCATCTCGTAAAATTCATAACAAATTATACGTTCATTTTTAACGGTTCAAAATTTGTGGACATATACTCAACTTATATATGTATAACATATCCAAATATTATCACGATCCAACGGTCAGATTAAAAATTATAACCCTCGCAAAATATCTTAAAAACCCTAATTTGATTTTCAATACCTCCATTCCGACAAAAATACAGATAAAACACCTCAACATTAACTCCCTCATTTTTAACCACAAAAATATATCCCTCATTTATATCCACATCAAATAAATATTTCCTTATCATATAGATCAATAATTAATTATTCACAAATAATATTACAGAATCACATTTATGACAACCAGGCCGTTCCCAGGAAAGAGAGGGCTTTCCGATAAGGATTTCTCCTTACTGGCGCGCAATTAGATGACCAAACCTCTCCTTAGACAGAACTTTTTAGACATTGTCAATAATGCTATCTAATAATATTATTCTAAATAATATGAATTATTGATCTGATAGTGGAGATGATGTGCAGTGACAATTATTGAGCAACAATAATATAAAATATCAACGCAGCAATTATTGAATCAATAAAATAAAATATGAAACAGTAATTACTGTAACAATTATTGAGTAGTGTCTTCTTACGTAAGAATTAATAATTTTAAAAATACTGTGCAATAAAGTGTGCTACTGTGCAATAACGCGTATTTACTGTATTTTAACCACCGGGTATTTCAACAGTATTAACGGTAACAACTACGCCGTTATTTGTAAAAACTCAAATTTGTCGTTTTCTTCATCTGACAGTTATTCGTTATGGGGCCCACAAATAGTTGCGCCGTCGTACGAATATTTCCCTACAGAAAGAATATTTCACGACCAAACGAATATTCCCCGACAACAATGATTATTTTATAACCACTTGCTTATTTTAAAAAAATCACATTTCACTCATAACTTTAAACTTTTAGCAATTTAACCATTTACTGAATAGTAATTATAAGAAAAATTAAATACTTTTATTTCATAAAATTCGGGGTCTTACAGTTGTATTTTATAATATATTACAAAGTTAATATGAAGATTTGTAATAATTTATATATTAAAGAGATAATAGTTTTATATATTAAAGAAATATTATCGTTGCTATATATATATATATATATATATATATATATATATATATGTATATATATATATTAAGTGATTTTATCGTTGCCTTCTATAGTACTGTTGCCTTCTATTGCTATAAAAGGAGAGGTAAGGCGTCATATAACAATATATCTTCTTTAACAGACAATTTGCTTGTCTCACATATATATCATTTGCCAGCAAACAAAAAAAAGTGTGAAGAGATACTTCCATATATATATATATATATATGGATAGAAAATGATCCATAGTATGTATTTGCTATGGATGAAAAATTAGGCAAATAGCATCTCCACCACACATTACATAAATTAAGGGCCGGGATTAAAAATGGTAATACGTCGTCCGCTAGTTGAACTAGCGGACGTATAAATCATAATTTTCGGACAGATTTGACCCTTAGGAGGGTGTATTCAATTAAAACTTTTAAATACTTTTAAATACTTTTAAAGTTTGGTTGTATTCAATTAAGACATTTAAAGAGTTTATAAAAGTTTATTGGTATTCAATTATAACTTTTGTAATGTCTTTAAAGGTTATGTGGTATTCAATTGAGACCTTTATAAAGTCTATAAAAATATTTTTGGTATTTAAAAAGTCATAGATTTTTAAGATTTCTATCAAATGGTGGAGTTTGACCGACTTTAGAGAAAAGTTATAACTATCAATCTATATCCAAAGTCTGACCTCATCTCTAAAGACTTCTAAAGACTTCCAAATATTAAACACAAAGGTAAAAATTTAAATCGCCAGTAAAAAAATTGCCAAAGAGATTTTATGAAAAATTCAAAAGTTGCAAAACTCTCTGGTAAATTTTTAACTTAAAATGAATATAAATTAATCTAATTTTAGAAAATATAATTATTAAAATTATAAACCGTTTATATTTTTTTTACTAAAATTATTAAAAATTAGATAAATTACATAAACTTTTATTATAGGAATATCTCGTTATGACTTTGAAAAATTAAACAGTAAATTTTGATTTTTAATATTATATTATATATATTTTATATTATATAGATATAGTATATGATATATACGAATCTTGATAAATTCTAAAACTCCTCAAAATTAAAAAAATTAGTTAAAAGATGACAACGGTCGACTATTAAAAAATTAGTTATGTAGCATTTTAATTAATTAATTTCTAACATCATAAATAAATTAAAAAGTCACATAATTATTTTTTTAACGTTCAATTTTAGTTCACTAACAACTATTAATAATTTTAAGAAAAATAAAATATCTATGGCAATTTTGTCTGTGATTTACCAACGACTAAAAATTTCTATGGTAATTTTTTATAACTTGGTGGCAATTTATTCACACGTATGAAGTTTTGCGACTTTTGATCATATAGATTTTTATTGTCATATTATTTTATAAAAAACAGAGTTTCGTACTCCTACTAAAAAAATGAACGCATATATAGTATATATAATTCAATGAAAAGTAATCTTAATTTTTGTGTTGTGTCTGTAATTTCTAAAGTTTTATTCGTATTCGAGTATCCAAATTTATCATGAAATGAGTAGAATAAAATGAATGCTTTCAACATATATAAAATTTTATGTCACAATAATTTAATGAAATAATGAAATTTCCTCTAGTTCATGAAAGAAGAGGGAGAAGTTGTACACATGAACTAATTAACAATTAATATAAGCTACAAGATATATTAAAAATATACAAAAATCTGTCAAAATTTTGATAAAAAGTCTATTAAAATATATCACTTATTTATTTCATAGAATCTATAAAAATCATTTAAAAAAATTCTTTAAAATCTTTAAAAATCAATAAAATTTACAAACTCTACAAAAATCTATTACTTAAAAAAAGTGTTTAAAAATCTTAATTGAACCTTCAACTATCGTACGAGCACCCTCCCTTCTGCTGCGATTCCTATATCAAACCCTGCGATTTCAGGTACTGCACCCTCCCTCCTGCTCCTGCTGCGAGTTCGAAAACCAAATCCTCAAACCCTCCCTCCTGCTGCGATTCCTAAATCAAAGCCAAGGATTTGGAAATCCAAATCGAGCTGCCCTTCTGCTGCGATTTCGAGTTCAACTAGCGTATGAGCACCCTCGATTCCTGCGACGATTCCCTAAACCAAACCCTCCCTCCTGCTGCGATTGATCAGGTATTTTTGCTTTTGTATCAGGTTCGGCTGATTTTGCTACCAAGTATTTTGTATCAGTGTTTAGTTTTGCTTATCTGATTAATCTTATGGTATATATTTTCTAGTTTTTCCCTGGGTGGGTTTTCGAGATTATGTAGTTTTGGTTATTTTTAGTTATCAAATCTGTTAATTTGTTGTTGGTCATGTATGTCGTTTTCAATTTACTGTATAGTTGACTACTTTCAGAAAAGTAATGGCCTGATATTAGGATTCCGATAATATTGTTCTAAGATCAGTTTAGTGGAGATTTGTCTAATCTTATGGCTTTTGGTAGCATTGGAGGAACTTGTTTTCAAATTTTGAAATTTCTTAATTTTTGGAAAGCCTCAAAATCAGCATTGTTTGTTTGAGTTGTGAAAGACTTCCGAGTGAAAAGTCATATGATAACCAAAGTCATTCATCTATATCACTGTTGGTTTCTTAAAATTAAAGGACCCATTTGAAGGACATAATTATTTTAAGGCTAGTTTGATTGATATTTTACTTGTCATATTAACTCGCTGGTGCCCCAACCTGTTTTCACTTACTTTGTGGTTGGTCAAGGACATTGTCCTTGGTGTGTGCACATATGGAAGAAACAAAGTTTTTTTATCCGTAAAGTAGAGTTTTCACCGTTCTTGTGAAAGTGGTGTGTTTTGTTGTTATTCAATTGATTACTAGAAGTTTACTTGTGCAAAAAAACTAAATTCCCACTTTTTTACTTGTCACAAATGTATGTGCTCTTCAGTTTGTTGCATCTCTTTGCTGTAAATGTGTAACCTATACTTGAGATGCTTTCTCATTGCGCATAAACAAATGTTTAGAGATAATGTCACTTGGGTCTGTGTACATGGAATATGTTGTTAGAAACTTAAAATCAAGCTGATTTTGTGGCAATGACCGCATAACATCATTGCTCTTGGATAGAACTTTAGCCTTCCAAGTAAAAGTAGCCAAAATATTGGGAACAGGTCTTGTGCGCGAGTTAGAAAAGTATATTAATAAATTTATTTAAACCAGTAGATATTTTAATGTATTTCTTAATTGGTATGCATAAGCACAAGTACACTTGTATTGATTTACTAAATGTGGTTTAGATCTGAATTACAATGGTTGCCTTTGACAGTCTCTTTTGTATACTCTGGCAGTATGATGAAGACAAAACTCACATCAGAGATGCTATTTAGTCGGGAAAGGCAAGACTACATACACTAATCTTTATTTGTGTATCTCATTACATACTTCATTCTGATTTTATTGTTTAAGTTTATTTTTTTTGTATCTTTTTTAGATCATCATTGCATCAACATGGACGTTTGAAGACTTTAGGGCTGTTATCCCTGAGAGCATTGGTTCCCCACCGGTATCAGATATTAATTTACAGGTTTAACTTCTGCTGTTTGATATCTTTACTCTTTTCTTTGTTTCCAGATGTTGACCTTGATACGCAACGTCAAACTTTCATTTTTTATATTAAACATTCTTTTTGTTTCTTGAAGGTACACATCCTTAGTAGTTTTTTGATACTTGAATGTTGAACCTATGACTAGCTGGACCGATCATAGTTATTTAGAATTGTGATTTCATTAGAAATCTTTTTGGTAGTACTCTATAGATTTTTCCTTTAATAGAAAACAATAAACCCAATTTTTGTGCTTCCTAGTAATTTGTAAGTGATTGTTGAGTCGTTGACATTTATAGTTATGCAGTTCCATAGTTTAGCATATTACGTGACTCCCGATTTTATATGGTAGCCTGAATTTGTCTATATGGGTCACTCATGATATCTTTTCACGTTATTGATGGTTTTAAGTTAAAATTTTGGTAAACCATGTCTAAGTCCCGTGATCTATCGTATGAAGATGGAACACGAGTCGAATGTTTATGTCGACTTTGAGTAGTTATGTAGAATTGTAGATGAGTACAAGTTTATTGCAATACATAGCTGTTGTTTGTCGCTGCGAACTGCTGTTGATTTTTCTGGCGAGTTTTACGTCCCAAATTTAGATGGGGTATCTAGCCAATTTTTTAATTCCAGTCCAGTGTACATTGTTTGGTATGGGCTGTTTGAGTTTTCTTGCCATGTTATATAGTTTTTTAGACATGTCTCATCATATATCTGAAGGGTGGTTTCACAATGTAACAGGAATGGCCCGAAGAAGAGTATCCTCCATATATAGCAACGGTAATATCTCTTTAATATATAAAATTGTTATCTCTTTAATATATAAACTCATACAAATCTTCGTATTAACTTTGTAATATATTATAAAATACAATAGAAACTACTGTAAATGCTCTTAATCTTACTCCAATATCTTAACATAATAAAATAAAAAAATTAATTTTTTTTTAATAAACTTAAAAAGCACCCAAATTCTAAATTAATAAAGTAAAAGAAAATTAGAAATCTAACATAGTAGGTATGATATTTATATTTCATACACATGTCAACAACATGTATACAGTTGTGACTTTATAATGAAATTTGGTGGTTTAGAAAAGGCGGATTTGATGACACTTTTGTTTTGCATGTTTAGTCTACGTTCCGCTGATACGTTTTTCCATTGCATGACAAAACTTCTATAACATATACTCTTTCACTTTTAAAATTAGAGATATAATTTAATTTTTAAGATTAAACGATGACATTAAATTTTAAATTAATATAAATTTATTTAATTTTAAGTGATATAATTATTGTATAGTATATTAAAAAAATTATTAATCATAAAATGTATTTCATTCTAAACTTTTATAAGTCATCAATTTTGAAATTTAATGTCATTGTTTAACCTTAAAAATTAAATTATATCTCTAATTTTAAAACAGAGAAAGTATATTTCTTACGTGAAGAGTGTACTTTCTACACAATTGTTATTTATAAAATCCACATTTTTTAAATTAGTACTAATACTTTCGTGACTAAAAAATAGTTATTAAAAATGCAAACAAAATGACATGATTGGTTGTGATTGATCATAATCACTAGGCCAACACTGATATATTATTAACTAATCATATTTTGTCACATCATTTGTATGATTATTTTGTTGCCATACATACACATAGGGATAAATCAACTTTTAGTACCTGTACTGGGACATGATTTACAATTTGGTACCCGAAGTGAAAAAAGTTACAAACTGGTGATTGTACTCGAAAAATGTTACACTTCGTTAAACATTAGGGATACGACTTACAAATTGGTACCCGAAGTGAAAAAAGTTACAAACTGGTAATTGTACTTAAAAAAATTTGTAATCTGGTGCTTGTACTTTTCAATTTTTAAATAATCGTTAAAATTGATCCAACGGGAGAGACAAACATACAGATAGAGAAGCGAAGAAGATCCTCGATGTTTTGTTCTATCTTTTCTTGCCTCTCACATTCGCACCATTGCTCCACAGTGGCACTGACTTGGGAACTCTGGTGTAATCTATTCATTTTTGTTGCATGAACTATAATTTTCTTTCCCGAGTTCATTTACGATTCCACTCCAAGACGAGCTCATCCTTTCAATTAAACACTGAAAACCCTTTAATAAATATATGAGAATCAGTAATCAATGGAGAATCGAGATAAGAAGAATGAGAGAAGAAGAAGGACAGAAGAAGAGAACCCTAATTTTCAAACAGAATAAAGATGAAACCTTACTGTTTAACAGAGTGTAATATTTTTCGAGTACAATCACCAGTTTGTAACTTTTTTCACTTCAGGTACCAAATTGTAAGTCATGTCCCTAATGTTTAACAGAGTGTAATATTTTTCGAGTACAATCACCAGTTTGTAACTTTTTTCACTTCGGGTACCAAATTGTAAGTCGTGTCCCAGTGCAGGTACCAAAAATTGATTTATCCCCATACACATATAATGCGGTTTCGGTTTTATGCGTGCAGTTTTGGCTAATAATCAAATTGAAACCGTAAATTTAATTTTCCAACCCATCTAAAACCGCTACATATACCGAAATCTTTGGTGTAATTTATACAAATTTTAATGCAATTTCGATTTCAATTTGATTCATTGTTCAGTCTTAGATAGTTATTAGATATTAAACCGAATTTAGACCCATGATGCCCATTAATGTTTAGGGTCCCGTACTGTCCGGTGCGCCCGACTCCCATTTAAAATATATAACTGGGGCCATTAGTGGGATTGTATAACTTTAAAATTTTAAAATAAAAATGTATCTACAATTTTAAAATGAATAATAACTTTAATTGTGATATAGAGGGAGTATATATTTTCTTACCACCGTATCTCACGGTAAGAGTTTTATTTTAGGGGCTGTATTCAATTAAGATTTTTAAAGATTGTTAAAGATTTTAAAAGTTTGGTTGTATTTAATCAAGACATTTAAAGAGTTTATAAAAGTTTAGTATTATTCAATTACAACTTTTTTAATGTCTTTAAAAGTTAGGTGGTATTGAATTAAGATTTTTTCAAAGTCTATAAAAGTATTTTGGTATTTAAAAAGTCATAGATTTTAAAGATTTTTATTAAATGGTAGAGTTTGACAGACTTTAGAAGAAGAATTATAACTATCAACCTATATTCAAAGTCTTACCTCATCTTTAAAGATTTTTAAAGACTTCTAAATAAACACAAAGGTGGATAAAACTAGTTATTAATTGGACTTTATCTTTTATTAGGTCAAATTAGTTATTTATTTTATATGGGCTAATAAATATTAATATGTGATGGATAAATAATTTGGTAAAATTTGGGCCATAAAAATAATTGAATTTATTATAATTTTATTATAAGAGAATTAACAAGATATATTAATAAGTAAACAAATAACTAGACCTAATCTGAATTGGTGAGGGAAAAAATAGTCGTTCGAAAGCTTCCAATAGAAAGAAGAAAGAGATTTGTTCAACAAATATGAGATAAAATCATAAAATTCTCATATCAATTGTAAATATTATGTATTATAATATATAAAAATAGAAAATATATGATGTGTATGTGTACGTTTTTTTTTTAGTTTTCTGACATTTTAAACAAAGAAAATCACTATTAATTTTTAAGACATCCATATTCGTCTTCAAGTGTCTTTGGTGTATCATAGTGAAATAATGTAACATGTTGTATTTTTGCATGACAAATTGACAGAATCGTTATCTTTCGCTTATAAAAAAGAAAAAAACGCATTGCTTTGATATATGTTAGGCGCATAAAAAAGGTCCACAGAATCAAACAAAATTAGCAGCAGTTAAGATGAAAAATTGGGTTGACAGAATCACACAATCACACAATTAACATATATATATATATATATATATATATATATTAGTAAAACAGTCAATAATAAAAAACAATCAATTATTAGGAAAAAGCGTACGCATATGCATAAAATATATATTGTCAATGAAAAGTGAGCTTAATTTTTGTATTGCGTCTGTAGTTTCTAAAATTTTATTGGTATCCGAGTATCCAAATGTATCATGAAATGAGTAGAATAATGTGAATGATTTTAACATATATAAAATCTCATGTCACAATAATATAATGAGATTTACTCTAGTTCATGAAAAAATATATTAGAAGTATACAAAAGTCTATCACAGTCTTGATAAATTTTTTTTAAAAGTCTGTTATTTATTTCATGGAGTCTATAAAAGTCATTTTAAAAAAGTCTTTAAAATCTGTGAAAATCATTAAAATCTCATAAATTCTATAAAAGTCGGTAACTTAAAAAAAGTTACACTCGAACCCATCCACCATAACTCCTCAAGCTCTAAAGAGAGCCATAATTCCTCCTACTTTATAGATAATTTATAATTTTAAAAACTAAGTACAGATATACTAAATAAAAAAACATTAGTTGTCAACTCTATTGTCAAAATTTTAAACCTTATATTTATTTTTATTTGAATAAAATAACAAGTGCTAGCAAAAAAAATATGAAAAGCCCCAAAATATAAACTAGAAAACTTTAATTATAGTACAAAATGATTATATATATATATATATATATATATATATATATATATATATATATATATATATATATATTAGAAAATCGATATTTTCACATTATTTTTTTATATTTCCACACGTAGAGCCCACGTATTAGCTGATGTGTCAAATTTTTATTAGTTAATATGTGTGCCCTACGTGTGAAAATATAAAAAAAAATAATGTGAAAATATAAGTTCCGTATTTTAATTAGATATACATTTTTCTTTTAATTTGTTCTAAAATTAGAAAAATATTTTTATTTCAAGACGATAAAATGACATGATATTTTTAATTTATCATTGTATATGTAGTATTATTATATCTAGTATCAGACTCATAATCATCAAGGATAGATTTGAGGAAATAAAATTATTCTTAAAAGATTACCAACGCATCTCTAATTTTTAAACACAATTGTAGTATACATTAAGATGTCACCTTTTGATTGACAAATTTTGGCACTGGGGTTGAAGCCTTATAAGGTATCCTCGGGAGCCCTAAAGTATTTCAATCTAGGAACAATTACATTTTTTATTATATTTTTAAAAATTATTACAACAATAGTGCACTCATAAAATATTTATACATTTAATGCATTTAAAATTTTATTTACATAATTAGTGAATTTATTTTTCCTTTAATTTAGTTATCCACCTCATCCCCACCACTTCTCTCATCCCCACAACTTCCTTTTATTCTTATCCGTCCGGCCTAATAAACTAACTAAGAAGCCATGACAATCTCTTGCTCCAAACTTCAGCGATGTCCTACTAGCCATTTTCTCCGTACGCGCAGCAGAAGAGCTCTGCGCGATCGACGTCCACTGCTCCGTCAAATGGGTCGCCGCATAGAGGTGGTAGGAGACGGCGGCACAAGCAACGCAGGCATATAGGCGTTGCAGAGCCGGGGCTTGCCCACACATCCTGCAACAAATAATACCAAGGGAACCATGATTTTGTTTTGGTTGATTGGTGGAACTAGCTAGTGCCCATCCATCCATCCATCCAGTAGTTGTGACTCATGGGACCATGTACAGCCCTTAATTCCCAGAGTGGAGCAAGCTTCTTGGAGGTGTTTTGTTTAGTCTAGGATGATCTGCACTATTGTTTACTTGCTTTGCGTTTACTTAAACCCACACTCCCTCCCTCCCTCCCTCCCTCCCTCCCTCCCTCAGGTATGCAGAGCTACACATACATAGTTCATTATTGGATTTGATCCAAAATTAGCAATTGATAGAATAGATTGGTAACCAAACATTCACACCAAGGTAACCAAACCTTCGTACCAAGGGAACAAAACTTTCGTACTAAGGTAACCAATGCACATCCACACCTGCAATTTTTTCATAGTGCAAATGGTAGCCAAACATCCATATATACCAAGGTAACCAATTTAGTGTTATTAGGTTACTAATTTATTTTGAATATGATACAGTTGCTAGCCAAACCTTTATGCAGTTGGTTGCCAAACTTTCAGACCAAGGTAACCAATTCATATTGCAGGTGTGGAGGTAGATTGGTTACCGTGTTATAAAGGTTTGGTTACCTTAGTATAAAAGTTTGGTGACCTTGGTACGAAGGTTTGGTTATCAATATTACATTACACATCACTCTCTTATCTTTCCCTTTCCTATGCAGTGTTCTTATTTTCTTTTGAACATGAAATTGAAATTAGAATTTCCGGACATGAAGAAATTATGAAAAATCAAGTAGCCATGCTTCTATACCCAGTTGTTGAAGTTTGACTAATATTTTCTCTGCGAGTTCATTGTAATTTTCGAAGATGAAGGTTTCTACTTGAGGTGGCTCGCACCAGATTACAATAGCGGCCAATGCTCTGTTCTCTCTTCGTTAAGAAAGGAGGTTTTATTTTTATGATTTCGGATGTACAAGTAATTTGTTTTGTTTGAGTTATTGGACTTACTGACTTAGATTAAGTGAATATTTTGAATTTGAATTTATTTTTGTTGTTAAATCTCAAATATTTAAATTTGAATTTGAATTATTATTTATGGCAGTTATTCTCCTTGATTTTAGGTTCTTTATTAATGTGAATTGTACTATTTTTATAATATAGGTCATAATTACACTCTTTTTATAATTATTTTGTTGATACACTAATGATATAATTACTTTCTAATTGTTGTATATTTCTGTAAAGAACCCTTTAATCTATCCCCATGGATCTATGGAGCATTTAAAGTGATTGAAAGATTGGTGGAGTGGTTTACAAATTGGGGTTGAATTTGTTTGCTAAAAGAGCAAATTGGTAGAGCAAATTGCAGTCCAACTAATATTAAGGAGATGAAGGGAAATCATAGTGTTACTTGAGCCCATTATTGCAAGAAGATTGATGAAACCTATAAGATACATACTCTCTCCGTTCTTTAATATAAGTCATTTTAGGGTTGTGCACAAGTATTAAGGTAATGATTGTATAGCATTAATTTTAATATTATTTGTCTATATTGCCCTTGTATTGGAAGAAGAGATTGTTATTTATTGGACAAAAAATAGTGAGAGAACCAAAGTTATATTTAATACTTGGGGTAATATTAGAAACTAAGCAATTAATGCTTACTTAAAATTCTCAAACGACTTATATTAAGAAACAAAAATATTTCTCTAAAACGCCATATATTAAGAAACGGAGGAGGGATTATGAGTTTACTTTCTATTTAATTGTCACTAAAATAAATGATTCCACATTTTCCAAATAGTTATTTATTACATGGAGTATTAAAGAGATTCAGTTCTTTGTCATTTCTCTAGTCTCATGTATATGTAGACCTGACAAATCGGCGGGCCAAGCCCAAAAGGGTCGGGTGAGTAGCGGGCCGGCCCGGCTCGCGGGATTGGGCCATGATTTGCCAGGTCTATGTATATGGGTGTAAATGAATCGATTCGTTCAGATTTGATTTATAAAATTTATCGAGTATTAAATAAGATTTGATTAAGACTCGTTTTGCTACAAAGTCGAGCACGATTTCGAATTGAATCCAAACAATTTAAACTTTTCGAACGAATATGATCCGAGTATCAATAAAAAAATTATAATTTGAAAGGATTCGAGTAATTTATCAAATTTATTCATATTTAAATTATTTATTTTTCGAATCGAACTCGAATCCAACTTTTAACCCCAATTTCTGCCGGACATTATGTCTTAGTGTGAGATTATACCTATTTATTTATTAAAAAAAATAAAATGCATTAACAGTAAAAAAGTAAGTTCATTACACCTGGAAACAATGCATTACATTGAACAAGAGATAAGACAATGGATATAGTAGTAATTAAGCAGTGTTCAGTAGAATCAGAAATTTAAATATAGCTAGAGAATATCCTCACTTTCCAAATAAGTTGTCCCAGTTTAAATTTTAATTAGTGCCACCTATCAGAAAATCGCGATCTTCACCATATACTTGAACCCACCATAACAATTTTATAGGGGGATCAAAATATATTCATAAAAAAAATTATTTTTTCTGTCTCATGATAAAAGTATTTATTACTATTTTGGGTAGTTCCATGTTAAATGTCTACTTTTCTTTAATAACCAAATTTTTACATATTTTTTCCTATTATGTCCGTAGCATTAAATATCTCATACTTTTCTTATTCTAATTTTCTCTCCATATTTAATAAGTATGGAGAGAGAATATTTTCAATTGAATAGCTAGAAAGTCACTCTTTCACCTACATTGAAAATCATTAATGATATATTATTATGGACAATTTTGTCATTTCATTCCTCTTCTTAATATGCGTGAAAAATTCACCAGGACTTTTATCCTGAAAACGGATAGAGTATTTATTAATACTTAGAGTGCTTCTTTTAAATTCATTTTGCTAAAAGAGTGTAACCATTTTTTTTTTGTTGCTAAATTTGATTTGTATATTAATTTTCAAAAATTAGATAGTACAATGAAGTTAAAAATATAATCTCATCTCCTGTATGGACCAGCCCACGTGGCCATCAGTCCATAGGACCATCAGCTCAGCTCACGTGGGCCGAAAGAAATTTTTGGTCGAAACATGTTGGACCCGATAGATAACAAGTGATCACCATCTGCAATTTGAAATCACGTGGGCCCATTGTTTCACCCAATGTCAACGCACACTGTCCCATACTGGAACAAACCAACAGCTCACCGGAGAATGACAGTAATAGAACTCCAATAGCTACCTCTCTTCCTCTTTCTCTATACTCAGAAATAGCTTCACAAACATACACACACACACACACACACACACACACACACACACACACACACACACACACACACACACACACATATATATATATATATATATATATATATATATATATATATATATATATATATATATACTAGCGATAACCCGTGCCTGAAGGCACTGTATAATTCAAAAATAAATAAAAATAAATTATGAACACACAAAAATGAAGCACTGAATATGGACACACACTAAACTAAAAGCCTAAATTAATTATGAATACACCCGCACTTTTCATACATACTCTACAAAGCATTTAAATGAAAATTCTTATAAAGACAAATTTTAATGAATAAATAAAGAATATCCAACTTTAATAGTCAAATTCTCATAAATTTAAAATAAATTTAACTATATTTCAAGATTTAGTTTTTATTATTTATAAATTTTTTTGATTGATTGTAACTTTTTAAATAGTAACTTGACAATTAAAAATTATTGTTTGCTTGTTAAAATAATTCTTTTTTTTTGTCGCACGTAAATGGGTATACAATTTCACAGAGCCGTAACTTGATACAAAAACTGATTGCAGGTCGTTATATAAATTTAGGATTAGCTCAGCAACGAAGTTTAAAAATGAAGAACCAAGACAAATGAGAGAGAGAGAGAGAGATGTCAGACAAATAAGGTGACGAATGATTGATGATTAAGTTATATGGTTAATTTTACAATTTGCTAATGTAACAGATTGCATGATCAAATCTTTATGAATTTTCATCCATATATACGGATGACCCATGTAGCTTCCTTCATTAGATCAAACAAATAATGGTAAACAACTATAAAAGGACATACAGAAACAAAAATTTTTAAAACAGTCAAAGAAAAAACACATTCATCCAAAAGGAAGACACAAGAGCACACAGTGAGATCAACCACAAAAATTTTTCCAAATAAGGGAAATAGGAAATAGGATGAGGGAACGTAAACCTGTAGTCTTACTTTGACCATTTAGGCAAAATGACAAGGGTTCTAACAGGGACGTGTCAATAAAAGCATATAATCTCAAGCCAAAGAAATTTTAAAACAATTGTTCTCCACCAACCCAGATAAAAAAATACAGAAGATGGAAAATAACAAAAATTTACAATTTCAAATCACATGTATTCAAACAAATTCAAAAAAATGGGTAAATTCCAGCTGACTCAATTACTCGATATAACTGAAGTAGCAGTAAAATAAGAAACATCAAGCAAACATATATTTTGTTAGCTTAAGAATATGAGCAATAGATGTGACGCCCCCAAAATAGGTCCAATCCATCGAACCCATTCTGAGTCGCCAAATACATGGTACAGAAAATAACTACAACTTTATTATTACAATATAAAAACTGTGAGTTTAAATACAAATATTATCATCTAGACAATATCCACACTCAAATAAGTCCTCACTACAATTATTGATACATTATTTTACAAAAATGGTGAGCACTACTAAAATAACTTCTAGAACCATCATTCCATACCCCGACTAGTACTCGCTACATTCTCGTCTCCTGAGAAAAATGGAACAAAAAAGAAAAGGGTGAGCTCAACTAGCCCAGTAAAGAACATTATGACTAAGATAACATAGAACAAATTATCGTTAGTCTTCAACAGGGAAAAAATATAATAAAATACAATAGACAACAAGTTTTAAATCAATATTCGCAGCGGAAAATAATAATTCATAGAAGAGTTACGTAGAGAATAAAATCTACTATTATCTATGAATTTAAAAATCCATCATCAGCATTTTATCCCTGTAACATCAATTAATATTCATCTTCGCACTACAGGCCAAAGATATTCACCAGTTGGTCATGTTCATCTAAACACCTGTTCATCTTTGCACTACGGCCAAATATATTCATCAGAAATCGTTAATCTTTGCACTACAGGCCAAAGATATTTAATTATATCATCATTTAGGACTGAGGATGATGAAAAATATTTTAAAGGAAACGAATCCAGTGAAACAAAATAATAAATATTAAGGATTCGTATTTCAACTATTCCACGTCTAAACATACCTCATAAATAATCATAGTGGAGTAAAATTCAAGAATGATCAAAACATGGATACAATCAAAGCTAGTATCCATAATAGATATTTTGAACAAAAAGAAGAAAATTTCATTTTTCGGTGAATAGTAACTCGTAAATAGTAACTCATGAATAGTAACTAATGAATAGTAACCCCGACATAAAAAGTTTCAAATTTGATAAAAAGTTCAGATCAATACTTCGGCATAATGATATTGAAGAAAATAATATCATTTAAGAAGAAATAACATCACTTACCTCGGAAAGACGATACTTCTGACTGGAATACTAGATATAGTGCTGAAGAAAACTTGCACCGTATAATAACAATCAAAGTATCAAATACTCACAAGAATACGCTCGATATAGAGAGATAAATAGAGAGAAACTTGTGTTTCTGGTGTGATTTTCAATTCTAACCTAAGCACCCTATTTATAGGAAAATGCTTAGAACACCAAAGCAGAAAATTTAATATAATATTAATATATTTATCAAATTTTTCTTAGCCCACCTCTAGACATCTGATCTCAGTCCATTTATATCACATGTTAGCCCACTTAAATGTCAAAAAAATATTTTTCTTCAAAATAATAAATAAAACTTCCAAAAATCAATTATTTCGGAACTTCAGAACTTCAATAATTCATAATAAATAGCCCTTTTATCAGAAAATTCGAATCTCGAGAGTTTTTATAGGAATTTCAATTCTCTACAACTTTGCAGAAGAAAATTTTTCCAAATTCCAAACAAAAATTGACCGAAATCTATAAACGGGCGATTTTACAGTCAATAATAAATTTTCGGTCAAGAATTGTGTCCACCAACACACAAAATATGTGTTAATCATTTAATGCCACAAAAATATTCTTTCTCCTCATATACTCATATATCCCACATTCATTGTAAAAATATCACCATCAATATATTATTAAAATAATATATTTAAATGAATTATTTTATCAGAAAAAGATAAAATATTAATTTTTAACAATCGTCACATTAAAAATTTTCTCCATCTATATCCACATAAAATCAATATTTTCCTCATCATATAAATCAATAATTAATTATACACAAATAATATTACAGAATCACAGTACTGGCAACCAGGCCGTTCTCAAGAAAGAGGGGGCTTTCCAATAAGGATTTCTCCTTACTGGCGCGCAATTAGATGACCAAACCTCTCCTTAGACAGAACTTTCTAGACATTGCCAATAATATTATCTAATAATATTATTCAGATAATATGAATTATTGCTCCGATAATGGAAAATACTGCGTAGTGACAATAATAAAATATCAACGTACCAATTATTTAATCAATAAAATAAAATATTGAACAGTAATTACTGTAACCATTATTGAGTAGTGCCTTCTTACGTAAGAATCAATAATTGGTGCAATACCGTGTGCTACTGTGCAACAACGCGTATTACCGTGTTTTGTCCATCGGGTATTCCAATAGTATTAACGGTAACAACTACGTCGTTATTTATAAACAACTTATTTTTGTCATTTTTTTCATCCAATCGCTTTCCGTTATGGGGCCCACAAAAGACTGCGCCGTCGTACGAATATTCTCCGACAGTAATAATATTCCACGACCAAGCGAATATTCCCCGACAACAATGAATATTTTATAACCACTTGCTTATTTAAAATATTTGCGCATTTTACCCATAACTAACCACATTAATCAAATCAACCCTTACTATTTCAGAATAATAAATAGAGGAAATTAAATTTCATTTATTAATAATTTGGGGTCTTACAACCTCCCCTACTTATGAAATTTCGTCCTCGAAATTGACATACGTACCTGGTGTTTCAAAAAGATGAGGATACCTCGCTTTCATTTTCGTTTCCAACTCCCAGGTCATTTCCTCAATAGCATGGTTTCTCCACAAAACTTTAACTTGTGGTATGACCTTCGTGCGTAGGACATGCTCCATCCTATCCAAGATCTTGATAGGTACCTTCTCATACGTTAAGTCTTCGGCTATCTCGTCCGGTTCTAACTCAATAACGTGATTCGGGTCTTTCACATATTTACGAAGCACAGATATATGAAAAATATTATGAACACGAGACATACTTGGAGGTAACGCGAGTCTATAGGCCACATTTCCTACTCGGTCAAGAATCTGAAATGGACCAATAAATCGTGGATTGAGCTTTCCTCTCTTCTCAAATCTTATAACTCCTTTCCATGGAGCTACACGTAATAATACATGATCCCCAATGTCAAATTCCACGTCCTTTCGATGAAGATCCACATAACTCTTTTGTCGATCCTGTGCCGTTTGTATACGTTGTCGAATCGTTTGGATCTTCTCTGTAGTCATTCGTACCAACTCTGGTCCCAACAACGTTGCTTCTCCCACCTCATCCCAACATACTGGAAAGTGACACTTTCGTCCATACGATGCTTCAAAGGGAGCCACACCTATACTTGCCTGATAACTGCTGTTGTAGGAGAATTCCACCAATGGTAGGTACTTATCCCAACTTCCTTTGAAATCTAGGACACAAAGTCTTAATAGATCTTCAAGAGTTTGAATAGTCCTCTCTGATTGCCCGTCCGTTTGAGGATAGTATGCCGAACTGAACCGTAAATCCATGCTCATAGCTTTTTGCAAGCTAACCCAAAATCTTGAAGTGAATCTTGGGTCACGATCCGAAACTATGGATACTGGCATGCCATGCAACCTTACAATCTCATTCACGTACATACTAGCAAGACGTTCAAGGGAATAAGTCTCCCGTATCGACAAGAAATGAGCAGACTTGGTTAATCTATCAACTATAACCCAAATAGCATTTATGCCTTGAGAAACCGTGGGAAGACCCGTAACGAAATCCATGGTAATGTGTTCCCACTTCCATTTCGGAATCTCAAGTGGTTGCAATGGACCCTTTGGTACTTGATGCTCCGCCTTTACACGTTGACAAGTTAAACACCTCGAGATAAACTTTGCAATCTCTCTCTTCATATTGTTCCACCAAAATGTATGTCAAAGATTACGATACATTTTAGTACTTCCAGGATGGATTGCAAATGGTGTATTGTGTGCCTCCATCATGATCTTGTACTTCAAATCAGAATTGTTAGGAACACAAAGTCTGAAGTGGACTCGAAGTATTCCTTCTTCATCGATTCTTGCTTCTGGAATAGCACCTTCTTGCACTTTCTTCTTCATACGCATCAGCTCCAGGTCTGTAGCTTGAGAAACTTTAACTTTATCGATTAAAGTTGGTTCTACGCGTATACTTGACATCATCGCACTCGTTTCTGCATATGATCTTCTACTCAACGCGTCAGCTACCACGTTTGCATTTTCAGGATGGTATTGAATAGTGTGGTCGTAATCTTTCAACAACTCGAGCCAACGTCGTTGCCGCATGTTGAGTTCTTTTTGAGTGAAGAAATATTTAAGACTTTTATGGTCTGAATATATCTCCATCTTCTCCCCATATAGATAGTGCCTCCAGATCTTTAGCGCGAAAACGACTGCTGCCAACTCTAGATCATGAGTAGGATAATTCCTCTCATATTCTTTAAGTTGTCGCGAGGCATAGGCTATGACTTTCCCACGTTGCATGAGAACACATCCTAACCCTTTGCCTGAAGCATCGCTGTAAATAACAAATCCATCCGAACCAGATGGTATTGTCAGAACAGGTGCCGAAATGAGTCTCCTCTTAAGCTCTTGGAAACTCTTCTCGCATTCTTCGCTCCATACGAATTTGATATCCTTCCGAGTCAGCTGAGTTAACGGGGTAGCGATTCGAGAAAACCCTTCTACGAATCTTCGATAATAACCAGCTAAGCCCAGAAAGCTACGTATTTCGATTACTGACATAGGTTTGCTCTCAACTGTAACTCATATCCCAATCTTGGATAGCACGTCACAATGACACCTATTAGTTTACTACCGCAAGAATATGGCGTCCCCTACGGAGAGTCTGGCTTCAATGCATTCCACAAAGGAAGTCACCAGATAAAGGCTCGAGTACAAACTTCTACATTTAGGTTTTTAACTCCTGAAGTTCAATAGGAGTCATTCGATATGAGATTTTAGAAGTGAGTTTTGTACCAGATTCAAAGATGATACAAAATTCAATATCACGCGTAGGCCAAGAAATTTTTCAGGAAATACGTCAGGGATTCACTAACAATAGAAATATCATTCAGATCTGACGTATTTTTGTTCAAGTCCATAACATAGCTAAGAAAGCTTGACATCTATTTTTCAATAAACGAATGACTTTACGGCTTGATATGAAAGAGTTTGACTTCAATGGTTTGGTTGCTTGAATTTGAATAACAGGTTGCTTAGGAATATGAAAACTAACAACCTTACAAAAGCAATCAATTTGGCATGATGAGTAGTTAACCAATCGATCCCTAAAATCACATCAAAAGCAAGTATCTTTAAAGAGATAAGGTCAACAGGTAAGGTGATGGTGCCAACTTGGATCACACAAGATTTATAAACAGTGGATGTGATGAAAGTTTCTCCTAACGGAGTCTCCACAGATAAATCAAAGTCTAACTTCTCCGGAGTCAAGTTTAAGCGTTGAGCACAAGCAGGAGAGATAAAAGAATGGGTAGAACCGGTATCTAATAAGGTATAAACTTCGCATGAATTTATGATTAGCTTACCCGTGATCACCTCGTTTGGGTTCCTCGCATGTTGACCAGTCACGACAAACGCTCTTCCAGGAACTGTTGACTTAATCTTTTCTGGGATAGTTTTTTGAGTCACCATCCACGCTGGACTTAGTTTTGCTACAGTGCAATCTCGAGCGATATGTCCTTCCTTTCCACAATTATAACATACCTTAAACTGTTGTGGACAGTTTGGGCTGATATGTTATTCTTTTCCGCACTTATAGCATATAACCGGTGGTCGTTCTCCTCCCTTGAAACCAGTTGCTGCTGGTGCTGACGTCTTCGTATTGTCATTGTTGAATCTCTTCTTTTTAAAATCTCCTCCCGACTCGCTTCTTCTATTTTCATATCCACGATTACCACCAGAGTGGTTGCCGTTCTTGTCTGTATTTTTCTTTCTCCGCTGATTATCATTGTTCTGATGACTGTTATCACCGATATGATCCTGGTTGTGGTCCCTCGGTTGACCGTACTCGTTATCTCGCTCTAATAATTGAGCCCTGTTGACAACATCTGAATAGAGAGAAAATTTATAAGAAATGAGATATTAACGTATGCCGGGTTTCAAACCTCTCAGAAACATCTGCGTCATATGTTCCTCATTCTCCACCAAATGAGGTGCAAACTTGGACAACTCTGTAAACTTCGCCTCATACTGGGACACCGTCATGTTGTTCTGCTCTAGTCTAATAAACTCCACTTCCTTTATATGACGAACACTTTCAGGAAAGTATTTGTCATTGAACAGCTTCTGAAATGTCTCCCAAGACATGCTGAGTGCGGCTGGATGGGTACGTTTCACAGACTCCCACCAGTAGTCTGCCTCGCCATGGAACATAAAGGTGGCGAATGGAACCTTCTGTTCCTCCGTACATCCCAAGACATCGAATATCTTGGTAATTTGCTTGACCCACGTTTCCGCCATGATCGGATCCGGCTTTCCCTTAAATTCTGGTGGTCCCAACTCTTTGAACTGCTTGGCTATGACCAGCTGTGCGTTGCCATTGTTTCTTCCTATATTTTGAACAGGAATCTCCTTCGTCTGGTTTTGTATGAACCGCAAAAAACTTCTAAACATCTCATCGTTCACCGTCTGCTCAGTGGTGTTGTTCACAGGAGGAACATTGCCAGCCTGTTGCACGTTCTCCTCGTTGGTGAGTACAGGTGTCTCCATGGTTTCATTTACTCCATTGTTAACATTCTCAGTCGACATTCTCAAATACTGCCATAAAACAAGGGTTAATTTAACAAATTATCAAATCACATAATATCCCTATATTATGACCGACCAACAAATAAGCTTAGGTAGGACACACTAGCGAAAGATTTACTCGTCTCTCCCCTCCTAGTTCTATTCCCCGATCTCCGCTAGAGATCATATCCCTAAGCTCTGATACCAACTGTGACGCCCCCAAAATAGGTCCAATCCATCGAACCCATTCTGAGTCGCCAAATACATGGTACAGAAAATAACTACAACTTTATTATTACAATATAAGAACTGTGAGTTTAAATACAAATATTGTCATCTAGACAATATCCACACTCAAATAAGTTCTCATTATAATTATTGATACATTATTTCACAAAAATAGCGAGGACTACTAAAATAACTTCTAGAACCATCATTCCATACCCCGACTAGTACTCGCTACATTCTCGCCTCCTGAGAAAAATAGAACAAAAAGGAAAAGGGTGAGCTCAACTAGCCCAGTAAAGAACATTATAACTAAGATAACATAGAACAAATTATCGTTAGTCTTCAACAGGAAAAAAATATAATAGAATACAATAGACAACAAGTTTTAAATCAATATTCGCAACGGAAAATAATAATTCATAGAAGAGTTACGTAGAGAATGAAATCTACTATTATCTATGAATTTAAAAGTCCATCATCAGCATTTTATCCCTGTTACATCAATCAATATTCATCTTCGCACTACAGGCCAAAGATATTCACCAGTTGGTCATGTTCATCTAAACACCTGTTCATCTTTGCACTACGGCCAAAGATATTCATCAGAAATCGTTAATCTTTGCACTACAGGCCAAAGATATTCAATTATATCATCATTTAGGACTGAGGATGATGAAAAATATTTTAAAGGAAACGAATTCAGTGAAACAAAATAATAAATATTAAGGATTCATATTTCAACTATTCCATGTCCAAACATACCGCATAAATAATCATAGTGGAGTAAAATTCAAGAATGATCAAAACATGGATACAATCAAAGCTAGTATCCATAATAGATATTTTGGACAAAAAGAAGAAAATTTTATTTTTCGGTGAATAGTAACTCGTGAATAGTAACTCGTGAATAGTAACTCATGAATAGTAACTAATGAATAGTAACCCCAACATAAAAAGTTCTAAATTTGATAAAAAGTTCAGATCAATACTTCGGCATAATGATATTGAAGAAAATAATATCATTTAAGAAGAAATAACATCCCTTACCTCGGAAAGACGATACTTCTGACTGGAATACTAGATATAGTGCAGAAGGAAACTTGCACCGTATAACAACACTCAAAGTATCAAATACTCACAAGAATACGCTCGATATAGAGAGAGAAATAGAGAGAAACTTGTGTTTCTGGTGTGATTTTCAATTCTAACCTAAGCACCCTATTTATAGGAAAATGCTTAGAACACCAAAGCAGAAAATTTAATATAATATTAATATATTTATCAAATTTTCCTTAGCCCACCTCTAGACATCTGATCTCAGCCCATTTATATCACATGTTAGCCCAATTAAATGCCAAAAAACGTTTTTCTTCAAAATAATAAATAAAACTTCCAAAAATCAATTATTTCGGAACTTCAGAACTTCAATAATTCATAATAAATAGCCCTTTTATCAGAAAATTCGAATCTCGAGAGTTTTTATAGAAATTTCAATTCTCTACAACTTTACAGAAAAAAGTTTTTCCAAATTCCAAACAGAAATTGACCGAAATTCACAAATGGGCGATTTTACAGTCAATAATAAATTTTCGGTCAAGAATTGTGTTCACCAACACACAAAACATGTGTTAATCATTTAATGCCACAAAAATACTCTTTCTCCTCATATACTCATATATCCCACATTCATTATAAAAATATCACCATCAATATATTATTAAAATAATATATTTAAATGAATTATTTTATCAGAAAAAGATAAAATATTAATTTAAAACAATTGTCACATTAAAAATTTTCTCCATCTATATCCACATAAAATCAATATTTTCTTCATCATATAAATTAATAATTAATTATTCACAAATAATATTACAGAATCACAGTACTAGCAACCAGGCCGTTCCCAGGAAAGAGGGGGCTTTCCAATAAGGATTTCTCCTTACTGGCGCGCAATTAGATGACCAAACCTCTCCTTAGACAGAACTTTCTAGACATTACCAATAATATTATCTAATAATATTATTCAGATAATATGAATTATTGCTCCGATAATGGAAAATACTGCGTAGTGACAATAATAAAATATCAACGTACCAATTATTTAATCAATAAAATAAAATATTGAACAGTAATTACTGTAACCATTATTGAGTAGTGCCTTCTTACGTAAGAATCAATAATTGGTGTAATACCGTGTGCTACTGTGGAACAACGCGTAATATCGTGTTTTATCCACCGGGTATTCCAACAGTATTAACGGTAACAACTACGCCGTTATTTATAAATAACTTATTTTTGTCGTTTTCTTCATCCAATCGCTTTCCGTTATGGGGCCCACAAAAGACTGCGCCGTCGTACGAATATTCTCCGACAGTAAGAATATTCCACGACCAAGCGAATATTCCCCGACAACAATGAATATTTTATAACCACTTGCTTATTTAAAATATTTGCGCATTTTACCCATAACTAACCACATTAATCAAATCAACCCTTACTATTTCAGAATAATAAATAGAGGAAATTAAATTTTATTTATTAATAATTTGGGGTCTTACAATAGAAGTAATAACAATATAAAAATATTTAATTTTTTTCATGCCTTGAGACACCAGAGAAAACAAACATCCATCCAAGGAGGCATAATACAGCCTTTTGACTCGAAGATGTGATTTTGTTTTTTTCATTCTTTCTTGGGAAGTCAGAATCAACATAATGAGTACACCCAACAATCAATATAGTTCTATTTATTGTTTTAAAAATAAAGAACACCCATAAATCCATTTATCAAAATAAGAAAACTGAACCAAAAATCATAACCACTAAAAAGGGGAAAAGAAATGACTCAAAACTTTTCAATCAAATTTCTGCTAGTTTATTCTACTTTCTCAGTTACCAAACAAGTCCAAAGTTTCAATTGAAATTTCTAATTAAATATATATAATAAAGTGCCTTCAAGCAACATGCTATATTTATTAATTTATGATAATTATATCAAAAATATTTGAATAATTATTATAATAATTAATTATTATTTGGTAAAAATAAATTAGTGTAGATAATAAATACACAAATATTTTATATTAACATTAAAATTTAGTAAATTGGGTAGTGTAAAGTTGGTTGTAGTTTGACAAAAAAATTTCTTCATATTTAATTTTAATTTTAAAATTAAAGATAAATTTTAAATAATATTTTTAATTAAAAATTTAATAATGATAATGTGATACACTAAAAAGGTTAAGAATTTTATGCTACATTGTAATATTAAAATAAAAAATTATAATCAAATTTAAAATTCGTGCGTCTAAGAAGGCTATGGAATATGGAATATGGAATATAGAATATGGAATATAGAATAATGGAAGATTGGATTCACCGTCTTAAACACTGTACGTACGTCATTGAAATACATCCTATATGAAAAATGTTACTTTCACACTAATTTCATAATTTCTTATATTTAAATATAATTCCTTATTTTTAAGAATAAAAAATTTTTGTTACGCTACTTTCGTGAATTTATTTTCAGTCATTTTAGAGTTTATTATACACTTTTGTCTTGTTTACTTTAAATTTTTTATTAAGGGTTAAAACTCTCTTTCAAAGTTTCACAAAAATTTATTTTTAACTTTAAAGTAACACTTTTCTCAATGTTGATTAATTTTTTTTTTTTATAAAACTGATTCATTTTAAGTGTGTGTATTCAAATAATAGTGTTTTTTTGGGAAGTGAAAGAGTGAGAGAGTGAGATGATGGATGTGGGTTTGAATTTTTGAAAAATAAATTCTTGGTCGTCGGATGTTGAAACCCCAAATGATTTGAGGCCGTTGGATGTTGAAGCCTTGAGATTAATTTGAGACCGTTGGATGTTGAAGTCTTGTGATTTGAGCCGCTCTGTTTTATTTGATATATATATATATATATATATATATATATATATATATATATATATATATATATATATATATCAAATAAATGGCTTATTCCTTATATGGAAATAATAATCTTACCTCACGGAGAAACCAAAGCTATTTTCAAGCCAAAGAGCATTAAAGTAGAATCTGCAAATTTAAGCCAAACAGAGAGCTAAAACATTAAGCTTAATTGTTGAGAGAAAACTTCAACAGCACTAATCTTTTATCATCAAAAAAATGTTCGCTTGCTAGTAAATAGGTGTTTTTATTATATTAAATAACAGCAAATCAAAATCATTCTAAGAACAGATGTTGTAACAGATGCACCGAAATTCCTAATCAGATCCAACAAGCAACAACAATAACATTACAGATCTGGACAATTAGGAAAACAGACCTAAAATGGCCAAAACATACGAATAATCAGACCCAACCATGTTGTGTCCATCCCTGTCAACCTAGATTCCGGTGAAAAAAAGAGCAACATAGCAGCCAAATCTGATTAGTAGAGAAAATAACTCGAGATTTTGTCGTGCCCCCCTGCCTCAGCCGTAGATCCGCCCCTGCCGTATCCGTAGATCCGCCCCTGCCGCCTCAGCAACCCAACCTCTTCCAAACTCTCCCTCGCCGCCGGAGATTCCAGGGTGGTCATATGCCCCCCTCGACCCCGCTAATTCCGCCTCTGAACCCATCCACCATATATAACTCCTCAAGCTCTATAGAGAGCCATAATTCCTCATATTTTTTAAATAATTTATAATTTTAAAAACTAAGTAGAGATATAATAAATAACAAAAAATAGTACAAATATATTGAGTACAGAAATGTAAAAATTTTAAACCTTATATTTATTTTTATATGAATAAAATACCATGTGAATTAGTAAAAAAAATATAAACTAGAAAACTTTCATTATAGTACAAAATGATTAAAAATATATATTATAGTCACATTTTTGTGTTAGTACAAAGAGATCCACGACAGAAGTGTGTGGGATCTAATTAGTCTGTATATACTTTCGCGTTTTAAAATTAGATATATATATTTTTTTATTAAATTTGTTTCAAAATTAGAGAAATATTTTTATTATAAGACAGTAAAATGATATGATATTCTTAACTTGTCATTATATATTTATTAATTAAATAAAAAACATTATTACAAATCATCGATACATCTATAATTTTAAAAGACGATGTAGTAATTTTTGGAAGTAAATTTTCAAGGATGTAGTTCTTATTATTGGTAAAATTCTACATTGTCTATTATGAAAAATGAACTATGTGACTTATTTCTCAGTGCACTTACAGTAATATGATTGTAATACCCGAAAAAAAAATAATATTAAATAATAAAAATTACCTTGTTTTAAAACATATTTTTGGATGTCATTTATTTTGGGTCAAAATAATCATTTAATTTTTGTGAGCTAGTGTAATAATAAGTGATGGATAAATTAAAAGGACAATTACATATTCTAATACATTTTTAAAAATAATTACATCAATAGTGCACTCATTTAATATTTACATAACTAATACACTTTCATATTTATTTACATATTCTAGTGTAATTAGGATTCCTTAATTTAGGAAATTATAATTCAATTAGAATTCCTTAATTTATGGATTAGTTATAGCTTCTTCTCTCTCTCCTCAAGTTATTTAACAAATTTAACCTTTTAATAATAATAATGAAGAAGAAGAAAGAGAGCAACGATAAGTTAATTGATTGGAAATCGGACAGTGCTTGGTGATGATGAATCCATGAGGGGTGGTGGTGACGGTTGATCAAGCTTCCACTTATGGTGGTGGGGCAGTGGTCTTGGGATGGAAAAGAATTGAAAGTGCATTGACTCTATTTTTGCGAACTCCTGCTGACTGGAGCAAAACCAGATGAGTTTACGTTATCCACAATGTTGAGTGCTTGTGTTAATTTGGCTGCAGCCAGATCTGGTGAGCAGATTCAAGGTTATGCAATAAAAAGTGGAATTGGAAATTTTATTGTAGTTGAAAATTCAGTGACTTACATGTATGCAAAGTCAGGAGACATAGATTCTGCAAATCTGAACTTCCAAGCAACAGCTAAACCCGACGCAGTGTCTTGGTCTGTGATGAAATATGAAGGACCGGGGATGAGGGTGGAGACTAATTAAGGAGAAGGGAAGAACGTTACCATCGCTCTGTTTCTGACATTACCATCAATCTGTTTCTGCAATTTTTTGATAATGCAGTTGGTAGCCAAACCTTCATACCAAGATAACCAATTCTGTTTTATTAAGTTTCTAATTTATTTTGCATGTAATTTAGTTGGTAGCCAAACCTTCATGCAGTTGGTTGCCAAACTTTCAGACCAAGATAACTAATTAATACTGCAGGTGTGAAGGTAGATTGGTTATCCTTGTATAAAAGTTTGGTTACCTTGTATAAAAGTCTGGTTACCAATTCAGTTTTATTAAGTTACAAATTTTGTTTGAATGTGATGGAGTTGGTAGCCAACCATTCATACAAAGGTAACCATTTTATTATTTATGAGTAACAAAATAGTTATAAAAAAAATTTCAGAACATTAATAGTTACATTTATTTATTTTTAAACTTTTTGTAGAGTGAATCTTCTTCTTATTCTCATTGACGTTTTGGACAACGGAGATTCGCGGCGGTGTAGCGGCGGTGTAGCGATGGACTATTATTTCAAAGTGTATGTGAGGGAGATGAAGATTTGAATTTGAATATTTAAATTTAAATTATTATCTAGAATTTGAATTTATTTTTGTTGTTAGATCCAAATATTTAAATTTGAATTATTAATTATGACAGTTATTTGTCTTTGATTTTAGGTTTTCTTATTAATGTGAATTATACTATTTTTGTAATATGGGTCATAATTACACTCTTTTTATAATTATTTAATTGATACACTTTTCTTGTAATTACTTTCTATTTGTTATATATTTATGTAAATGACCCTAAATTAAATTGATAAAATTGGGCTTTAAATTAAGTGGGTCAAATTTATAATTGTGTAATTTTAAAATCCTATTAAAATCTGGAGAGTTAATAAATATATTAATTAATAAAATCTATTTTTTTATGAATAAATAACTAAACCTAATTCACTTAAACAATACGCCTAATACGAGTTTGGGAGAGAAAGAAAAGAAAACTTGCGGCTAAGTTGTGACTTGCAAAAGGAGGAGGATCACAATTTTTTTTTATTTTGTCAGTGAAATCAGGTACTCCTTCAATCAAAAACAGTGAAGTGCATGTTTAAGTTATTATATACGAATTAGATTTATTTTTGTTAAAAGCCTTGCATTTGATGATGGTAGGTATATATTCATTAGGTTATATATATATATATATATATATATATATATATATATATATATATATATATATATATATATGTATATATATATATATACCATGCGCATGCTTGCAACAGTAAGCTGCAGGCGAAATTTCACACACACACACACACACACACACACACATATATATATATATATATATATACCATGTGCATGCTTGCAGCAGTAAGCTGCAGGCAAAATTTCACACACACACACACACACACACACACACACACACACACATATATATATATATATATATATATATATATATTATATTTCGTTAATTTAAAGTTATAGTTATTATATTGAATTAATTAATTTTATTGACATAGTTATAGAAGTTTTAATAATACATTTAATAGTATTATGTTATAAATGTTTGGATTTTAATAAAATCTTATTAAATTAATTTAGATTGAACGGAGAGAGTCTAAACGAGTTTTTAGAATATACTTTGGGTATTACATTGCTTAATCCAGGTACGGATTCCGTACTCTTTCAGCGAGACTCTTTTATTTTTGATTTATTCGTTTCGTGATTCGTTTCAAAATTTAGTATTGTCTCTCATAATTGTTCCTTGTCAATTTATTATGATAAATTTATTTTGGCATTGTATTAGAACTCATATTTGTACTCTTTAGACTAGTGTATCATGTCTAAATTTTATTTTGATATTTATAGTGATGTACATGTTAGTATATTTTTTAGAGACTTGTGTTGATGATTCGTTCGATTTAACATGTACACGTTAGAACCCCTTTGTGTTGATATTTTGTCGCATGTGTTGTGACATTATATTTTTGTTAGAATACCGTAGGGTATACCTGAGCTATAACCACCTGTGAGGGTACCACAGGTATGTCCTCTTGGCACCGAGGCATGACACCTTCCGTGGCGGTGTGATCAATTCACGGCGTCTCCGTTTTGTGCTCCGGTGGGAGTTGGCCATTTGATGTTTTGTTGTGGGAGGCGTATGGGTCGACCCTAATTTTCTGTTCTGTTTTGCGGATTGGTGATGTTTGTGCCAAACATACCTTTCGATTTTACAGACATTTGGATTCGCGGTCCAATGTGTGTGACTTACCTGTGTGACATTATTTAATTTGCCTTTGTGGCATTATTTGACTTGCCTGTGTGGCAAGGTATATTTCTGTTTTGTTCTGAGCTCGGTATGAAATAACTCCTAACTATTTGATTCAGCCTATTATTTCGTTGTGTTAGATTTGTTCGGTTCGTTTCAGTTCGTTTCGTCTCTTTTCATTTAATTGAGTTAGTTTTTTCGGTTCATTATTTGATTCCTATATCCGTACTGGGCATTTTGCTCATGCTGTATTTTTCTTCCGACAGGTAATTAGGGGAATCAAGGGTAAGTGTGATGAGAGCTCCATTCATTCCAATGATTTAGAAATATTCTGTTTAGACTTGATATATCAGTTTACTTGGAATTGTAATAATTATTTTAGACTGTGGTTTGAGACAGTTTGAGATTTATTATGGTTGACTATTGGTATTTATCAGTTATTAAGACTATTCTTTTGTGGCTTTGAGCCTTGCTATTAAATTCATCAATTTTGTTATGTTTTGAGTAACCTCTCTTTCTATTTCGGAAAGGGGGTGTTACAGAGTTGGTATCAGAGCTTAGGTTCTTT
Source organism: Panax notoginseng (assembly GCA_016801055.1). Taxonomy (NCBI): domain Eukaryota; kingdom Viridiplantae; phylum Streptophyta; class Magnoliopsida; order Apiales; family Araliaceae; genus Panax; species Panax notoginseng. The sequence goes on along the minus strand of CM029015.1, from coordinate 183,831,053 downwards.
CTTATAAAAAACCTATTTAGGTTTGACCTGTTAGTTATGGGTAGACTTCTGGGTTAGGTGTTGTTCTGTTTGATTTTCTGTTCAGCTATCATATCAGCTATATTCGAATATGTCTCTAACCTGCTTTGTTATCTATTCGTTGATCTCTTTGTTAGATGACTCATAGATCCGCCAGAGTTGCTGGGAGGCGAGGCAACAATAGGGGAAGAGGTGAGGGTCAGCCCAATGAGCAACCCAATAATCAGATAAATGCTCAGTTGGCTACCTTGGTGAATCAGGCAGTGAATCAGACATTACCTCAGTTGGTGGCACATGTTGTACAGGCAATGTAGCAGCCGCAACCAGAAATTCCTGAGCAGGAGTACCCGGGAAATAATGGTCAGCAAGCAAATGTTGAAGAAGGGAATACAGATGGTCTTGATCAACAGGTGGTTCCAATGTATGTGTGGTTGGAAACAGAAGCAGAAACCACATACATTCAGTTCAGCTTCGACTCCAATTGATGCAGAGAATTGGATTGCTCACCTAGAGAAGATCTTTTATGTGTTGGGGTGCTCAGATAATCAAAAAGTGTTGCTTGCAGCTTACAAGCTAGAAGGGGATACACAGAGGTGGTGGAAAGCGATGAAAGTAACAAAGGGTGATGGTTATGTTTAAGCAGTTAGCTGGGCAGAGTTTTGTGAGGTCTTTTATCAGCAGTACTTCCCAGTTGCTGATAAAGATGCCTATGCTAGAGAGTATCTGTCGGTTTGGCAGAAAGATGATGAGTCCATCATGGACTTCATGACGAGGTTTACTTGGTTGGCAGGCTTTGCGAGATCCTCAGCAGGGACTGCAACAGAACATGCAGAGAAGTTTAAGAGGAGGATTCATTATAGGTATCGACAACATCTCATTAACAACAAGTTTGCAGATGTGTCGGCTGTGGCAAATACAGCCAAAAATATTGAGATGAAGCGACAGAACTTTCGGTTTTCTAAACCGGATAGGAGTCGAAAGAGGGACAGAGATGACCAGCAGGGTCAAACTTCAGTTCAGCATGGGAGAAATCAGGGTGGTCAGTTGAATAGGAATCGTGGTGGCCAACAGGGGAAGTGGCGTGGCCAGAATCAAAACAGGGGTTATTAGCAGATGCCTCAGCAAGGGCAAAACCGTCAGCTACAGCTACCTTGGAATGGTCAGAATCGTCAGCAGTGGCAGAATCGTCAGCAGGGGCAGAATCAGGGTCGTTATCCGGGACCAGCTGGTGGGGGTAACCCAAATAATTAATTATTCACAAATAATATTACAGAATCACAATAATGACAACCAGACAGTTCTTAGGAAAGAGGGGGCTTTCTGATAAGAATTTCTCCTTACTGGTGCACAATTAGGTGACTAAACCTCTCCTTGACAGAACTTTCTAGACATTGCCAATAATGTTATCTAATAATATTATTCAAATAATATGAATTATTGATCTGATAATGGGAAATACTGTGCAGTAACAATTATTGAAACAACAATAATATAAAATATCAACGCAGCAATTATTGAATCAATAAAATAAAATATTGAACAGTAACTACTATAATAATTATTGAGTAGTGCCTTCTTACGTAAGGATCAATAATTCAAAAATACTATGCAAAACCGTGTGCTACTGTGCAACCACGCGTATTACTGTATTTTAACCACCGGATATTCCAACAGTGTTAACGGTAACAACTACGCCGTTATTTATAAAAATTCAAATTTATCATTTTCTTCATCCGACAATTATTTTGTTATGGGCCCCACAAATGGCTGCGTCGTCGTACGAATATTCCCCGATAGAAAGAATATTCCACGACTAAACGAATATTTCCCAACAGAAATGAGTATTTTATAACCACTTGCGTATTTTAAAAATTTTATATATATCACCCTTAACTTTAACTCTTTTTTTTTTATCAATTTAACCATTTACTAAATAGGAAAATTGAATAATTTTATTTCAGAAAAGTTGGGGTCTTACAACATTGCTTAATCTAGGTACGGATTTCGTACTCTTTCAGCGAAACTCTTTTATTTTTGATTTGTTCGTTTCGTGATTCGTTTCGAAATTTAGTATTGCCTCTCATAATTGTTCCTTGTCAATTTATTATGATAAATTTATTTTTGCGTTGTATTATAACTCATATTTGTACTCTTTAGACTAGTGTATAATGTCTAAAATTTATTTTGATATTTATAGTGATGTACATGTTAGTATATTTTTTAGAGACTTGTGTTGATGATTCGTTCGATTTAACATGTACACGTTAGAACCTCTTTGTGTTGATATTTTGTCGCATGTATTGTGACATTATATTTTTGTTAGAATACCGTAGGATATACATGAGCTATAACTGTGACAACCCCAAAAAAGGTCCATTTCACCCAACCTATTCTGAGTCGCCAAATACATGGTACAGAAAATAACTACAACTTTATTACAACAATTGTCGTGCAAAATACAACAACACATATGCTGTGAGTTTTGATACAAATATATACTAACTGTGACTCTCATTCCAACCTTGGATAGCACATCACCATGACACCTTACAAAAAGGTATAGTCAAAAATTATTTTAGAAATTAAAATTTTTGGGAAGTGCTCAAGGAAACCTTCGTACATGGGAAGCCATGCATCTAGGTTATGATAGATATCATATGTCTACAGAATTATCCTTGGTTGACCCAATAGACCCCAAAAAAAAATAAGAAGATTACTATCATATTCTTTCCAATGGTAAGTCTTCTCTTGACATATTATTATCTCCACTGTCTCTAATTGATAATTATACTTCAAACAAACACCAAGATTATATAGGTAGTGCTCGTAGATATACTCAGCAAGTAGATGTGCACAACTCTGTCTTATGATAAGACAAGGTTGTATGTCATTAGACATCTTGTATGATAGCGGAAAACCACCCTTCCAAAGTTAGGTTCACCTCACCCTATTCGATTCACTAAATATAACTACTAAATGATGTATAAAATATAACACACTTTTTTATACTGTTTAGGGAGAACTTCCACCTCTAGAGACCACCGTTCTATTTTCTTGTTACCCCCGCTCGACCCAGCTATACTCTTATTACCTAAAAGGAATTGTGAAGCAAAAAGGTGAGCTCAACTAGCCTAGTAAAGAATATCATGACTAAATATAAATAAATTATCAATAGCCTTCAACAGTAATAAATCAGAGATTTAGAACATATGGTAGATGATAAAAATTTTCAACCATAGTTGGAGCGGAACGAACAATCTATTAGAAGAGTCAAATAGACCATAAAATCTATTATCTTCTCCATGTTAAAAATCCATCAACAATATTTTATCTCTGTAACATCAATCAACAGTTCTGGTCCACAATCATATAAATAACTCATAATCATAATTATGATTCTAAATTCCTCTTCGCATCCAGGACGAAGATAATTTTCATCATATGTCTTTACCTGAAACATCAAAGATCATGGTTATACCAAATCACAGTTCATGTTCATAATCATACTAATAAATTCATCTTTGCACTACGGGCCAAAGATATTCGTCAACAGTTCATCTTTGCACTACTGGCCAAAGATATTCAACAACAGATCATCTTTGCACTACAGGCCAAAGATATTAAACAACAGATCATCTTTGCACTACAGGCCAAAGATATTAATATCTCAAAGAAATATATAATCATCTCAGAATTTATATAAACAATAATTATAACCATGTTGATCAATTCACCTTTGCACTTAAGCTAAAGATATTCAATTATAAATTCAATGGTCAAGATCATACCAGTCAATAATTCAACTTTGCACTAATGACCAAAGAGAACTCATAGTCACGATCATACCAATAGTCAAAAAGAAATTTCTTCACACAAATTATAAAAATGTTATATATGATAATAAAAATAATATGATCAAAATACAGATTTAATTTCAAGAGTAAAATTCATAAATTAACGATAATTTGGTTAGAAAAAGAAATCAATTTTGTCGTAAATAATAACTCGTGAATAGGAACTCATGAATAGTAACCCCGACATGAAAAAAGTAGAAATTTTACAATAAAATCTATACCAATATTTTGGTATAATGATATTGAAAGAATAATATTTCTTAAACTTATAAATAATTTATTTTAATTGTTTATACTTTACTAAATAATGTATTTAATCATCCTAAAATGCTAAACTCATAAGATTTCATCACCAATAACCAAAACCCTCATCAAAAATCTGCATATACCTCATATAGGATTCTCAAGCCATAAAATCCTATTTTTTATTTTTCTTACTTCGCATAACATATTTAGATCATTTATTCATAACTAGTTCATTTTTATGAAAAATATCAAATCAGTCCTAAAAATATTTCTTTTCTGGGATTTAGCAGAATATAGTCTTCATATTGAACATATATTTTTTTTGAAATTTTTAAAATTCATTTATTATTTTTCATGTGGTCAAAGTTGCCGAATATTTAGACATTTATCATAAACTGTACTTTTGTCTAAAAATTCCAAAATTTACAGAGTATACTTTTGTTATATACATGTACTCCCAATAAAAATTTAACTAATTTTGGAGTTAACCACAAGGAGTTATAAGGGTTTACTTTTAAAATAGTATTTTCCCATAAAATTCATAACTCTTAATCTATACATCCAAAAATCACCATTTTTAGACACAATCTAAAAAACTCATCAAATTATTTTTGGACACAATCTAAAAAACTCATCAAATTATCATTAAATTTTTTCAAAATTTTTGAAGTTCAGAAAAATTACGAAACTGAAAAACATAACAACCCTTAAAATCCCTTACTATCCCTTACCTCAAAAGAGCAACACTTCTGACTGGATATCGGATATGACGCTGAAAAAAACTTGCACTGATGAATAACAACTCACCAAGTATCTAAATACTCACAAAATACGCTCGATAATATAGAGAGAAAAAGAGAGAAAGTTTAGGTTTCTGGTGTGATTTTCAATTCTAACTTAGCCCTCTATTTATAGAAAAATGTTAGCACGCCGAAGCAGACTTGACTCGCTACCTGATGGCTTTACCTGCTACTATTACCACCCACCACATTTGAAATAAAATTCAGCACATTTTTTCACCAACCACAAGTGGGGTCCACTCAATTCTAAAATTTTCTACCAAAATTATTTATAAACCTAATTTTCGAATCAGTCACCTCTTAAAATTCATAACAAATCATACGTTTATTTTTAACGGTTCAAAATTTGTGGACATATACTCAACTTATATATGTATAACATATCTAAAAATCACAACGACCCAACGGTCAGATTAAAAAATATAACTCACGCAATATAGCTCAAGAACACTGGTTTGATCTAATAATACCTCCAATCCGACAAAATACTGATAAAACACCTCAAGATTAATTCCTTCATTTATAACCACATAAATAAATCCATCATTTATATCCACATAAAATAAATATTTCCTTATCATATAAATCAATAATTAATTATTCGTAAATAATATTACAGAATCACAATTATGACAACCAGACAGTTCCCAGAAAAGAGGGGGCTTTCCGATAAGGATTTCTCCTTACTGGCGCGTAATTAGATGACCAAACCTCTCCTTGACAGAATTTTCTAGACATTGCCAATAATGTTATCTAATAATATTATTCAAATAATATGAATTATTGATCTGATAATAGAAAATACTGTGCAGTGACAATTATTGAAACAACAATAATATAAAATATCAACGCAGTAATTATTGAATCAATAAAATAAAATATTGAACAGTAATTACTGTAATAATTATTGAGTAGTGTCTTCTTACGTAAGAATCAATAATTTAAAAATACTGTGCAATACCGTGTGCTACTGTGCAACCACGCGTATTACTGTATTTTAACCACTGGGTATTCTAACAGTGTTAACGGTAACGATTACGCCGTTATTTATAAAAATTTAAATTTGTCGTTTTCTTCATCTGATAGTTATTCTGTTATGGGGCCCACAAATGGCTGCGCCGTCGTACGAATATTCCCCGACAACAAGAATATTCCACGACCAAACGAATATTCCCCAACAGAAATGAGTATTTTATAACCACTTGCGTATTTTGAAAATTTTATATATATCACTCTTTAGTTTAATTTTTTTTTATCAATTTAACCATTTACTAAATAGGAAAATTGAATACTTTTATTTCATAAAATTCGGGGGCTTACAATAATCACCTGTGGGGGTACCACATGCATGTCCTCTTGGCACCGAGGCATGACACCTTTCGTGGCGGTGTGATCAGTCCACGACGCCTCCGTTTTGTGCTCTGGTGGGAGTTGGCCATTTGGTGTTTTGTTGTGGGAGGCGTATGGGTTGACCTTAGTTTTCTGTTCTGTTCTGCGGATTGGTGATGTTTGTGCCAAACACACCTTCCGATTTTATATACATTTAGATTCGCGATCCAATGTGTGTGACTTATCTGTGTGGCATTATTTGACTTGCCTGTGTGGCAAGGTATATTTCTGTTTTGTTTTGAGCTCGGTATGAAATAACTCCCAACCATTTGATTCAGCCTATTATTTCGTTGTGTTAGATTTGTTCGGTTCGTTTCAGTTCATTTCGTCTCTTTTCATTTAATTGAGTTAGTTATTTCGGTTCATTATTTGTATCCTATATCCGTACTGGGCATTTGGCTCATGATGTGTTTTTCTTTCGGCAGGTAATCAGGGGAATCAAGGGCAAGTGTGATGAGAGCTCCATTCATTCCAATGATTTAAAAATATTCTGTTTAGACTTGATATGTCAATTTACTTAGAATTGTAATAATTATTTTAGATTGTGGTTTGAGACAGTTTGAGATTTATTATGGTTGACTGTTGGTATTTATCAGTTATTAAGACTATTCTTTTGTGGCTTTGAGCCTTACTATTAAATTCATCAATTTTGTTATGTTTTGAGTAACCTCTCTTTTTATTTCAGAAAGGGGGTATTACAATGATAATGCTAGTTCATGGGCTGAAATTAATTTATTACTCTTAAATAACATATAATTAAATATGCATTTTTTTCTAGCCTTTATATGCTTACTTGTAGGCAAAAAGTCACCCCGCCATTTTTTGATATAGGTATCCAAAATACGTCCAATACACTGTATTATAGAAAAAATTCAGTTCCATAAAATATTAAAAAAAAATTTAGTTGTTTCAAAAAAAAAGCAAAAAAAAGAAAAAAGTTCGGATTTTGGTCCGGTCCGAAAGTCCGGACATAATCCGGACTCATATATATATAATAATAATAATAATAATAATAATAATAATAATAATAAAAATAATAATAATAATAATAATAATAATAATAATGGCATTAGGATTGTTGTGCATGAAAACTGAAGATATGAGAGAATTGAGAAAGGAAGGTTCGAAGAAGGTGTCATCAATTATTATTGAATTTTTTGAATGATTGTATGTGTTATTACAATATTAGTCCTTCCTATGTAATTGAAAGTTGGGAATGGCAAATTAGGAACAAATTGTGAAAAGGCAAATCTATCTCTATTCTAGTCATGATCTGTTCCTCGTTGCTTCCTCTTCCCCTTGACTCATCCTTTTTGATGGATAAAGATATCCGTAAACTTTCTAGCCTTGGGGTCATTTGACCCCCACCCCCCCTCTCTCTGATTCGGCCTCTGCTCAATGCTGCTCCTGCTCCGATATCTCAACATATAATAATAAGAATTTTTTTTATCAAACTTAGAAAGCCTATAAATTCTATATAATATAGTTTGCTCATACTCTAATATCTCAACATATAATAATAAGAATTTTTTTTTATCAAACTTAAAAAGCCTATAAATTCTGTAGTGTTAGAATAATAAGATCACACACGCACACAAACGATAGAGAATTAAGAAGAACACAAGAGATTTACGTGGTTCTCCAATTTGGGTACTCCACAGGCGGCGGCTAATTGTTTATTGATGATTCTTTGGTTACATAGGGCTTTACAATAGTTAGTATATATACCTACTAATCCTATTCCAACCCTACTTCATATTATGGTCAATTATCCATAATACCCAATCCAATTAACAATCAGCCAACTGAGTTGCCGACGCAGCGCGGACCGCGCCGCGCCAAAGGCTTCCGCAGCGCACTCCGCGCCACTTGCCCAGACACCTCCTGCCGAGGCAGTGCGCTCCGCGCGACCTGTCTACTATCACCAGCGCGCTTCGCGCCACTAAGGCAGTACCATACCGCGGGGGGCGAAGCCCCCCCGCACCCCCCCGAGACGTTCGGTGCAACCCTGAAAGGCTAGTGCGTCGCTTCGCTCCGCACTAACCCTTTTCCAATGGCTTCTTTACTATGAGTCACAAGTTCCCAACATGTAGTTTTATCAAACTTAAAAACCTATAAATTTTGTAGGTAATAAAAGAGAAATAGAGATGCTAATTGATAAGTATGATATTTATAATTCATTCCAATACGAATTGCGACTGTTTCCAATATCTCAACATATAATAATAAGAAGTTTTTTTTATCAAACTTAGAAAGCTTATAAATTTTGTAGGTAATAAAAGATAAATAAAAATACTACTTCCTCCGTTCCTAAACGATTGTCGTTTTAGAAGAAAAAATTTATTCCAATTTATTTATAATTTACAACTTTCTAGGAGAATACAGTGTTTTGGACGATACAGTGTTGGGACAATGAGAGAAGGTATATAATACAGTGTTTTGGACGTATTTTGGATACCTTCTCTCATTGTCCCAAGAAATTCTTTCTTGTATTAATAGTTTTCAACTTTCCATAAAGGATAGTAATGAAATTTTAAATAAATTTTAATTATTAAATGATAGTATTAAATGATTTTCTTAATTTATATACAAAAATTTTAAATGACAATCTTTTAATAATGGAGGTAGTAATCGGTTGGTATGATATTTATAATTCATTCGCAAGTGTATCATGAAAGTTGTTGGATAAAAACACAATGGGAATTTGATGACACTTTTGCTTTGCATGTTTAGTCTACATCCAATTTAGCTTTAAGTATACAATAATTTAAGGTTGTACATAATTTGTTTTTTGTATGTATCTAAATTATACCTAAAATATTATTTTTTTACAAAAATTTTAGTTGGAATAAATACTATATATTTTTTGAGAGGTACTACAAAAAAAAACTAAAAAAAAAAATGTCGTTAAAAATGTCAAAAAAAAATTCCCTCAAGAAGGACTTGTATACAATATGTATATTTAATTAGTTGATTCGCTTGCTACTGCTTATATAATAAAGGAGTAGTGCTACAGACACAAACTATTTTATAAATATTTTATGAATTGTTGATGTGACATATTCCACCTCAGCATATTGATCAACAAATTATTTTAATATAGTCTTCGGTCCCACACAATATGCTGAGGTGGAGTATGCCACATCAACAGTTTGTAAAATATTTATAAAATAGTTTGTGTCTCTAGCATTATTCTATAATAAAGTTGTTATATATATATATATATATATATATATATATATATATATATATATATCTTTTAAATAATTATTCATTAGATATTAAGAATAATTCGTGAAAAATGATATTTCACGACTGAAATGAATAGTAGATGAGATTCTCATTTACATGGACGAGACCTTGTAAAAATAACAATTCTCATAGTTTTTATTTTATGAAAATAATAATTCTCATAGTTTTTCCTTGTAAAAATAATAATTCTCATAATATGTAATCCCGCCGTTCATTATAAGTCGTTTTAGAGAAGTATTTTTGTCTCTTCTTAATATTTGTCGTTTTAAAATTTCAATTAAGTATTAATTTATTAGTTTCCAATATTACCCCATGTATTAAATATAATTTTGGTTCTTTCATTATTTTTTGTTAAATAAATAATACTCTTTTTTTAATACAATGACAATATAGACAATTGATATTATATTTAATGTTATATAATTACTTTTTTAATACTCGTGCATAATTTTAAAACGACTTATATGATACAGGCCGGCTAAGCAATTGATACGATGCAAAGGATCTCTTGATTATATATTTATTCTGTATGTATATTTTTATTTATCTACTAGAAAATGGGACTTTAAATTAAAATAACTGATTATGATGTCGAGTTTCTTGAAATAGAGTTGTAAATACTCATTATATAGCATCTCAAAGACAAAAACTTATTGGGATCTAATTACTTTATACTTTCTCCGTCCCATAATTAGATTATTATTTTTAATTTATTCTAAAATTAAAATTCTATTTTTATTTTAAAATTTTAAACTGACTTGATAATTTTAATGGGAGTTGATTCGTAGTAAATGGTGGCTAATGATTTGTGAAACTCTAAAATTCAAAATTGATATTAAGTTATTTAGTTTTATTATAAATAAATATAATAATCGTAAACTAACAATAAATTAGTATTATTTAGCATCTTTGTTGATTCCAAAACTTGAACGAAATTATATCAATTTTGAGTTTTAAGATTTCACGAATTAACTTTAAAAAGTCAAAATGTATCTCTAATTTTAGAATGAAGACAGTAATATCAAGAGTACATTTGTGAAAAAGAAATGTAATTTTTAAAAATTATCGATATATTTCTAATTTTAAAATACAGACAATCGTGCAGTAGTTTTCATTGTCAGACCACGTTCCGTTGAAATAAAGTATAACTGGAATCATCTCCATTGTCTGACAATTGTAGTATTAAAAATAATATAATATTGTGAATGGTTACCAAATCAACATTATACAGTAACCAAAATTAATCTAATTAGTAACCACAAATTTGAAACTCATTGTTTGCATTCAGTTTATAATCAAATCACTGAGTATCACGACGTGGTGACCAATTAAAGACTAAACAATTAAACCTAGGTACCTAAACACTTATATGCAGGAAATCAATTTATGATTGTGTAGTAACTACGGGTTAGTACATGAATTGAACCTTGAAAAACCCATACCAAATTTTTAGTCTATAATTCTACTTTATACCAATCTAGAATCCATCAATAAACAACTAATAACCCTTATATTAGTTTTGCTTCTGGTTACCAAATGGAAATATACACTCATTGTTCGATTCAAAGTTATATTATGCGATTTCAATATCCAGAATCAGATTATGGTTTACTTACCTTCGTAATTATGTTCCAGATTAGGTTTTCGAATCCTTAAATCTATTCATGCATGCCGGTTTTGGATTTTCTCTTTGCATAATTCGGCTACTCCGGTTTCTTTTTTGTTCGTGATTTTGAATGATCTTCGATTTGGGAAACTCTGGCTTATTCGACCGATTTTGAATTTCGTCTTTGCAGACTTCAGCTACTCCGTTTATTCTATGTTTTTGCTTTTGAATGCTCTTCGGTTTGGTAACTCCGACTTCTTTTTTTTCGTTATTTTGAATTATCGATTTGTTTTGGTTGCTAGATGGAAAAGAATTGGTAACTGTCGCATATGACAGTTACTTCTCCTTGATTTCAGGGTTTCCTTATTTATTTAAAATTGAACAATATAATGTGTTTATTGTGTTGCACTCTTTTTGTAATTATTTTGTGAATGTACTAATCTTGTAATTACTTTCTAAATTTTGTATAGTACTGTAAAGAACCCTTTATTTATTTAAGTTGGTTAAGGTTTGGAATCATATTTTTTAAAAGAAATATAGGTCCAACCCAGTTAACTATTTTATTTAATTGGATCATAATAAAGGTAAGTTTGAAATTTAAAATATGGGTCGACATATATTTGAACCATAACTATATGGTTCCAACCCACACAACCCATATTAAAAATAGTTAATATGATTTTTGTTCTTAAATAGAACTATAACCATATTTTGTAAATCAAAACCAATCATAACCATATTTTGTCAAGTCTATGCTATATGTATATACACAGTTGTGTAGTACACAGTCGTGCTATGACTACGGTTTGTTTAGGCTATAGCGACGGTTCAGAAACTGTCACCATAGACCAAAATATCTATGACGACGATTGAACCGTGAACGTGGACATAAACGACTGTGCACTACACAACTATGTATATATTTCTCCCTATAAATAATTAACTTCATTACTTTAGAAAATAATACACTACATGGAACAAGAGATAGTACCAGGGATGTAACAGGTGAATTGAACTAAACGAATCACAAAAACTATCCTCACTTTTCAAATAAGAGTTCCTCGTTTAATCTGGCATATACAACATCTTCCATGTATGATCATATATATTCCTTTTATTTACTATTGCAGAAATTTTCAATTAAACTAAACTGCGTTAGAAGTAAATATTCTGATAAGTCGGCAAATAACATTTTGAGATTTGCAGTTACTACAGTATTGAAAGCCATGTACCAAAACCATCTCTTGATCATATATATATATATATATATATATATATATATATATATATATATATATATATATATAGGTTCCTCATCCATATTAATTGGTTGTCACATACACTTTTTCAGAAATCATGATCTTAATCATTGATTGTGATAATAAAAGGTTCGAATAAAAATCAATTTACAGTTGCCGCTATAGCTTCTAACGATAATAACAAGGAAATTGTTAAATCCACACAAGAAAATGTTATTTCTACAACAAAAGTGTCGTTGTAGATCCTATAGCGACGGTTTTCACCGTCGCTATACATCTATAGCGACACTTTTATTGTAAAAATAACAAAAAATAATATGGATTTAACAATTCCCTAATAACAACCATTCTAGTGGCAACCAAATTTACTAAGTTTACCAAAATGCCCCAAAATTGGCTTGCCTGTTAGAAGCTCTAGCGGCAAGGAATTTGACTTTGTTTTTTTTTGTAGCGGCGGGGTAATTGAAATTGGCTTACACTATGTATGCTCTTGTGGAGTTCCATATCTAGCTGTCATTATCATAAAGTATATTATAAAAGTACGGTAAGGATCAAGAACATTCACTTTAAATAGCATTCCTCCTTAAATAGTATTTTTTTATTAAAACTACGTCGTTTTGGAGGGACGCGGTGACATTTTTGTAAATACGCGGTGGCATTGTATTTACAAAAATGTCACCGCGTCCCTCCAAAACGATGTAGTTTTGATAAAAGAATGCTATTTAAGGAGGAATACTATTTAAGGAGAATGCTCTTGATCCTGACCGTATAAAAGTATACAAAATTTTAGTTTCTTCCAATATATCAAAAACTTATAAATATATTTTATTTTTAAGTTAATTTATGAAATACTGCAATATAAAATACTAAAATTTTAAAAGTAACAAAGATAATAAATAGTATCATATTAATTAGTACACAATAATTACGTTCATTTGAATTAAAATTAAATAAATTATACTGAACATAATTATTGTGATACTATTTATTATTATATTTGTTACTTTTAAAATTTTAGTATTTCATAAATTAATAAAAAATAAAATATATCTATAAGTTTTTAATATGGGAGGAAACTGAAATTTTGTATACTTTTATAATATAATTTATGATAATGATAGTTGGGTATGGAAGTCCATAAGGTGACCAAAAAGCTGATATGTTTTATTACGTAGTGTAAGTCAACTCCAATTATCTCATACTGCTACCAAAAATAGTCAAATCCCCTACCGCTAGAGCTTCTAGCGCTAGGTAAGTCCAAGCTAATTTTGGGGTATTTTGATAAACTAAATTGTCGCTAGAAACTGTAGCGGCAGGGGGAAATTGATTTTAATCTGAGCTTTTTATTATCACAATTAATGTCTATGATTATGATTGTTGAAATAGTATCGATAACAGTATTAAACTGCGGATACCAAATTTAATTTTTTTTTAAAGCTTTTCGAGCTCCGCAGTATAACACTGCGGAGGCCATATTCAAACTATAGTATGAGTGGACGATATTCCGGTGCTCCTGAAGGACGTGATTGGTACCGAAGACAAATTGAACACCACGGTTGGGTCGTACACGCTGCTCGAATCGGAGGTGCCCCGGGATGCGGGTGTGGTGAAGCGGTTGAGGAAGGTAGGGGCGGTGATTTTGTGTAAAATCAGTATGAGTGAGTGGTGCAAGTTTCAGTCTTTAAGTGGTGTGTTAAAAGTGGTGTTCCTGATGAGTGGTAAGTGAATATTAAATTGGAACGACTTATTCCTTAGTTATCCTCATGTGCGTGAACTCATCCCTATTTTCTTAATCATGTTACTAAGTTCATACCAACATGTAGACCTGGCAATATAATTAGTTAACTGTCGGGTCAACCTATATTAACTAGATTCAAATGGGTTGGTTAACTATTTTTTTTTATATGGGTTGGTTAAAGTTTGGAACCATATTTTAAAAAAGAATATAGTTCCAACCCGGTTAACCATTTTTCGACCCATATTTTATTCCAAATCCATATCAAAAATTCTTTCAACCCATATTTACATATTCAAGAAGCTCAACTACCCACTCACTCACCCCACCCACGCCACCCCACCCATCACTAGACCCACCAACCCCTACCACCACCCCCACCCAACCCACCCCCGCACCCACCTACCCAACCCCATACCCTACCCCCACCCACCTACGCGCCCACCCCCCACCCACTTACCCACCTATCCCCCACTCCACCCCACCCACCCCTCCCTACCCCACCCCCAACTACCCACCCACGCACCCACCCACCCACCACCTACGCACCCCCACACCCACTTACCCACCCCCACCCACCTACGCACCCAACCCCCACGCACTTACCCACCTACCCACCCCACCACCCACTTATCCTACCCCAACCCCACCCCACCCCACCCCACCCCAACCCCCATACCTACCCCACCCACCCAACCCTACCCCCACGCGCCCCACCCCACCCATCAACGCACCCACCTACCCACCCCCACAACCCACCTACGCACCCACCCCCTCCACGCACTTACCCACCTATCCACCACCCACTTACCCTACCCCCACCCCTACCCCACCCCCACCCCCACACCCTACCCCCATCCACCTACGCACCCACCCACTCCCCACCCACTTACCCACCCCCATCCCACCACCTATCTACCCACCCCACCACCCACTTACCTTACCCCCCACCCCACCCACGCCACCCCCACTCCAGCTCCCCAAAAAAAATAATATTATGTGATTACGTATTCATTCCTTACCCCCCACCCATCCCCACCCCCACCCCCACCTCCACCCCACCTAAAAATAATAATTTTATGTGATTATGTATACACCTCTTACCCCCCCCCCCCCCCCACCCCTTCCAAAAAAAATAATATGTATACACCACCCACCCCACTCCACCTCACCCATATTAAAAGTTCATTTAAAAGTTCTGTTTAAAAGTCAAAACATCTTTAAAATGGTTAATATGGTTTTTAACCATAACCATATGATTCCAACCCACATAACCCATATTAAAAATGGTTAATATGGTTTTGGTTCTTAAATGGAACCATAACCATATTTTGTCAGGCTTACCAACATGTACTAGTATACACGATGAATGTTTTAAAAATAAACAATGTAGGACTTTAACAAAACTATAAATTTGAAGCATAACCGACACTAAGTGTGCCTCTAAAATTAACTAAGAATTTTTTTATGCTGGTGCGGTATATAAACCAACGCGACTTTATATTCATAAAATGGAAATATATGTCTAAATTAGAGGTAACTAAAAAAAATATAATTTTAATTTTAAGATGGAGAGAAAGCATTTTATTAGTACTTCGTCTTGAGATAAAGAGTTTTATTTGAATTTTGATTTTCCTTGCACATTATTTTTCCACTTAAAATAATAAATTGCAAGTTTAGTAGTTTTGGTAAAATAAAAATAAAAATTATGATATAAACTTGAGTACATTGCTTATTTTGCATTACCGCAACAATAATAAAAGATTCTTCATATAAAGAAAAAACTCAGACAAATGAGACTTTTTGTGAAAAAGAAAGTTTAAGGTCTAAAATATCAGCTTTTAAACACTTATGCTGGATTGGGATTGAAGAATTAAGCCAGAAATGAAATGACTCATTTATATGAAATAAAAATAATTGTGTTTGAAATTGTTTCATTAGGATGAAATGAACCACTCATTCAAGCCAAATTAATGAAAAAACTCTTGCAAGAAATAGAAAGTATAATTAGTAGATAATCAACTAAACATGAGTGCGTCCAATAATTGCAGCCAACTATAATCATACACAACATTTTGTATCTCATTTTTATAACTATTCTTAATCATCAAAGTTTTATTGAAACATAAAATGACTCATTCGGAATAAAATGAATCATTAAGTGTATTTTTTATTCATTTCTCTATTTCATTCATTATTATAAATCAACTTTAGAAGAATCAAAGTATACGTTTAGAATATCTTATTACATGTCAAATGTCAAACATTGCCTCACCTTGAGAACCATTCAGACAGAAAGAGTTGGTGGCATCCAACTAAAGGACCCACCTATGCAAGTGGGTAATATCAATATCTGCAAGAAAGTTAGTTGTCCAACCTCAATCCAATGCAATTATTGACCACAGCTTGCCGCCAACTTTCCTGTCAAGAAAACAGACCAACTTGTAGATATTGTCGGTACAAAATCATGAACATAGAAGGTTAAAAAAAACAGATTCTCCTAATTTTTCTTTTTTAGTTTCCCTAGGAAGAACTTGCAAGGAAAAAGATGAAAACAAAGGAAAGTAAAATGATTGGAATAAATTAGTAGCTGACATCTGCAGCCACCTCCCTTACCACTGTTGTGACAGATTATTTCTGTATTTCCATCAAATTCAACAAATACAAAGCTGCTGAAATAGTACAAGCATCTAAAAACTTCCTGACCAAAAAATAAAACCTGCCCTATCATTTGCTAAAATTTAAATTACAAAAACTATTATACAGGGCTGCAAAAAAAGATAATTTGCTGCCTTGAAGGCCTTCTACTACCTGCCTATATCCCCATTACTTCTCCAAGATTCCTCCTCCCTTATGATGCTCCCAGGCTGCCCGCCGTATTGTTCAGTTTTGGCATAGTGCATTTTGATAGCCGCAACAGGGTCTGAAACACCAACACCTGTGCATGGCCCTCCGCCGAGACGGATCGCCCCTCTACCCACCACATTTATCCCCACCATTCCCCTTGCTTGCTGTTGTATACTCGACACTGCATCAAACTCATTTCCTCGTATCTGCATCTCAGAGAGAAACATATCTTGACATTGCTTCAAATCTAATGTGTATGGCTGAAGTTTGGTACAATCTCGGCTCCTGTAAGCCTGAAAGTCAGTGACCCCTTTGCTGCCACTTATTTCTCTAGTTGGGAAAAGTGTTGCACCATTCAAATTGCAATCATTACTCCTCACAATGGATGAATGTAAATGTTGCTGCTCTACCTTTGATGAAGACATTGGGTAATTACTGAATGCAGCAGGATATTTAGCCAGTAACATGGCAGAATCAGGCAAAGAAGGAAAGCCAGTTTGTATTCTATTTCCATCCCAAAAGCCAAAACTCCTCCTCACAGGAAGATTCTCAAGACCCAAGTAACTGTTCCGATCAAACTTGGCCGAAGCAAAAATTCCATCTACATTCTGATTGCCAGTGAATTTCAAGTTGAAGGAATTGTCACTTAACTTGGCATGTTGAGAACCCCTATCTTCCTTCTCCTGCACTCTAGAATTTGGTTTCTGTTGGGTTGGAGGGTGACTTAGAATCTGGCCAAAGAGTTTCACATCACCATTGCGGGTCGGTTTATCTGAATCTGACAAAAATTGTGGCTTGGGTTTTCTAGGATGATCCTTCAACTGGTCTTGGGAGAGAGAATGTTCAGCCCCTGCATCATAATGTTTTGAACCATTACACTTTTCAAGATGCAAGTCCTTGGGTAAAAAGCGACCGGAATGGAAATTTCTATCAACTTCTGAGATAGTATGAAGCGAAGCTGGTTTATTGCAACCAATGTCACCATTAGTCCCATTCTTAGTTGTCATGGACACCGGATAACCCCTAAGAATCTTGGAAGGGTCAACATGATCCAATAAAGCATGTCCGCATATATGCTGGTGACTATCATCTGAAATAGCAGAATTCTGAAACAGCTTATTTCTAATCTTTCCAGAATGAATTTTCGATTCCACATCATGCTTTAGATTCTTTTCATGCTGCACTGCAGCAGGATCTTGGAGCATGAAACTTGTAAGCACATAACCATTACACTCTTTCCCCGAGTCAACATGCGCATAATCCAACTTCACCACGTTTCTATGCTCATACGCAGGGAGAACACCAATTCCCAAAGAATCTGTATCAACTGAAACAGAAGCATTTCCAGCAGGTAAGGACACCGTTCTCGTACCTTGTACAGAACAATTAATGCCACTCAAGTCATTCAAGTTGACATCAGCGATTCCAACCCGTTTATCTTTCAAACTACTTATGCCTAACAGAAGTTCATGTCCTGCTTTTTCAGTTCTAGAATTATCGGTATAAACCTCACCCTCGGATTTACTCTCAACCTCTGCAACTGACACAGAAGATTTCCCATCGTCATTATCCTCTTGACCAATTACTGATTCCTCCAAAGTCCAATGTTCAATAGCTTGATTTTGTCCAGATTTTGTATCAGAGATTGCAAATCCATTCTCAATAACATTCAGTGAAAGAGACTCTCCACCAACACAATTTTCGATGTTGCTGTAACCTTCTAAGTCTAGGTCCACCTTATCCTCTGCACATTCATCAGAAACAATGTTCTCTGACCTAAGCTCAGTATCTTGAACATCCAATTCTCCATTCCTATTATCTTCCTCTAACTGGTCAAGTTCAGGATGCACATGTATGGCCCCTGCAGGATAAATTTCATCACGACTTGCCTTCAAATTAGATGAGGGCAGATCTTCTTCCTTCTTAGACCCTTGCTTGTCATTACAAATCACTGACCCATTCTCCACAAAACAATCATCCTCGGTGTCGCTCCCATCACCTCCATTAGCATCGTCACTTGCTGCTGTTCCTTCATTGCAAGGCCCAGGACACATCACATCCAGCCCGAGGCACTTCCGAGCCTTGCTAAAGAAGACCTTGCACTGATCCCTTGACCTTGTTCTAACACACCGAGAGATCATTGTGAAATCCTTACCATAGGACACTACAGCCTGAATGAAAATAGACTTTTCCTCGTCAGTCCAATCACTAGGATCCATCTCCCCGCAACTGTCATCCGAACAAGTCTCATCACCAACATTTTGTGTGACCTCAGGTGTCAAAGGCCGCCTTGCTAAAGAACCCACAATTTGGCTCTTCCCCTCTTGGTATCCCTCTCCAAGGTCAATAGAACTTGTAATGCACGAACTCATAGCTTCTAATGATAAGGAACCGCATATACCAGCCAACACATCAGCGGCTACAGTTTCTCTGTCATTAACCAAGATGTCAAAACTACTTGACCTCTCTAACATGCCAACGTTACCCCGTGTTGTTTTGGAATCACATGTTGACCCAAAGAAAAACCTTGTTGCACATTTCTGCTGATCTTTTAAGCCATCGTCTACATTAGCTGCTATTGCTGAAGCTGCACCCAATATATCAAGAGAGGCAGCACTATTGTCGCGATTCCATCTCTTACTGGATGTTACCAGGTAGGTATTTGTAGAATAAGACTTTCCTTGCTTTGCAAACTCTGGCTTCTTCGTTTTCTGAAAACAATCTGACTTGTGGTTCTTGTAGTAAAACTCAACGCAATCTGCAGTTGTTTTATGATCAAGAAAGGAAGCAATTTTCCTGAAGTCTTTCCCAAAGGTAGCAAGCTTATCCAAGAAAACTTCCTTCTCAATCGATGTCCAAGGGTTGATCATACACCTTTCCTTCTCAGTAGCACAGGGATCTTCCACTAACCCGTTGGTTGAAGTGAACTTGGAAATCTTCATCTCTTTCTTGTCCAGGATTAGAGCAGGCATCTTCAAAGCACTCCTGTACATCTTCACATGGGAATCTGCAAGCAGCTTGCTTGCAAATTTAATTACCTCCGTAGTGGGAACCAAGCTCAAATTTCCGGCTGCAATGATAACAGCAAATAATGTATACGATTTTGAGAATGGATTCACAAAGTTTTAAATATGAATTGATCTCACTAAATATCAACCAACAGAAACCAACAAATATACTGACAACTTCTAGGGTAAAACAAGTCGGAACAATAGCTCTAAAAAATATATCTACCATCTAGATCTCCTTGAACCAACAAACTGAAATTCAGTAATAATTAAAAAGTGAAACAACCAGGATAGGCAAATTAAAATACAAAGAAACCAATTTATCAAATCATAACCATTGTATATACTTGGTTCCTCGCCTAAAAGGATCACTTCAATACATCGAACTTCCTAGAACCCCTAGTTTTCTCATTAATCAAGGCTTAGAGACATCTCAAAACTGAGAATACAAGTTGCACAATAAATATATATATATATATATATATATATATTAATATTCTGCCAAGGACCCGTCTCCTAATGCAGTGGTAGAAGGAGATGCATTTTCAAGAAAAATATACTGCAATACCTTTAACAAGAAAAATAATAAAAAGAAGTGTAAATAAGCACAAACACGCATATAAATGCACATGCATGTTTGTTTAAGCACAATCGCATATTTCCTTCTATGTCCCTCGAGTCGCAAATATTTACGGTTATTATCTCTATATCATAATTCAAAATACTGCAATAACTTTAACAAGAAAAATAATAAAAAGAACCCTAAATAAACACATATACACATATAAATGCACATACATGTTTGTTTAAGCACAATGCGCATATTTCCTTCTATGCTCACAAATATTTTCCGTTACTATCTCTATATCATAATTAATTAATTACAAATAAGCTGAGCACCTCAGGCTTTCACGCAACCTAGACCAACACAAGGATTAATTAAACATGTAATGATCATATACCATTCTGAGATAAATGGATAATGATATTTATTACTCCAAACAAGTCAAGTAACTCCCCATATCATGAAACAAGACTACACTCGCATTATTTAAAAAATGTGAAAGGGAAGACAAATACAGGTGGACATGATATTCATTACCAAGATTCTGTGTTTAGAGCTACATTAACTAAAAAATCCTTTTGGTGGTGTTGAGTACGGTAGTGAAATGAAACTAGCCTTGAGAGGTAAAAACACAAGTTGTCAGTGAGTAAAAATCCTTCATAAAATTTGAAACAATCAGCAAAGCCTAGCTATCATTAGGTTTATATTCTCTGAGTCTCAAAAAGCTTACATTCAGAACGAACAATGAACCAATTGACACAGCTGCTACCTCAAAGATACAGGATAAGCTCATTTTGTGTGCAACATCAGATAACCTCCATATCACCAGAAAGCCAAAAACTCAAAAGTAAAATGGCTTGGAAGCTCATACATATTGTTATTCTTGTTGTTAGGCAATTCTTCTCTGCTTTTGTTTTTTTTAGTTTAATGCATGTACGGCAGAAATCAAGTTGCTCAAAAACTATCACCAACAAGAGAGAGATCAATTCAAGTGAGATGGTTTTTGTGACTGAACATACCCAGCTCAAACACGTGGAACACTTTCTGGACCTACAAGGAAGATCGTATATATGTATGCATCTGCCAGTTCTATGTTCAAACACTTAATTAATTCCAGGATGAAACTCCCACCACCAGATTCATTTGGCATTTTTCTCTTTTGGAACATATGTTAAACAGAAAACACAATTCAAACTTAAAGGTTATGGTTTGAACCTGATAAAGAGATGGTGGGAAACAAGGGATCATAGTTCGAAATTTCTAATTCAATTCTGAAAGAAAAAAAAGGCTAGAGAAAAGAACATACACATTGTCTTGCACTTTCATAATGTAAAGTGTAAGTTTGAGTCATAAGACATCAAAAGACAGAGAGAGATCCAAATTCCAAGTTGACATACCAGGAGACGAGAATCGAGAACGAATAGAAGTCGACCTATGCTTTTGACAGCCATTATGAGACATTCGCAAACTTAGTTCAAACTTCTTCTGGGACTTTGCACGACATCTCCTCATAGAAAGGAGACGTAAATCTTCCTTCCATAGGTGCTGAAATGCTCTAAACTTCAGGGTAATAACTCTTTCCTTGAACATTAAGAAACGCTTCCTCATTACAAATTTCTCCTTAACAAGAGGTTTATTTTTCCAGGAGGGACTACTATCAAACCTTGAAATATCCAAGTAAGATAAGTTGGCTGGTAATGCCTTATTGAATACTTCAGAAGCCCTATGTGCAGAATCTTTGTTGGAAGCCATTATTAAATCACATAATATATTTTCTCTACGTAAACCAACATCAGTAGAAAGAATACGACAACTATTACTTGCAATATGTTTACCAGATGTAACACCTGTGCTTTCCTCATTGTCGGTATATACTGTAGATTTCACTTCAATATCTTTAGTTCCACTTGTATCCACATTCCCTAAACACTCGTCATGTTTCAGTATATCTTCCTCAGAGATTGGCTTCACCAAAGAAAGAGGTTCGGCAAACTTAGATGTTGCGGTTCCAGGACTATCAATGTCCTCATCTTTAGTTTCAGCAAGTTCTCCTTCCAAGGTACCAAGTATCGTCTCCATAATCATGTCTCCAGAAGAATGCAGTTGCAAAGGAGCCGGTCTAGGAATTAAACTGGAGGCAGCACATGGTTCTTCAGAAAGCTTCCAGATGCACACCACCGGCAGAGAACTGGAAGAAGATGGACGTGGACAGGCAATACCAGTCTCAGAGATCAACGACTTCAGTTCATTTTCAAGAGAATCAATCTCAGATTCAGTGACTTCCAGTTTCTTTGAAATGTCAGCTTTCAACACCAGTAACTTGTTCATTGCAGTAGATCTTCCAAAACCAGAGTCCAAAGAGCATGGGTTATCAGATTGAAGCAATTCACTAAGTGAAGAGCTTAAATTAGCAACAGTTGTCACCTCCAAATTCTCTAAATTAAAAGCTAAACCATCAGATTGATTTTGAGACTCTGGACAGGGAGAACCGCATAAATTAGCAGTGTCTACATTCACCGTCTTGATGGATGTTTTGTCCTCCACACCTGCAACAAGAAAGACAGCTTAAAATCAGATTCATTCCTCCTGTAATTAATAACCTTACAAAAAGGAAGAGATTTTCAGAAAGAAAATGAAGATTTATTGTTTTTTCAAGAAAAGAGGGAAAGGAGCTGATTTAAGCACACAAACTTTAACTGGCCAACAGCTAATGAGAATTAGTTTGTGTAGGTCCAAGGTTTATAAGAGTGTAATAACCCTCTAAACTTGTCTAGTGATATGTCCTTTGTTATTTCAAGTATATTATCCTTTTAAATAATAGATACAGGCTTCCCAAACTAACATAACCCTAGAGGTGATGATACACTTTTCGGTATTAAAAACAAATGAGGTAATCAAACATCAAAATGGTAAAAGCAGTAAAATAACAAAATATTTTATGGCAATGTGATTATTTGATAATAAACATCCAAAGAGGCAACACCAATTTCATTACAACCGAACCGCGAGTAGAAGAGAGAACCAGAATTTTGTATCAATAAATGTAGAATGGGGCAACATACCAAAACAAAAAAGAAACTGAAATGGTAACCTAATGCACTAGAACGTTCAACAGGGTCAAATTTTACCAACCTAAAATACTTTTTAGTTTTAAACACCTAATGAGGTAATCAAACAACGTTCGTGCGTGTAACATAGGTCCGATGATGAGCCAAGTTTACAACGCTAGTATGTCCATATTGTTTATCTAAATTAAAGCTATTTTCTGTAAAAAAAACTAATGTATATACTTTTATTTTTAAACACCTAATGAGGTAATCAAACAACCTAAGCATGGATAAAAGTAGGAGAATAACATGTTAATCTATTAAACAAACAATTATGGGCACAAAACCAATTAGAACATCCAAAAGTTAACATTGGTCTCGGCATAACAATATCGTCAGTAATATCATTAAAGAACATAAATTTGGATCAATGAAGCCATAAAGGGGGTGAAATACAAGAAAATTTTGAAACGCTGATAAGCTAACGCATGTATTAAATAATATAGTTAACCTCAGAAGCAAGTATTTCGATTTTAGATTCAAGGTCACAGATTGGGTTCGCCATCCGAGGATTTGGCAAGTTCAGCAAATTTCAGAAAATAAGGATACAGGGATTCAGCACATATTTAAGTATAAAATAAATTTACATATATACATACAAAAAATAAGTATATGCAAACATAAATTAATATTTCAATACCAACAAATAATATATCATGATAAATGTCCAAAAAATAAAGAAAAACAATTTTTATAAAATAAAACTATTTAGGGATTTAGGAAATATATAGAATTAATATATAAAACATTATATTAATTAGTTTTTTAGTATTACTATATTAGTAATATTAACATATTCAATTCCTATCATTTAAAATAAATAACTACATAAGAATCCCTCAAAAGAATCTTACCACATCTAGAAGAATCCAAGAATTCCTGAATCTGGAGTCGGGTATTCACCAATCTATTAAAAAATCCCTAACTTCTTAGGTTCAGAAAAGAAATATAACTTCCGCGTCTAGGGTTAAATTTGATCTAAATTCAGTTAGTAACTAGACAGATTGAAACCACAAAAATAAAAACAGAAAGGATAACCATGCTCTTCACAGTTCTCACACTCCAGCACTTCACCAGATACCATTGAGAGAGCAGAAATTATTGGACTAAATCAGACACCAGTGAAGAATTTCATACAGATCATAGCTTACTCAGAACAATCACAATAGAGGGTAATGGGTCTAACAAAACAGATACAGTAGGACACAACAAAGCAGCCTGTAACATAAAAGGGGAGTCTGTTGCTGACTAATAATAAATCTTAGCTAAACAGTTGATACACACGCTCTGCAACAAACACCGATAGCAACCACAACAGTAACATTGTATATCACAGTAAAATAAGAAATAAAACCAAATAACTCGGTGATGCCTTTATGCTAACAGATTAAGTCTACCAATATTGGCATTGGATAGCGCTACTATATTACTGGCATTGGAATAAGAATGAAACAAAGTAACTGGCAATGCTCTATAATGTGATATAGAATTAAGATTCTAAAGTGTAGACCAAACAAAGTGTATGTAAAGGACAATCTAGAAATAGTTGTTCCCAGAGCCTAGAACTTTCTATCAAAGACTGAACTAAGCAAATGCAAAGTGACAGATAAGAGAAAATGTCCAGTAAATAGGTGGGATAATTTCAACCCGACTAATGAAAAGCAATGTCACATTTCGACAAGGTAACCGTTCTTTTAGTCATTTAATTGCCTTCTCAGCCTAATTATTAAGAGTGAGTACTGAGAATGAATGCTCCAAACCATCAAAGTATTCTAAACAATGCAAGCAGAAGCAGCAGCAGAAACAGAAAAGACACATAAATTGCAAATAGAACACTGACTGCTAAAATTTGACACTACGATCCAAAATCTAGGTAACTTTTGCCTATCGCAATGCTGTTGTAAGGGATCCAATAGTACATAGTTTATGCTAGAATTTGAGCCCCCCACCGCACAATAGTTTCTCAGTTGTCATTCCAATCATTTATCTACGGACAACTTCTATGAGGAAGTTCATAGAAAAAACTGTGAGATAATTAATACCATCTTCAGCTAATGTATAGACCTATTAAAACTTAATCATAATGCCATGCTATCCATCCATCCAACAAAAAAAGGAGAAACAATCAAATAGACCAATAGCAAAGGATAAATAAAGTCTAAACTCTTCACTTTACCTGGTGAGGAACTGCAAGCAACCGAGGAGGGAGTAGCAGGAGATGCACATTCCAAAAAACCTTGGATTCTAGGACTTCTATCTAACACATTTGAGATGTGACAATGTACAGGTTCTATATTGCTTTCACAAATGACTACTCCATTTTTCTCTGCAGTTTCATCAGGGACATCGACTTTCTTCTTCTCATACTTTGCAAGCCCCTCACCCCATCCAAGGCGTGGCTTCTTCCGCGAACTTGTCTCTTCAGAAGGAGCAGCAGAAGTCACACAAGCAGCAGCATCATTCCCTGAAGGAGACTGTAAAGGTGACACATTTTGAGGATGCCCCTGAACCTTAGTTTCAGTAGAATCTACTCCCATGCTCTTGGAACTACTAGAGTGGCTAAAACCGGAACCCCGTGAAGACAAGCTCCCAGAACGAGTCCATTTCAGAGGCTTCCAGTCGATTGAGCACAACGAATTCTCTCTCTCAAATCTCTGACCTGTGGACGAGTCATTAACACCACCATTTTTATCATTCAGGTCTTTGAACTGTAATTGATCCCAAGTGTTTCCAAAGTCTGAATGATTATGAGAGTTATATGTTAGCATGTCATCCACTGACCTCCTCTCATTCACATCAGCCTGCATCCTGGCAGATTCATTCGGAGGGGCAGTACCTGCACCATCCCAACAGTGTCCTTTCCACTCCCTCTGACTAAAGGGCCCAGGACCACCCCTATTCTCCCTGCTGCTGCTTCTCCCATATTTTCCAAATGGCCGACCTCGCTCGTCATCCAGGATCTTGTCATTGGACCTAGTAGGTCCAGACCCATGAAAAGAATCTTCAGGAAACATATGCCAACCACCCTGCTTACCATAACCTTCAGTTTTAAAAGTCAAGGACAATCACAAAATATTAATATCAAATTAGAAATCAAAGAAAGTACATATTTTTCATCAAATACCATTCTCAATTAACAAACATAAGTGATAGAACACCAGATCCACAAAGTAGCCACAGTCAACAAGAAGTAAAGATAACTGTAAATAGCACATCAGATCTGCCATCACTATATACGTACATATATAGTGAAAATAAATGATTAAATTCAAACAAATAGAGGAAATAGAGTAAAAAGAAGTTCTGCTATTTTTCCCTAAGCCAAACATTAAAATGACGCCCAAAAAACCTAGATTTGAGAAAAATTTAACCTATTGCTAAAACTAAGAGAACATCAGAAACTAACCAGGAGGTCTGCGAAACTCAGCGGATCCCCATCGATGATGATGGGAAGGAGTATCTCTCCATCTGGACGAGCCCCCTCCTCCTCCTCCTAGGTTTTCCGACAAAGACCTCTCGTTCTTCCTCTCCCTGAAGAAGTCCTTCCGATCCCACGGCAATGGCTCCGGCGGCATGAAACTTCACCTCTCAATAACATCGACCAAAAACTCCCCAAACACTAAAAACCACACACCAATACAAGAAAATCCACTCCAAACCTTCCCCAAAACTCCCAAAGAGCTCAAAATGCAGCCTTTTAATACCAAAATCCGAAATTCCACAAAAAATACAACACTGCAGAAAACCCAAAAAAACAGAGCTGAAACCTAAAGGGCGAGTAAAAATTTCAGAACCAGATCGATACAGAAGAAAATCTTAATTTACCTGCTCGTCTCAAAAATTAGGGCTTGAAACAGAAACCAAAACCCCCGTCCGTCCGTCCGTCAGCTTGGGAATTTTCTCTCTCTTCGGGAAAATCTTCTCATATACACACAAGAAGGAAGAAGAAAAGAAAGTGAGACCGTGAGCCGATAAGGGACAAAGAGAGCCTCCACTACATTTTCATATGAAAGAGAAAAGGCTCAACGGCGGAATTAAACCACAATTTATTTTCCTTTCGCGTCCGTATAATTAAATAATACTACTAGTATAGATTTATTAAAATATAAACATTCTCCGGTCCCTTTTCTTTTTTTCTTTTTTTCTTTTTTTCTTTTTTTCTTTTGTCCTCATGGTAAATGCCCTTGGATTGATATGAATTTACATTAAATTTTCTTGCGTCATATCTACTGCTTCAGTTGACAGTTTTAGCCTTACTCTGATGATATGGTCAAGGGAATTAATATTTGCCTAATTTTCTGTCACACGTATAGTGAGTCTTATTCATATAAAAAAAATTATATAAAAATATTAAAAATACATGTAAAAATAATACTCCCCTATCATCAATTTAGAATTATTTTTTTTCTCTTTCTCCAATTTGAGGCGACTATTTTAGCCTTCCGTCTATGCTTTAATATGGTATTATTTTGGTGTTATTTAGTAGTACAACTTGTATTTTTTTTTCCTTTTTCTAAATTTGAATCCCTTGGAATCTTTTCAATTCGGAAGAAAAATAAGTTGTTTCTAATTAGGCATAAATATAAATTAATATCCTGAATTTTTAATATTTTTCTATGTTAGAGATTGTTTTTTCAATTTTTTATTTAGGAGATTAAATTTTTAATTTTTTTTCACTTTAAAGATTGTCTTCTATATTTTTTCAATTAGAAAATTAAACTTTTAATTTGTTTCCACATTGGATAGTGTCTTCTCAATTTTTTTTTCATTTGATGATTAAACTTTTAAATTTTTTTAATTTTGTCTAAATTGATGACATGACAGCGATACGTGACTAAAAAATACTTATGTGTAATATTAAGTCTCATTTTAACATTTATTCAATTAATTTTTTGTACCAAACTGGATAAATATAAGACCATTATTAATTTTACTTTAAAAATTGTCATTAAATTTACTTTGAAAAATTAAATTTCAAAAATTAATAATTTATCAAAAAATTAAAATTATCATTAAATTAATTTAAAAAATTAATAATGGTTTTATATTAAAATAATAATAATAATAATTTATCTTAAAATTAATAATGGTCCTATATTTACTTTTTTAATAAAAAAAGTAATTAAATAAATGTTAAAATGAGACTCAATATTATATATATATATATTTTTTAGTCATATGTCATTGTCATGTCATCAAATTTCTAACGTGATACTATCAATTAGACGTAATCATAAAAAATTAAAAGTTTAATCTCGTGATGAAAAAAATTGAGAAGATTGTTTGTAACGCCCCTAAAATGAGTCCACATAACCAATTTTGAGTCGCCAAAATATATGGTACAGAATCCAAATACAAACTTCATTTATACAATTGTCATGCAAAATACGACAACACATAAGTTGTGAGTTTGAATACAAATATTGCACCGTACATAATACAACAATATCCATACTCAAATTAAGTCTTCATTATAATTATTGTCACACTATTTTATAACATAATAAAGACTGCTATAATGACTATCTCGGACCGTCACTTCATTCTCCGACTAGTCCCAGTTATATTCTCATTGATGAATGGGTAATATACCCATGAATTGGATACATTCGGACTTAATTTATTGTTATTTTCAAGTCTTTTAGTATAGTTTTTATGTGTTTATTTGTTATTTTGTAATTTGAGGCGGAGCAGGGACAAATCGAAAATTTTGGCATCACTAATGGCACTTTTGTAATTTTTTAAAGTCCAGCGCCGGGGTGCTCTATTATGCACTATTCTAAGCGCCGAGGCGCTGAGGCCCAGCAAGGCTTGTCCAAGGCGCGTGAGATGGGGGAAGTTGACGAGGAATAGGAGATTAAAAAGTGAAAAAGGAGTATTTAAAGAGAGAATTAGCTGAAAATAGGGGATGAACAAGGGCTGGAGTTTGATCAAGAAATCAACAGAGAATTGCGGAGGAGGATTTCAATTGAAGATTGAAGCTGGGATGTGACGCTCCCAAAATAGGTATACAACACCCATTCTGAGTCGCCAAATACATGGTACAGAAAGCAAACTACAACTTCAATAATACAATTGTCGTGCAAAATACGACAACACATACTGTGAGTTTAAATACAAATATTGTCTTCTGGACAATATCCACACTCAAATAAATCCTCATTACAATTATTCAAACACTATTTTACAGAAATAGTGAGGACTGCTAAAATATCTTTCTAGAACCATCACTCTATACCCCGACTAGATCCTGCTATGTTCTCACCTCCTGAGAAGAAAAAATGGAACAAAAAGGAAAAGGGTGAGCTCAACTAGCCCAGTAAAGAATATTATGACTAAGATAATATACAACAAATTATCGTTAGTCTTCAACAGGGAAAAATCTGATAGAATATAATCGACAACAAGTTTTAGATCAACAATTGCAGCGGAAACAGCAAACCATTAGAAGAGTCAAGTAGAGAAAGAATTCTACTATCTTCTAAGATTTAAAAGTCCATCATCAATATTTTATCCCTGTAACATTGATTAATAATCATCTTTATCCAAATATTCATCTTTGCACTACATGCCAAAGATATTCATTTGTATCACCTGTCAATCATGTTCATCTCAACACCTGTTCATCTTTGCACTACAGGCCAAAGATATTCATTAAGCAATCATACATCTTTGCACTATAGGCCAAAGATATTCAGTAATATCATCATTTAGGACTAAGGATGATGAAAAATATCTTAAAGAGAACGAATCCAGTGAGACAGAAGGACAAATATTAGGGATTCGTATAACAGTTTATCCAAGATCAATAATACTTCATAATAATCAATTGTGAAGCAGAATTCAAAAATAAAGATCAAAACATGGATACAACCAAAGATAGTAACCATAATAGACATATTAGATAAAAAGAGAAAATTTTATTTTTCGGTGAATAGTACCGTATTCGTGAATAGTACCGCATACGTGAATAGTGCCGTATACGTGAATAGTAACCCCGACACAAAAAGTTTCAAATTTGATAAAAACTCATATCAATATTTCAGCATAATGATATTGAAGAAAATAATATCATTAAGAAGAAAATAATATCCCTTACGAATATTAAACGAAAATAATATTCATTACGAATATTAAACGAATATAATATTTCTCGCGAATATTGAACGAAATAAAATTTCTTATGAATATTGAACGGAAATAATATTCATATGAATACGAAAAATAATATCTCTTCAGAATGTGAAATAAATAATACCCCTTACCTCAAGATATCAGTACTTCTGGTCGGAATACCGGTATAAGGCTGAAAGAAACTTGCTCTGATGAATAGAAACTCTCAAAGTATCTAAATACTCACAAAATACACTCAATAATCTAGAGAGAGAAAGAGAGAAAACTTGTTTCTGGTGTGATTTTCAATTCTAACTTAGCCCTCTATATATAGAAAAATTTTAGTAGGCTTGACCTGGCTTTACCTGCTACTATTCCCACCCACCACATTTGAAATATAATTCAGCACATTTCTTCACCAACCACAAGTGGGGCCCACCAATTCTAGAATTTTCTATCAAAATGATAAACTCCGAAAATTCAACAATTTCTGAACCAGTCATCTCGTAAAATTCATAATAAATCATACGTTCATTTTTAACGGTTCAAAATTTGTGGACATATACTCAACTTATATATGTATAACATATCCAAAAATTACCACGATCCAACGGTCGGATTAAAAATTATAACCCCCGCAAAATATCTCAAAAACCCTGATTTTTAATACCTCTATTCCGACAAAAATACTGATAAAAACCTCAACATTAACTCCTTCATTTTTAACCACAAAAATATATCCCTCATTTATATCCACATAAAATAAATATTTCCTTATCATATAAATCAATAATTAATTATTCACAAATAATATTACAGAATCACATTTATGACAACCAGGCCGTTCCCAGGAAAGAGGGGGCTTTCCAATAAGGATTTCTCCTTACTGGGGCGCAATTAGATGACCAAACCTCTCCTTAGACAGAACTTTCTAGACATTGTCAATAATGTTATCTAATAATATTATTCAAATAATATGAATTATTGATCTGATAAAGAAAAATACTGTGCATCAACAATTATTGAAACAACAATAATATAAAATATCAACGCAGCAATTATTGCATCAATAAATAAAATATTGAATAATAACTACTGTAACAATTATTGAGTAGTGCCTTCTTACGTAAGAATCAATAATTGGTGCAATACCGTGTGCTACTGTATTTTAACCACCGGGTATTCCAACAATATTAACGGTAACAACTACGCCGTTATTTATAAACAACTTATACTTGTCGTTTTCTTCATCCAATCGCTTTCCGTTATGGGGCCCACACAAGGCTGCGCCGTCGTACGAATATTCCCCGACAGCAAGAATATTCCACGACCAAACGAATATTCCCCGATAAAATGAATATTTTATAACCACTTGCTTATTTTGCAAAAATTGCACATTTCACCCATAACCAAAGTATTATATCAAATTAATCCCTTATTATTCACAATAATATTTAGAAAAAATTTGATTTTATTCATTAATAAGTCGGGTCTTACAACCTCCCCTCCTTATGAAATTTCGTCCTCGAAATTGACGTACGTACCTGATATTTCGAAAAGGTGAGGATACCTCGCTTTCATTTCTGATTCTAACTCCCATGTCATTTCTTCAATAGCATGGTTTCTCCACAAAACATTAACTTGTGGTATAACTTTTGTGCGTAGAACATGCTCTTTCCTATCCAAGATCTTAACAGGTACCTCCTCGTACGTTAAATCTTCAGCTATCTCGTCTGGTTCTAACTCAATAATGTGGTTCGGGTCTTTAACATATTTACGAAGCATAGATATGTGAAAAACATTATGAACACGAGACATGTTTGGAGGTAATGCGAGTCTATATGCCACATTTTCTATTCGCTCAAGAATCTCAAATGGACCAACAAATCTTGGATTGAGCTTTCATCTCTTTCCAAATCTTGTAACTCCCTTCCATGGTATAACACGTAACAATACATGATCCCCAATATTAAATTCCACATCCTTCCGATGACGATTCGCATAACTCTTTTGTCGATCCTGTGCCGTTTGTATACGTTGTCGAATCGTTTGGATCTTCTCTATAGTCATGCGTACCAACTCTGGTCCTAACAATGTTGCTTCACCCACCTCGTCCCAGCATACTGGAGAACAACATTTTCTTCCATACAACGCCTCGAATGGAGCCACACCTATGCTCGCCTGATAACTGTTGTTGTAGGAGAATTCCACCAATGGTAGGTACTTATCCCAACTCCCTTTGAGATCTAGGACACAAAGTCTTAATAGATCTTCAAGAGTTTGAATAGTCCTCTCTGATTGTCCGTCCGTTTGAGGATGGTATGCCGAACTGAATCGTAAATCCGTGCCCATAGCTTTCTGCAAGCTAACCCAAAATCGTGAAGTGAATCTTGGGTCACGATCCGAAACTATGGATACTGGCATGCCATGCAATCTCACAATCTCGTTCACGTACATACTAGCAAGACGTTCAAGGGAATAAGTCTCACGTATCGGCAAGAAATGAGCGGACTTGGTTAATCTATCAACAATAATCCAAATCGCATCTATACCTTGAGAAACCTTGGGAAGACCCGTAACAAAATCCATAGTAATGTGTTCCCACTTCCATTTCGGAATCTCAAGTGGTTGCAATGGACCCTTTGGTACTTGATGCTCTGCTTTTACACGTTGACAAGTTAAACATCTCGAGATAAACTCCGCGATCTCTCTTTTCATATTGCTCCACCAAAATGTATGTCGAAGATCGTGATACATTTTGGTACTCTCAGGATGGATTGCAAACGGTGTGTTGTGTGCCTCCATTATTATTCTATGCTTCAAGTCAAAATCGTTAGGAACACAAAGTCTGGAGTTGACTCGAAGTATTCCTTCTTCATCGATTCTTGCTTCTGGAATAGCACCTTCTTGCACTTTCTTCTTCATACGCATCAGCTCTATGTCCGTAGCTTGAGCAGCTTTAACTTTATCGATTAAAGTCAGTTCTACTAGTATATTTGATATCATCATGTGGGTACTTGGAGCCTTCATCTCTATCTCCATCCTTTGAAAGTCATACAAAATGGGCCTTTGTGTTAACAACATTGCACTCGTGCCCGCGTATGATCTTCTACTCAATGCGTCAGCTACTACGTTTACTTTTCCAGGATGATATTGGATGGTATGATCGTAATCTTTCAACAGCTCGAGCCAACGTCGCTGCCGCATGTTGAGTTCCTTTTGGGTGAAGAAATATTTGAGGCTTGTATAGATCTCCACTTTCTCCCCATACAGGTAGTGTCTCCAAATCTTCAACGCGAAAACGACTGCTGCCAACTCCAAATCACGAGTAGGATAATTCCTCTCATATTCTTTGAGTTGTCGTGAGGCATAGGCTATGACTTTCCCATGTTGCATAAGAACACATCCTAACCCTTTGCCTGAAGCATCGCTGTAGATAACAAATCCATCCGAACCAGATGGTATTGTCAGAACAGGTGCCGAAATGAGTCTCCTCTTGAGTTCTTGAAAACTCTTCTCGCATTCCTCACTCCATACGAATTTTGTATCTTTCCGAGTCAGCTGAGTTAACGGGGTAGCGATTCGAGAAATTCTTTCACGAATCTCCGATAGTAACCAGCTAAGCCTAGAAAGCTACGTATTTCGATTACTGACTTAGGTTTGCTCTCAACTGTGACTCATATCCCAATCTTGGATAGCACGTCACAATGACACCTATCAGTTTACTACCGCACAAATATAGAGTCCCTTACGGAGAGTCTAGCTTTGGTGCATTCCACAAAGGAAGTCACCAGATAGAGGCTCGGTTATCAACTTCTATAGTTGGGTTTTTAACTCCTGAAGTTCAATAGGAGCCATTCGATATGAGATTTTAGAAGTGGGTTTTGTACCGGATTCAAAGATGATACAAAATTCAATATCACGCTCTGGAGGTAGGCCAAGAAATTCTTCAAGAAATACGTCAGGAAATTCTCTAACAACAGAAATATTATTCAAATCTGACTTGTCTTTGTTCAAATCCATAACATGGGCTAAGAAAGCTTGACATCCGTTTTTCAATAAACGAATAGCTTTGTGGCTTGATATGACAGTGACTGATTTTAGTGATTTAGTAGTTTGAATTCGTATGACAGGTTGGTTAGGAATATGAAAACTAACAACTTTACGAAAACAATCAATTTTAGCATGATGAGTGGTTAACCAATCAATTCCTAAAATCACATCAAAAGCAAGTATCTTTAAAGAGATAAGATCAACAGGTAATGTGATAGTGCCAACTTAGATCATGCAAGATTTATAAACTGTAGATGTAACGAAGGTTTCACCCAACGGAGTTTCAACAGATAAGTTAAAGTCCAATTCCTCCGGAGGCAAGTTTAAACGTTGAGCACAAGCAGGAGAGATAAAAGAATGGGTAGAACCGGTATCTAGTAAAGTATAAACTTCGTAAGAATTCAAGATTAGCTTACCCGTGATCACCTCGTTCGGGTTTCTCGCGTTTTGGCCAGTCACGACAAACGGCCTTCTAGGAACCGCTGATTTCGACTTATCCGGGACAACTTTTGGAGTCACCATCCCCGCTGAACTTGGTTTTGCTACAGAACACTCTCGAGCTATATGACCCTCATTTCCACAGTTATAACATACCTTGGATTGTTGTGGGCATTTTGAGCTGATATGTCCCTCTTTCCCACATTTGTAACATACGACCGGTGGTCGTTCTCCTCCCCTAGAAACAGTTGATGTTTGTGCTGACGTCTTCACGTTATCATTGTTGTACCTTCTCTTCTTGAAATCTCCTCCCGACTCGCTCCTTCTATTATCACGACCACGATTACCACCAGAGTGGTTACCGCTTTTGTCCGAATGTTTTCCTCCCTGCTGGTTTTCATTGCTTCGATTACCGCCGCCACCGGTATGACCCTGGTTGTGGTCCCTCGGTTGCACATACTCATTATCTCGCTCTAATAATTGATCCCTGTTTACAATATCTGAATATAAAGAAAATTTATGAGAGATAAGATATTGTCGAATCTCGGGTTTTAGACCTCTCAGAAACATCCTTGTCATTCGTTCCTCATTCTCGACCAAATGAGGTGCAAACCTGGATAACTCTGCAAACTTCTCCTCGTACTGGGACACCGTCATGTTATTTTGTTCCAGTCTGATAAACTCCACCTCCTTCATATGACGAATACTTTCAGGAAAGTATTTGTCATTGAACAGTTTTTGAAATGTTTCCCAGGACATGTTGAGTGCGTCAGGCTGGGTACGCTTCACAGACTCCCACCAGTAGTCTGCCTCACCGCGGAACATAAAGGTGGCGAATGGAACCTTCTGTTCCTCCGTGCATCCCAAGACATCGAATATCTTGGTAATTTGCTTGACCCACGTTCCCGCCATGATCGGATCCGGCTTTCCCTTAAATTCTGGTGGTCCCAATTCTTTGAACTGCTTAGCTATGACAAACCGCGCGTTGTTATCATTTCCACCCGTATTCTGCACACGAGTCTCCCTCGTCTGATTTTGCATGTACTGCAAAAATCTCCTAAACATTCCATCATTCATCGTTTGCTCGGTAACGTTGTTTATAGGAGGAATATTACCTTCCTGTTGCACGTTCCCTTGGGTGGTGATCAAAGGTGTCTCCACGGTCTGATTTACTCTATTATTAACGTTCTCAGCTGCCATTCTTAAATATTGCCATAAAACAAGGGTTAATATTCATGTCATATATTATCCCTATACTCTGACCGACCAAATAAACATCAAATAAACTTAGTCAGGTCATACTAGCGAGGGAAATTCCTCGTCTCTCCCCTCCTAGTTCTTGTCTCACATCTCAGCCAGGGATCATATCCCTAAGCTCTGATACCAACTGTGACGCCCCCAAAATAGGTATACAACACCCATTCTGAGTCGCCAAATACATGGTACATAAAGCAAACTACAACTTCAATAATACAATTGTCGTGTAAAATACGACAACACATATTGTGAGTTTAAATACAAATATTATCTTCTGGACAATATCCACACTCAAATAAATCCTCATTACAATTATTCAAACACTATTTTACAGAAATAGTGAGGACTGCTAAAACATCTTTCTATAACCATCACTCCATACCCCGACTAGATCCTGTTATGTTCTCACCTCCTGAGAAGAAAAAATGGAACAAAAAGGAAAAGGGTGAGCTCAACTAGCCCAGTAAAGAATATTATGACTAAGATAATATAC
Source organism: Panax notoginseng (assembly GCA_016801055.1). Lineage (NCBI taxonomy): Eukaryota > Viridiplantae > Streptophyta > Magnoliopsida > Apiales > Araliaceae > Panax > Panax notoginseng. The sequence goes on along the minus strand of CM029015.1, from coordinate 183,794,013 downwards.
AACAAATTATCGTTAGTCTTCAACAGGGAAAAATCTGATAGAATATAATCGACAACAAGTTTTAGATCAACAACTGCAGCGAAAACAGCAAACCATTAGAAGAGTCAAGTAGAGAAAGAATTCTACTATCTTCTAAGATTTAAAAGTCCATCATCAATATTTTATCCCTGTAACATCGATTAATAATCATCTTTATCCAAATATTCATCTTTGCACTATATGCCAAAGATATTCATTTGTATCACCTGTCAGTCATGTTCATCTCAACACCTGTTCATCTTTGCACTACAGGCCAAAGATATTCATTAAGCAATCATACATCTTTGCACTACAGGCCAAAGATATTTAGTAATATCATCATTTAGGACTACGGATGATGAAAAATATCTTAAAGAGAACGAATCCAGTGAGACAGAAGGACAATTATTAGGGATTCGTATAACAGTTTATCCAAGATCAATAATACTTCATAATAATCAATTATGAAGCAAAATTCAAAAATAAAGATCAAAACATGGATACAACCAAAGATAGTAACCATAATAGACATCTTGGACAAAAAGAGAAAATTTTATTTTTCGGTGAATAGTGCCGTATTCGTGAATAGTACCGTATACGTGAATAGTGCCATATACATGAATAGTAACCCCGACACAAAAAGTTCTAAATTTGATAAAAACTCATATCAATATTTCAGCATAATGATATTGAAGAAAATAATATCATTAAGAAGAAAATAATATCCCTTACGAATATTAAACGAAAATAATATTCATTACGAACATTAAACGAATATAATATTTCTCGCGAATATTGAACGAAATAAAATTTCTTATGAATATTGAACGGAAATAATATTCATATGAATACGAAAAATAATATCTCTTCAGAATGTGAAATAAATAATACCCCTTACCTCAAGATATCAGTACTTCTGGTCGGAATACTGGTATAAGGCTGAAAGAAACTTGCTCTGATAAATAGAAACTCTCAAAGTATCTAAATACTCACAAAATACACTCAATAATCTAGAGAGAGAAAGAGAGAAAACTTTTTTCTGGTGTGATTTTCAATTCTAACTTAGCCCTCTATTTATAGGAAAATTTTAGTAGGCTTGACCTGCAACCTGATGGCTTTACCTGCTACTATTCCCACCCACCACATTTGAAATATAATTCAGCACATTTCTTCACCAACCACAAGTGGGGCCCACCAATTCTAGAATTTTCTATCAAAATGATAAACTCCGAAAATTCAACAATTTCTGAACCAGTCATCTCGTAAAATTCATAATAAATCATACGTTCATTTTTAACGGTTCAAAATTTGTGGACATATACTCAACTTATATATGTATAACATATCCAAAAATTACCACGATCCAACGGTCGGATTAAAAATTATAACCCCCGCAAAATATCTCAAAAACCTTGATTTTTAATACCTCCATTCCGACAAAAATACTGATAAAAACCTCAACATTAACTCCTTCATTTTTAACCACAAAAATATATCCCTCATTTATATCCACATAAAATAAATATTTCCTTATCATATAAATCAATAATTAATTATTCACAAATAATATTACAGAATCACATTTATGACAACCAGGCCGTTCCCAGGAAAGAGGGGGCTTTCCAATAAGGATTTCTCCTTACTGGCGCGCAATTAGATGACCAAACCTCTCCTTAGACAGAACTTTCTAGACATTGTCAATAATGTTATCTAATAATATTATTCAAATAATATGAATTATTGATCTGATAAAGAAAAATACTGTGCAGCAACAATTATTGAAACAACAATAATATAAAATATCAACGCAGCAATTATTGAATCAATAAATAAAATATTGAATAATAACTACTGTAACAATTATTGAGTAATGCCTTCTTACGTAAGAATCAATAATTGGTGCAATACCGTGTGCTACTGTATTTTAACCACCGGGTATTCCAACAATATTAACGGTAACAACTACGCCGTTATTTATAAACAACTTATACTTGTCGTTTTCTTCATCCAATCGCTTTCCGTTATGGGGCCCACACAAGGCTGCGCCGTCGTACGAATATTCCCCAACAGCAAGAATATTCCACGACCAAACGAATATTCCCCGATAAAATGAATATTTTATAACCACTTGCTTATTTTGCAAAAATTGCACATTTCACCCATAACCAAAGTATTATATCAAATTAATCCCTTATTATTCACAATAATATTTAGAAAAAATTTGATTTTATTCATTAATAAGCTGGGGTCTTACATGGGAGGATTTCTTTTAGAGTTTCTTCTTCTTTATTTTCAATTGTGTAATTCTATTGAGATGATTTTCATGGAATTTTTGATTTGATTTTTCATTATGAACTAACTTTCTCATTTAGACTACAAATTAAACCTTTTGTGTCTATGAATTGATTATTCAATTTAAACTAATTATTTATATCAAGGTGAATTATTTATCATGTTTTGTGCTTATTGATTAATTATTCGGCCAATAATTATTGTGTTACACTAGAAAGATTTGGGAGATGAAATCTAGGGTTAGAACTGAACATGATAACATGTATGCTTAATTATTTGCCTGAGATAAATAATTAGGGTTGTGGATTGAATAGGAATATCTCTTTTCACTGCATGTAACAATGGGGAATTGGAACTTAATGGGTTTAATTTAATTATTTTGCATAAGAATATCGCAGAATTAATTGAATTAAATAAATGTTATTTGATCACTTGGGAAAGGGCTTTTAATAACTAGAATTCCTTTTAACAATTCAGGTGACATGATAGTTGGAGTAATTGGATAGTTGGTTTGTATTACATAATTGGGGATATTGTAGTCTTAACATTTATTTATTTGAATTAATTCCTAGAGTAATCCAGTTTTAATTAGTTAATTTAGTTTTCTTAATTAGAAAAATCACAAATTGCGGTTGTTTAAATAAAATTGAATTAGTATAGTACTAGTAGTTGGAGTTTAATGATTGGAATTCCCTGTGGGTTCGACACTTATTTTACCACTTTATTACTTGCTGACTGTGTATGCTTGCATAAATAATCGATTATGAAATCGATCAACAAGTTTTTGGCGTCGCTGCCAGGGGAATTCTTATTTAATATTAATTCCATATTAGTTATAATCAATTCGGTCTTAATTTAAACGTTATTTACTTATTTTTCTTCTTGTGCTTGCAGAAATTCTTTGATAGTGCATGCACACTAGATCAAATGGTAAATAGAAACTTTTGCCTTACGCAGACAATATCGAGAGAAAGTTCCAGAAATTACGGTTGACTAGTGAGGTTACACCATTGGAAGAAGATTTGGCAGAACAAGAAATTCCAGTAGTCATGGCAGAGGAAGAAAAAAAATCACTCAGGAATTATGCCATGCCGACAATGACATATATACAGTCCAGTATTCGGAGGCTGGTGATTAATGCAAACAGTTTCGAGATCAAATCGGGAACGATACAGATGCTACAAAATGCAGTTCAGTTTGGGGGTAGTTCGACTGATGATTCGAACGAGCACATCTTGAGTTTCTTGGAAATTTGCGACACCTTCAAATTCAATAATGTTTCAGAAGAAGCCATAAGGTTGAGGTTGTTTCCGTTTACATTGAAGGACAAAGATCGAAGTTGGTTACACTCATTGTCGCCTGGTTCGATCACCGCCTGGGACGACTTAGCTCAAAAATTCCTAGCTAAGTTTTTCCTACCAGCGAAGTCGGCAAAACTACGGAATGATATTCACATGTTTGCGTAATTCGACTCAGAAACATTATATGAGGCCTGGGAAAGATTTAAGGATATGCTCCGCAAATGTCCACATCACGGAATTCCATAGTGGATGCAGGTTGGAATATTTTATGACGGGTTGCATGCGTCCACACGAGCCAGTATTGATGCAGCAGCAGGTGGAGCAATCATGGCAAAGAGTTTTGATAAGGCTTATCAATTGTTAGAGACGATGGGCAACAATAATTATCAATGGCTAATGACAAGGTCTAATCCTTCGAAAACACCAGGAAAGCTCGAATTAGATGCAGTGACAGCGTTGACAGCACAGGTTTCAGCGTTAACTAAAAAAATTAAAATATGGGGTCCACCATCCGTACCGTAAGTAGCAATGGTTTGTGAGTTGTGTGCTGGGAGTCATGTTACGGACCAATATGCCATCAATGCTGAATCAGCTCAGTTCGTGGGAAGTTATAATCGCTCAGTACAACCTTATCCAAATCAAAATGCATATAAACCGGGGTGGAGAAATCATCTGGGATTTTCTTAGAGTAATAATCAAGCTCAAGCTCCTAGACCGCAAAACCCACTCGGTTTTCAGAATCAGATTCAACAACAGCCAGAGAGGAAAACAAATCTGGAAGAAGAATTGGCCAAATTTATTGTAGCTGCCGACAAAAGGATGAGCGACCAAGATAAATTGTTAAGTCAAGTAGATATGAATGTGAAAAGTCAAGCCGTCTCGATCAAGAATTTGGAAAATTATATGGGTCAGATAGCACACGCTTTGAACAGCCGTCGAACATTGCAAAGCCGTAACCTTACGAAGTGGGAAGGTCCTGCAAGAGTCATTTAAGGATAAGAACGAGATGGATAAGGAAACTTTGGAAAAAGAGGAAGTCTCAGAAACCGAAAACCGACAGGATGAGGAGCTCGAGAAGAAAGCAACTGAACAAAATCTTACAATGCCTCCCATACCATATCCGCAAAGATTTCCAAAAGCAAAGTTAGATAAGCAGTTTTCACAATTCCTGGATATTTTCAAAAAACTGCATATCAAAATACCGTTTGTAGAAGCCTTGGAACAGATGCCGAGTTACGCCAAGTTTATGAAAGAGGTTTTGTCGAAGAAAAGAAAATTGGGTGAGTTTGAAACCGTGGCATTAACTGAAGAGTGCAGCGCTATTATTTAGAATAAATTACCACCGAAGTTAAAAGATCCTGGTAGCTTTACTATTCCATGCGAGATTGGTAATCAGTTTTCGGGAAGAGCGTTGTGTGATTTGGGGGCCAGCATTAACTTGATGCCGTTATCCGTCTACAGCCAGTTTGGACTCAAGGCACCAAAACCGACAAATATCAGTTTACAGTTGGCGGAGCGATCAGTTACATATTCAAGAGGTATTGTGGAAGACGTTTTAGTAAAGGTTGATAAATTTATCTTCCCGACGGATTTTATTATCTTGAATTGTGAAGTAGACAAGGAAATTCCCATCATCCTCGGGCGACCATTCTTAGCAACGGGTAAAACTTTGATTGATGTACAAAAAGGTGAATTAACAATGCGAGTTGAAGACCAAGAGGTAACCTTTAATGTATTTAAGTCAATGCGATTTCTGAAAGAAGAGGGTGAATGTCTGCAGGTAGATGTCATGGAAGAAATAGTGAATCACAAACTCAGCGGCAATTATTCTGATGATCCATTAGAATCTGTTTTGATCGGGATGAACGACTGCGATATTGAGGAAGAAATAGGGTATGTCAAAAGGTTAGATGCATTACTAGTTTCCAGGAAGTTCAAACAACCATTCGACACCCTTGATCGGCCCGAAGCAGAAGAGAAAAAGTTTAAGCCATCAATAGAAGAGCCACTAGTATTGGAATTAAAACCTTTACCGTCTCATCTGCAATATGCTTATTTGGGAGAATCTTACACCCTACCAGTTATTGTATCGGCGGATCTGACTGACACTCAAAGAGAAAAACTGTTAAGGGTCTTGCGAGAGTTCAAAACAGCAATTGGATGGACTATAGCTGATATTCGAGGAATTAGTCCGTCATTTTGTATGCACAAGATTTTATTGGAAGAAGGAGCAAAACCAACCATTGAGCTAGACCTGGCAAATGGGCCGGGCTGGCCCAAACGGGTCGAGCCATCGGTGGGCCGGGCCATCGATGGTCTGGATAAAAAGGCCCGGGTTTTGGTGGGCTGAAATTAAGCAGCCCGTGGCCCGGGTTGGGCCGGCGCGGCCCAGCCCGCGGGCTTTTTCATAAATATTTTTTTACTTTTAAAAACCTATAAATATTTGCTGTAAAGCTCAAGAAGGAAATGACTAAATGAGTAACATATTACTAATTCATACAATGATACAAAGTACACAAATTCAGAAGGAAATGACTAAATGAGTAACATATTACTAATACATACAATGATACAAAGTACACAAATTCAAACCAAGAGGTCCAAGACTATTCATTTCATTTGATATGTCAGTATGTCACCATCAACAAAATTACAGAAATAAGCTCCAATTGCATACTTCATACTTGCAATCCGATCTGCTAGACTGCTAGTAAAAGAATGGCTTGACATCCTGTGCAAAAAGATTCATAAATGTGTCATTATATATGGTAGAACTTAGAAGCAACAGGCAAAGTGAAGGACTACTCTATAACAGTACATCTAGCAGAAGCCTGAGAATATGTTTCAAATGCAATTATACAAATACTTAAACTAAATAATTGGCATTAAACTCATTTCAACAAAACCTATAGCATTCTTCATATAGACATTATAACATAATACTCATAAATTCTACAAAATTAGCCATTACACTAAAGCAATAGTTTCCTACAACCAAACCCACTAAAATAAACCAAATGAACAAATAAAATAAGGTTAAACAGCTGACCAAGATTCTTGTCAAGGGTCTTAGTGAACTGATTCAATTCTACATTTTTAATAAAGTAAATCACAATGCTATTTAACAAAGCATTTAATTCTACATTTTTACTACACAATTACAACACAAGATTAACTTTTCTTAGTACTTGAAAAATCAAAGAAATAGTCCATAAAAAATGAAGTACTTACTAGTGAGTAATGTCTAGTCACTCCTTGTAATTTCGCCTATGTTAGAACCATTTGACTTTTGATTTGCAACTAACGGTACCAAAAGTTGGTCGTCCGTCAACCCATCATCTATTTTAAAAATGCCAATTTAAAATATCAATAGTTCAATACCCAAAATTAAACTAAAAAGCTACAATTAAAGTAACAATATTTATAACTAGAAAAAACCTTATATTTCATATCCACAAATCTAATTACGTCCACAAATTAATGCTTGTGCATTATCCGGTAGAAGCGAACTACAATATTTTATGAGAACTTTTGCTCCAATGCTAAAGGTCGACTCCGAAGCAACCGTTGTAATTGGAATTGATAAGATATCATATGCCATATTCACTAGTATTGGATATCAATAATAATATAATATTTAAAAGTACTAAATAGTCATTAGTTATGTATAAAATAAAGGTATAAAACTAGAATAAAAAATAAGAATTGGGTACCTCTCAGAAAGTTTTTTCCATTCTTCTAGAATATTAAAAGAAGATTTGTTAGTGACGATTTTCTCCTCTAAGTATTGTTCCAATTCCGTTCTTGTTGATGTAGTACCTTGCACTTCCCTCACAAACTCCTATTTAAAATTTTAAACATCAAAAGTTCATCAACATAAATATGCAATATAGATAAATATGCAAAAAATTAAAAAATTTATAATACATGAAAACTTTACTTACATCAAACTCATCATCACTACGTTCACTTGTGTTGGTGGTAGCTAATAGACACGTAATTCATACATTTTATTATCCCTAATTTTGTCCTTTTAATTATATTAGTTTATTAAATTAATATGTTTTATTTTATTTTGTAGGATTTAATATTTGTTGCAATAAAGTCAAAATCTTGGTGATCAAGGGATATTTAATGCTTTTATTCATATAAGGAATATTCAAGAAAAATCCTACAAGGAGTAGGAAAGAGGTTGAATAATCTTGGTGTGCAAGTCAAATTCAACAAGAGAAGGGAAAGTATATCTAGAAGATCTTTTTGAAAAGTTGATTGGAAACAAAACTGTCCAAGTTCAATGAATGTAAATTAGGGTTCAAAGTTATTTTCCATATAAATAGGCCTCTTGTTTTAGAGAGAATGACATCACTTGTTATTTTATTTTTCTTAGTTTTTCACTAGTGTAGAAGGGAGTAAGATATTTAGAGTTTGTCTTTTCTCTTATTCCAATCACGTGTGGTACTACTGTCAGGGAGTATTTGTATCTTTCTTTTATTTATATAATAGAAATTCTATTTTTAATTATTGTTCTTATTTCATGTGGATTGTAGTACTAATATTATTTGTTTTTGTTTTTAATTCCATGGCTAGCTAAATTTCTAATACCTAGAATTATGATGAAACTAAGTATTTCATAATAATATTTTCTTTCCGTTCTAAAATTAATGCCTAATTATTTTCGCCTTCATATTTTCCTCCGCATAAATTGCATATGATTTTTATATTGATTGCGAGGTTTTGATAAGTTATAGTTAATCTGTGAATTTTTCATAACTTATGCATACCCATATTAATTATATGAATCATTATTTTTAAAGGGAAGTGAGAATAATTTGGGAATTGATTTAGGAAATAAGAAATTATTTATTATGTTTATATTTGGTGGATTCTGATTCCTAGGTATCTTTTCTCATTAATAGTTTTCGTTATTAATTAGTAGTTTGAATAATTTAGTTAAAAAAATTTATCCACCATATTTATTTCTAATTCGCCTAAAATAGATAGTAAGGATATATTAAAGAATTAATCTTGTTTCTGTGGTTCGACCTGTACTTGCCAGTTCTTCAATTTGACATTGTGCACTTGCAGTTACATATTTTTATCACATCAAGTTTTTATCGACGTTGCTGGGGACTAGACTTAATTTTATATTCCTTAATTTTTATTTATTCGAATTAGTTTTTTTTTTCTCTTCTAATTTTTTTTTTCAAGATTATTGAAGCGGATCGAAGTAGCGAAAAGATAAAGATTTTGTTGCTGCGCTTTATTTGGTACTTCGTATCTCCATATTTTAAAAAAAAATTAAAAAAATATATAGTAGTTTAGTTTTTTGTTTTTTATTTTTATATATTTTTTTGTGCGACTTTCGTGGTTAGCTGTCTATTTATTTTGTTATTTGTGAAAAAATAGATTCTTATTATAGTTGGAATAATAATTTTGCTTGGAATCAAGAACCCTATGAAAATTTTAATGCACATCAAGTAAATCAATTTTTTTCAAGTTATGAAAATTCTTATCTAAGTTCATATCCATATCCATATTCATATTCATATCCATTTTCGGATCTAGAACCTCAATATCCACAAGAAATATCAAATGAAGTAGAGAAAAGACTTAGTGCCTTGGAGAAAACTACGGAAGTTTTAATGGAAGAGCAATTTAGTATTATATCTCGTCTAGAAATTCAAATGAGTTGATTAGCCACCATATTAAATGAACAAGAGGTGGGTGAATTTTCTAGTAACTCTATGGTTAATTTTGAGAATCTTGATGGTTGTGGAAATGATGAGGAAAGTAAAAATTTTATATTCAATTCTACACAATTTGAGTCAAGCGTATTTGAGGAGTCTACAAATTATGAGTCCATGCCTAAAATTGATCATGTTGCATTTGATGAGTCGATTGAAAAAGTTTATAAGCCTAAAGCTCCATACCCTGAAAGACTTATTCCTAAAAAATTACCTAGTGATTTTTTGGACCAACCCATTAAAGTAAACATGATCCAAGAGTTGTTAATGACCCAAGAAATAATAGAAATTAGACTCCTGATTAAAAAAGATCTAATTGATTTTTTCTTAAATCACCTTGACCAAAATTGCAATGAATCCGAATATTTAGATAAGGTCAATGAGCCGTTGAGATCCACTACAAATAAGTCAACTAAACTAGAACATGTATTTGAACCAATTCTTCAATCATTTGAACATGTTAATGAAAGTTTTCTTGAGGTGAATTTGAAGCATAACTGTGATAAAAATTCTGACTATTTTCAATTTTCTAGACCTCCTGAAAATAATGAAAAGTTCACACTCACTTATCCATTTGTAACATTCATTTTTAGTCACATAATTTTTAGGATTTATAAAATTTGTAGATATGTTCATTTGTTTTCTTTCTCACCATATCTTCTTGCAGAACAAATGCCCCGTATACAAGGTACAATTCTTTCACATTTTTGTTCACTTTTCTTCATTTGCATATATTGAGGACAATGCATGATTTAGGTATGGGGGGAGTTTGTTTGTATTAGATTTTTTTTTCTTTTTACGAAAAAATAAAAAAAAACACAAAAAAAATTTAAAAAAATTAAAAGTTTTGTTTAACTTTTTATGAATTGAATTAATTCTAATAAGTGTTCGTGGAGCAAAACTCATGAGTGAGATTGAAAGATTTAGAACTCCTGAATTTTTGATAAGATATGAAATCTTAGTTCAAAACACTATCTGGATATAAAATTAATTTCACAAGCATTTTTGCACTTCACGTTTGCGCTAATTCTTAATTGTGGGGTATAAACCATGATTCAAGTAATTTCAAAAAAAAAGAAAAAAAAAGAAAAAAGAATGAAAAAAAAAGTTGAAAAAAGAAATAAATAGCTGCTTCAATGTCCATTAAACGAAATAACTAGGTATCCAAGCCTCAGGAAGCATCGATATTCACGCTAAAAAGTATGATGGATAAAAACAGCTTGACTAGTCTAATTTTGTGGCCTTTGTTACTCGAGTTAGTAAGCCCTTAGGGGTGTCTCTACACCTAGTACCCTAAAGCCATCTGGTTTGGGAGTCATTGGTCCAAACGCTCGCTCTACATGGGTAACTCTGAAAAGCCTAAGAAAATGAGACATTGCACAAGTCAAGAATCAAAATTGAAAAAAATGGAAAAAGGAAGAAAAAAAAAGAAAGAAAAAGAAAAAATGAATTTGCTTGATTTTCATGATAAAAATCCCTACTAAGAGTTACATCATATACACAATGCATGTATCACATGAAATTGATTTAATGAAGGATGGTGTCTAAATGAAGATTGAGTACTTTTGATAAGGTTAAAGTGTGATTTTGAATTTAATCTTGCTTATGTATAATGCCCATAGATATTTAGAAGCTTTCTTTCAATTTCATAATTTATTGAATCCAAAATTATTGTTTGAATTTTGTGGGTATATTCACTGCAAACCCTCACGAGACACAACTCGTCCACTTGGGGTAACCTTGGGGTTTAAAGGCTTGATGCACATGCTAAGTACAATCGTGTTTCCTACGAAAATGGGGTAGTGTAATTTTTATTTTATTTTTATTTTTATTTTACTCGAGGACGAGCAAAAGCTAGGTATGAGGGTATTTGATAGACACGTAATTCATACATTTTATTATCCCTAATTTTGTCCTTTTAATTATATTAGTTTATTAAATTAATAAGATTTATTTTATTTTGTAGGATTTAATATTTGTTGCAATAAAGTCAAAATCTTGGTGATCAAGGGATATTTAATGATTTTATTCATATAAGGAATATTCAAGAAGAATCCTACAAAGAGTAGAAAGAGGTTGAACAATCTTGGTGTGCAAGTCAAATTCAACAAGAGAAGGGAAAGTATATCTAGAAGATCTTTTTGAGAAGTTGATTGAAAACAAAACTGTCCAAGTTCAATGAATGTAAATTAGGGTTCAAAGTTATTTTTCATATAAATAGGCCTCTTGTTTTAGAGAGAAGGACATCACTTGTTATTTTATTTTTCTTAGTTTTTCACTAGTGTAGAAGGTAGTAAGATATTTAGAGTTTGTCTTTTCTCTTATTCCAATCGCGTGTGGTACTACTGTCAGGGAGTATTTGTATCTTTCTTTTATTTATATAATAGAAATTCTCTTTTTAATTATTGTTCTTATTTCATGCGAATTGTACTACTAATATTATTTGTTTTTGTTTTTAATTCCATGGCTAGCTAAATTTCTAATACCTAGGATTATGATGAAACTAAGTATTTCATAATAATATTTTCTTTCCGTTCCAAAATTAATGCCTAATTATTTTCGCCTTCATAGTTTCCTCCGCATAAATTGCATATGATTTTTATATTAATTGCGAGGTTTTAATAAGTTATAGTTAATCTGTGAATTTTTCAAAACTTATGCTTAACCATATTAATTATATGAATCATTATTTTTAAAGGGAAGTGAGAATAATTTGGGAATTAATTTAGGAAATAAGAAATTATTTATTATGTTAATATTTGGTGAATTCTGATTCCTAGGTATCTTTTCTCATTAATAGTTTTCGTTATTAATTAGTAGTTTGAATAATTTAGTTAAAAAAATTTCTCCACCATATTTATTTTTAATTCGCCTAAAATAGATAGTAAGGATATATTAAAGAATTAATCTAGTCTCTGTGGTTCGACCTGTACTTGCCAGTTCTTCAATTTGACACTGTGCACTTGCAGTTACATATTTTTATCACATCAGTAGCAATAGTTGAAGTCCCTACACCATCTTGAGGTTGTTGTGAACCATCTTTTGACAACTCCGTTACATATTCTATGAACAAAGATTTCATAGCATCCACAATTTTCTCCACTTTTCTATTTATAACATACTCATTCGTCTCAAAATTTTTCAATTTAAATTTGACAAATTGCACCTTATACCTTGGGTCAAGAATAGTAGCTATGGACAAGATAACAACATAGTCGTTCCAATATTTTTCAAACTTTGGCAACATCTCATTTGCCATGTTTCTAATTACCTCAATCTCAGAAGACTTATTAAACATCAAAAGTTCTTTTATCCTCAACACATGTAAGAAATACAGATTTGCTGTTGGATAACTCGTTCCCGAAAAAAGTTCTGTAATTTTACAAAATGGTTTCAAAAATGTAGTGATAGCTTGTGCTATTTCCCACTTATCATTTGATGAACAAGTTGTGTAAGATGATTCAACCATGGCATATTGAAAGAATATATCTTTAAATTTCAGAACACTATCAAGCATCTCCCATGTAGAATTCCATCTAGTCACACAATCCAAACGCAAACCCGATTCTACGGACACAAGCAATTGTTCACAACATGTAACAAACTTTAATAATCTACTTTCAGATCCCTTAATATATTCGACACTCTCTCTAATTTTGCGTAAAGGTTCACTTGCAATTTTCAAACCATCTTGAACAATGAGATTTAATATGTGAGCAGAACACCGAACATGGAAAAACCTACCATTGCAAAGCAAGTTTCCTCTCAAATGAGCCTTCAAGAAATTTTGCACGTTGTAGTTGTTTGTTGCATTATCTAAAGTGAGAGAAAAGATCTTTTTTTCAATTCCCCAATCCTTTAAAAACTCAAACATTTTTTCTGATAAAAGAGTACCGGTATGTGGTGGGGGGAAATGACAGAAATTTATAATCCTATTGTGCAACACACAATCATGATCAATAAAGTGAGCAGTTAAACAAATATAACCCTCACTAGTACCGGACGACCACAAATCGGAAGTGAGACAAATTCTACCGCGGATGATCTCAAATGCACGTTTCAATTTTACTTTCTCAAGCTTATAAATTTTAATACAATTCGCTTTGGCAGTGTTTCTAGTATATGATTTCACATCCAAATTCAAATAGTAATGCACTCTTCGTAATCCTTCATGTTCAACAGTCAAGAATGGATAGTTATGCATCATGATTGCTTCATCCATTTTATCCCTATAAATGAGCTGACTAAATTTTCTATTAAGCATTTTTCCTTCATGATCTAGATGCATTTGAGTCACATTTTGGTTAACTAAACCGAGACATGACTTTTCATGTGCATGCAAATTTCTAGTCCCGTGACAACTACCACCATCTCCAATAGCATAACTTTTTGTTCATGTTTTACAATATGCTCTTAACTTTTTGGTTGAAGGATCTACCTTTTTTTCATATTGATTCCAAATTGAACTTTCTTCCCTTCGTTTTCTCTTCGAACTGTCAATTGGTTGTATCAAATTATCCGAGCTGTCAACTGCCCCATCAATAAAATCAATTGTTTCACGATCCCGTCGATCCATAAGAACTCTACAAACAAACAAAAATTTTAAACAATTAACACAACCAATTAATACAAGTATATATTTGGAATTCAAGTATATATTTTATGATTATCAGTTCATAAGGGAATCTACCTTTTTAGCCACTAATTCATACATACATCAAATAAAAAATGTAAACTGCAATGCAACATAGAAAGTAAAATACAAATGAATAAGGTAATTCACGTTGGGTTCAATCTTAATGGATAAGTGAATTCAACCACTAATTCGAAAGTCAAATATGCAAGAATAACGACTTGTATCTATCAACACTTAAATCCAAACCATATAATAAGTGGTCCGTTATTTTTTTCCCATACGTGTTGATGATTTGATTATGATTTTAGTTCGTTCAGATCTACTATAAAGTATTAAAGTGAAACCAAATACAAAATCAAGCCTCTGTGTTGGATGGATTGGATGTCTCAAAATGAAGATATTACTCCACTTCTTAGCATTTAATTTTAGTTGCATTCAAATAAGGGAATTAGGTGCAAAACAGTTTTTTGAAATTCATACAAAGATTTTTTTTAATTTAAAAAAATAACTGCATCATTTGCAGTTTAGCAACTTTTCATAAAAGACTTTTTCAACCTTATTACACAAAAATATACTCTCTTTGATTTAGAAAAAGAGTCTCATTTCAATAACTCTCAATTTATTAGAATAAGTATATTCACAATCAAACTATGAATTATAAAAGATAATGATTCCAGAAATGTAATTTCAAGGAATATCTAATCTATATCTTAAAAGAAGGGAAGATTCATATACTTGATTTCAGGCTTTCAACCATTGAACTTAACTCCTACAGCTTCTAATACTTCGGGTAGAATTACAAAATAAAATAAGAACATAAATTAAAAAAAACAGAACAAACAGAATAACAATAGAAAGATCAGTAAGATAGGGCTTAGGGGGTTGAATGCATCTGAACCGTGTATATATATTGGTATCGATGCTCACAAAATGATGATACTCAAGAGGCCCATAACCCCAACAAAAGATTTCATCCAATAACAAAATAGGCGACAACAACCAAACCATAGAACAAAATCAACTTCAAAACAAGGTAACTCAAACGAAAAACTAAAAAACCAAAAAGTTAAGACTGAAAAATAAAGGGAAAAAGGTAGATCCTTCAACCAAAAATGAAAAAGTTAAGCCATTTAATCAGTTAATAGTAACTCAAACCAATTACCTGTAGAGAAGAAGAAGCTATACAGTCGTCACTCGTCAGTCGGCGACTCGACGTGGTCAATCGATCGAAGTGTGGATCGTTGTCTCTCAGTCTCTCACTCTCTCTGTTGAGGACACTCCGCTCTCAGTCTCTCTCTCACTTCTCAGTTTCAGATCTAGAAGACTAAATCTAAAAAATGTCCCTTTTACTTTATTAGCGAGTCTCAAACATAGCATGATAGTCAGAAGAATAAGGTTTTTTTTAAAGGACCGGGCGGGCCGGGCGTCCACGGGCAGTTCATCATTGGGCCGGGCCAAAATTGAGTCTGGCCAAAAAGGCCCAAATTTTAATGGGCCGAAAAAGTGAAGCCCACAACCTAGTTTTTAACGGGCGGGCTGGCCCGGCCCGCGAGCCTGGGCCGATTTTGCCAGGTCTACATTGAGCAACAAAGAAGGTTGAATCCCATTATGAAGGAAGTGGTTAAGAAAGAGATAATAAAGTGGTTGGATGCATGTATTATTTATCCCATCTCGGACAATTCCTAGGTAAGTCATGTTCAGTGCGAACCGAAGAAAGGGGGAATGACTGTAGTAAAAAATGAGACGAACGAACTCATCCCCACTAGAACAGTTACAGGTTGGAGGGTATGTATGGATTATCACAAACTGAATAAAGCCACACGCAAGGATCACTTTCCCTTACCATTCATTGATCAGATGATTGATAGGTTGGCGGGACATCAGTTTTATTGTCTGCTGGATGGATATTTTGGTTACAATAAGATTGCCATAGCACCAAAGGATCAAGAAAAAACCACATTTACGTGCCCTTATGGTACGTTTGCATTCCGGCGTATGTCTTTTGGTTTGTGCAACGCTCCGATAACTTTTTAACGATGCATGATGGCCATCTTCTCGGATATGGTAGAATATAACTTGGAAGTGTTCATGGATGATTTCTCCGTGTTTGGTGATAGTTTTGATTTATGCCTAAAGAATTTGGTTTTAGTGTTGAAGCGCTGCGTGGAGACGAATCTAGTTCTCAACTGGGAAAAGTATCACTTCATGGTGCAAGAAGGGATAATTCTAAGGCATAAGGTTTCCGTAGCCGGGCTAGAGGTTGATAAAGCAAAAATTGAAACGATTGAGAAGCTACCTCCACCAACATTTGTGAAGGGAATACGGAGCTTCTTGGGACATGCGGGTTTCTATAGATGATTTATTAAAGATTTTTCCAAAATTTCAAAACCCTTGTGTTCCCTCTTGGAGAAAGATGTGCCGTTTAAGATGGACCAGTTGTGCTTAGACGCGTTCGAAGTATTAAAAAAGAAATTGGTCACAGCTCCAATCATAGTGGCTCTCGATTGAACTTTACCGTTTGAGCTTATGTGCGATGCCAGTGACTACGCAGTTGGAGCAGTATTTGGACAACAACGAGATAAGATCTTTCACACTATATACTACTCCAGCAAGACGTTGACGGATGCTCAGTTGAATTACATTACCATTGAAAAAGAATTGCTTGCAATAGTGTTTGCTTTCGACAAGTTTAGAGTATATCTAATAGGGACCAACGTAATCGTCTACACTGATCATTTCGCAATAAAGTATTTAATTGAGAAGAAGGATGCCAAACCAAGGTTAATTCGGTGGGTGCTTTTGCTGCAAGAATTCGATTTAGAGATCAGAGATAGAAAAGGTACCGAAAACCAGGTGGTGGATCATCTTTCGCGATTGGAAAATGCGGAGATTCAGAAAAAAGATGAAGTCATGGTCAATGAGATGTTTCCCAATGAACAACTTCTTCAGGTTACAACGGCAGTGCCATGGTATACAGATTACATAAATTACTTGGTTAGTAATGTGTTACCTCCAGACTTGAATTCGCAACAATGGAAAAAGTTCCTCCACGATATCCGACAATACTTTTGGGAAGAACCTTTTTTGTTTAAGACTTGTGCGGATCAAATGATTCGACGATCTGTGCCACATAAGGAGATGGATAGCATATTAAATCATTGCCACTCATCGGATTGCGGAGGTCACTACGCAGGTGATAGGACAATAGCCAAAGTGTTGCAGTCGGGATTTTTATAGCCTACCTTGTTTAAAGACGCATATCCCTATGTGTTAAAGTGTGATTAGTGCTAGCGAGTATGTAATATCTCAAAACGCAATGAAATGATGCTTAACACAATTCTGCAGGTTGAGTTATTTGATGTGTGGGGAATCGACTTCATGGGACCCTTCCCATCATCCTTCAATAATCAGTACATACTGTTGGCCGTAGATTATGTTTCAAAATGGGTAGTAGCCACAGCCTTACCCACTAACGATGCCAAGGTGGTACTACGGTTCCTGAAGAAGAATATTTTCACACGATTTGGTACACCAAGAGCTATAATTAGTGATGAGGGAACTCACTTTTGTAATAAACAGTTCACTAAATTGCTCACTAAGTATGGGGTCAGACATAAGATTGCAGCAGCATATCATCCCCAAACCAATGGTCAAGCAGAAGTCTCAAATAGGGAAGTTAAGCGAATTTTGGAGAAAGTTATAAATACGTCACGAAAGGATTGGTCAATGCGATAAAATGATGCCTTATGGGCATATCGAACATCCTACAAGAACCCTATCAGAATGTCACCGTACAGGATGGTTTATAGAAAAACGTGTCACCTTCCGGTAGAGTTAGAACATAACTCATACTGGGTAATTCGTAAGCTAAATTTTGACTTACAAGCATCTGGCGAGAAACGATTGCTACAGTTAAACGAGATGGACGAATTCTGGCACAACGCCTATGAAAACGCCAAACTATATAAAGAGAAAGTCAAGGCATGACACGATAAGAAAATCCTCGATCGAAAATTCGAACCGGGACAAAAAGTTCTGCTATTCAACTCTAGACTGCGGTTATTTCCCGAGAAATTGAAATCCCGTTGGTCAGGATCGTTCGCGGTTGTATCTGTCGCTCCACACGGAGCTATTGAAGTAGAAGAACCCACTGCGAATAGCACTTTTAAGGTAAACGACCAAAGGCTGAAGCTGTATTGGAGTGGGCCCATCGATCGACAACCTACAACAATGCATCTCTCTGATCCAGTGGGCAATTGAGCAACACAACAAAGTCGAGCTGACGATTATAAACCAAGCGCTATGGGAAGGCAACCCCAAGATTTTTTTTCTTTCAGTATTGGAATTTTTATTTCAATTTAGTAGTATGATATTTTAATATATTAATAATAATAACGAATTTCTTGTTTGTTTATTGCTAGGTATGCAATTGCTTAATGTGGCAGGAAAAGGAAGTCAAATGGCCACAGGCTCTCAAGTGCGTAAGCGCCCCGGCGCTCCAACAAAGCAGAATCTGGTGCCCCGGCGCTGCCTAACAGAAGCCAAAAAATAGCCACAGCTCCCCGGTGCTCCAGCAGAGAAGGATCCAGTGCCCCGACGCTCTAAAATAGAAGGATTCCAGTGCCCCGGCGCTAGCACTCATCTGCAGATACTACTGCTCAGCGCCCTAGCGCTCAATGTAGGTTAAAACACAGCGCCCCGGCGTTGTGGTCATGTTTGGAATGTAAAACACGGTTATAAGTTGCTTCAATCTTCAACTCCTATTACCCTTTAACTTCTTTAAACCACGTACGCACGTCTACACCTTCAGTTTTTATTTTTCTGGTAACTGCTTCATTGCCATCACGTTAAATAGACTGAAAGCTTCTTGAGATATTGTATTTTGATTCACTCTCACTCTCTTTCTACTTACTTTCAGTCTACTCCCACTAGATCCAAGGTACATCTTGAACTTCATCTGATCTTATGCTACTACCTCTTGCATGCTTGGGAATAACTTGATGATTTGAGTATCGGAATATGTTATTGTGTTAATATGTTTAGGGTTTGGATTATTATGTTCATAGGTTATGCCATTAGAGATTTTTAAAAGTTCCCACAAGGTGTTCGATAAATTGCCTATGTGGGTTTTCATTGTTAAATTGCACCCAAAACATGTATCCCGCTGTTTTAAATTGCATATTTGCTAGTGCATGTACAGAGTTAGTGTATTATATCATAAGAGTAGGGGCTATGTCTTGACATCCTTGATACTTACGGGACTCACTCACGTGTTGTGCTATGGTTCGAGAAGCGATGTCCATATAATGGTGCAATTTGTAAAGGGCTTGTCTAATATGGGTTGTCTAATTTATAATTAACAAAAAGTTTGTATGCAGATGTGTGGTAGTTCAATTGTTACTTATTACACACAGTGATCATGTGACCCGGTTTTTGATACTACAAGCTTTGTAATTGAATTTTGAAATCAAAACCCCAATCATGTTACACATGTCAATTCTAATTCATAGTTTGGGGTTCGTGGTATGATTATTTGCCTCAGTGTAATAATTGAGTCAAATTCTAATACGTGTGTAGGTGTTTTCAATTGCAGAGTATTCAAAATGGCCTCAAAGCGTTAACGAGGAGAGGGTTCTGGTTCCGCATCAGCTCCACCTAAATTTGACAACCGAAGGTTAGTGAGTGCCGCAGCCCAAGAGCGTTACAATCGTATGGCAACACGCTCTCCAGTACCGGAACGAGGTTTAGGGCCCGACCATACAAAAGATGGGGACATGGCTGTGATAATTGCTGAGAGGAACTGGTTCACATTCACCGAACAGCTGGACCCGACAGTTATTGCAGTGGTTAAAGAGTTATATGCCAACGTTTCTGAGCATTTTCACTATGGCGTGTATGTGAGGGGAAAACTGTTGAATTCGGCAAAGAGGACATCAATGGTTGTTACCAACTGCCTTTGGAGGGTCAACGTAATGAGTATGCTAGTTTTGTGAGCCAAGGACCGGACTATGAAGTGATTAACCGTGAGTTATGTCAACTGGGCACAACTTGGATAATGCATGAACGTGGAAGCATGACTTTTCCCCATTCGCACCTCAATCTATACGGAAAGGCTTGGAATGCATTTATATGCACCAAATTGATGCCCTACACATATGTTAGCGATGTCACTAAAGAAAGGGCGGTGCAACTATATTCGATAGTTCAAGGTATGAAGCTGGATGTCGGCCTAATTATTCAGCAGTCGATTTTTGAGGGCTGCACGAGGGGGTACCACGAGCGGTTTATCACACTCGTCCCTTATTTGTGCTTTATGTACGAAGTTTGGGGTCAAATGGAAGTCGGATGAAATGATTCAAAACCCTATGCTGGTGTTAGACCATAAAATAATAATGAGGTACCGGGTGTGGACGGGTGGTGCTAATCACCCACGTGGAATGGGCTTTATAATTCCTCAAGCTGCAGCACCACAAACTCCTGCACCTACTTATGGACCCTCCTTAGCAGCACCCCGTGGAGTCGTTCCCGATGCGGTTCAGTGTGAAATTGACGGATGGTTTTATAATATTAAAGCCCAAAATGCCCGCATGTCTAAACGTCAAGATGTTATCTACGGGTTTATGGTCGACTACTTCAAGGCCCAGACAGTGATGTATGCTCAGCTTTACCCTGGAGTAGATCTCAGTCAATTCCCAACTGCTCCTGTTTTGCCTGTGTTTCCCCCTTCTGATCAATAGATGAGCGACGATGAGGAAGATGCGCCCGATGAATGAGCTCGTTAGGGAAGTCATCTATTTTAAATTGCTATATTTTTTGCATGAGGACATTGCTCATGATAAGTTTGGGGGTAGTCTTGTTTTATTTGCATTTTTAGGTTGCATGTTTATAGTAGATTGAGGCAATTAGGTTATGAGTATGTTTTAAATTGTTAAACTTGATGTTAACTTTTAAGTTGCATGTTGCATTTAGTATATCACATGATTCCAGCTGTTAAAGAGTTAAGTATATTTTGGGCCAATGATGAAACTGGAATTGCATAAACAAGTCTAGTACTGATTATTAAGCCCTTGATGTGATTTTTTGACTTGATTTAAATCTTTATCTGTTTGAAACTGATATTATCAGGATAACACATGTTAAGAAACGACCATGTTGGCTGAGTAAGTCTAAATGGATATATAATGGATTTCTAAAGGATAATGCCAGTTGAATGAAAGATTAACAAGAATAGGCAGTGAGGGATAAAGTTAGACATGAACTAAGTTCAGGGGGAAAATTTGGGCTATATAAGCTTTTATAAAAAAATGTGGCTAGTCTTGTTTCGGGGCCTTTTGTTACTTGAGTAAGTAAGCCCGATGGGATTGTCTCTACACTTAGCGCCCTAAGGTCTGAATGGTCTGGGAGTCGTTGGTCGAAAGCTCGCTAAGGGGTAGCACTGTTAGCCTAATAGAATGAGACATTGCACAGTCATGGAAAAAAAATATAATGAATAAAACGGGAAAAAGTGCAAAAAGCCCCGTTAGAAAAAAATAATAATAATAAATAAAAATAAAGCATAAGTATTTCATCTTGACCCTTAGAATTTGGTAAATGTGTGATTTTAGCCGGATCTAGTTATTTTTGGAGCTCTCAAGTTTATAATGTATGATGTCTTCTAAGAAATCTATTATGTGTCTTATTTTACTTTTTATCAGTTAGCATGGTTATTGAGCACACATGCACGCTATTAGTAATAACAGGTTTAGATTTGATGATTGGTTGGAAAATTATTGATCTGGCTTGATATGGTGTACTAGCATGTTTTGTGATTTCTCTGAGGCCTGATGAGTATACTTTGTTCTGTTTGACTGCTGGAATCGTAAGCATGGAGATAGTACATTTGCATTTACATGATATATTTAATTTTTATTGCATTGTGTTTTGTTGCTTGAGGACAAGCAACGGATTAAGTTTGGGGATATTTGATGAATGGGTAATATACCCATGAATTGGATACATTCAGACTTAATTTAGTGTTATTTTCAATTCTTTTAGTATAGTTTTTATTCGTTATTTTGCAGTTTGAGGCGGAGCAGGGACAAATCGAGAATTTTGGCATCACTAATGGCACTTTTGTAAATTTTTTGAAGTCCAGCGTCGGGGCGCTCTACTATGCACTATTCTCAGCGCCGGGGCGCTGAGGCCCAGCAAGGCTTGACCAAGGCGCATGAGATGGGGGAAGTTGACGAGGAATAGGAGATTAAAAAGTGAAAAAGGAGTATTTAAAGAGAGAATTAGCTGGAAATAGGGGATGAACAAGGGCTGGAGATTGATCAAGAAATCAACAGAGAATTGTGGAGGATGATTCCAATTGAAGCTTGGAGGATTTCTTTTAGAGTTTCTTTTTCTTCTTTATTTTCAATTGTGTAATTCTATTGAGATGATTTTCATGGGATTTTTTGTTTTATTTTTCATTATGAACTAACTTTCTAATTAAGACTACAAATTGAACCTTTTGTGTCTATGAATTGATTATTCAATTTAAACCAGTTATTTATGTCAAGGTAAATTGTTTATCATATTTTGTGCTTATTGATTAATTATTCAACCAATAATTACTGTGTTACACTAGAAAGATTCGGGAGATGAAATCTAGGGTTAGAACTAAACATGATAAAATGTATGCTTAATTATTTGCATGAGATAAATAATTAGGGTTGTGAATTGAATAAGAATATCTCTTTTCACTTCATGTAACAATGGAGAATTGAAACTTAATGGGTTTAATTTAATTATTTTGCATAGGAATATCGCAGAATTAATTGAATTAAATAAATGTTATTTGATCACTTGGGAAAGGGCTTTTAATAACTAGAATTTATGTTAACAATTCAGGTGACAGGATAGCTGGAGTAATTGGATAGTTGGTTTGTATTACATAATTGGGGATATTGTAGTCTTAACCTTTATTTATTTGAATTAATTCCTAGAGTAATCCAGTTTTAATTAGTTAATTTAGTTTTCTTAATTAGAAAAATCACAAATTGCGGTTGTTTAAATAAAATTGAATTCGTATAGTACTAGTAGTTGGAGTTTATTGATTGGAATTCCCTATGGGTTCGACACTTATTTTACCACTTTATTACTTGCTGACTGTGCATGGTTGCACAAATAATTGATTGTGAAATCGATCAACACTCATTCCCTAAAGAGAACAATGAAAAAAAAGGGTGAGCTCAACTAGCCCAGTAAAGAATATTATGACTAAGATAATGTAGAATAAATTATTCTTAGTACTCAAAAGAAAAAATCTGATAGAATACAATTGACAACAAGTTTTAGATCAACAACTGCAGCGGAAATAGTAATCCATTTGAAAAGTCAAGTAGAGCATGATGTCTATTATCTTCTATGATTTAAAAGTCTAACATCAATATTTTATCACTGTAACACCAATCAACGAATTATCTATGCACTACGGGTCAAAAATAATCGTTTCCATCACCAGTGGTCATGATCATGCCAAACACCTGTCCATCTATGCACTACGGGCCAAAGAGGACTTTCATCATAAACCTTTATCTATAACATTAAAGGTTATGATTATAGCAATATACAATTCCTGGTCATAATCATACCAATCAACAGTCCATCTTTGCACTACGGGCCAAATATAATCGTTTTCATCACCAGTAGTCATGATCATGCCAAACACATGTCCATCTATGCACTACGGGCCAAAGAGGACTTTCATCACAAACCATTATCTGTAACATTAAAGGTTATGATTATACCAATATACAATTTATGGTCATAATCATACCAATCAATAGTTCATCTTTGCCTCCCCTTCTTATGAAATTTCGTCCTTGAAATTGGTGTATGTACCTGGTATGTTGAATAGGTGAGGATACCTTATTTTCATTTTAGATTCTAATTCCCAGGTAATTTCCTCAAAATCGTGGTTTCTCCACAAAACTTTGACTTGAGGTATAACCTTTGAGCGTAGAATATGTTCCTTCTTATCCAAGATTTTAACAGGTACCTCTTCATACGATAAATCTTTTGCTATTTAGTCTGGTTCTAATTCAATAATGTGATTCGGGTCTTCCACATATTTACGTAACATAGATATGTGAAAAACGTTATAAACACGAGACATACTTGGCGGTAAGGCGAGTTTATAGGCCACAGTTCCTACTCGGTTGAGGATTTCAAATGGACCAATAAATAAAGGATTGAACTTTCTTCTCTTTCCAAATCTCATAACTCCTTTCCATGGAGCAAAACGTAATAATACATAATCTCCAACATTAAATTTCACGTCCCTTCGATGAAGATCAGCATAACTCTTTTATCGATCTTGTGAGGTTTGTATACGTTGCAGGATCATTTGAATTTTTTTTATAGTCATGCATACCAATTTCGGTCCCAACAACGTTGTTTCACCCACATCATCCCAACATACTGGAGAACGACACTTTCATCCATACAACACCTCGAATGGAGCCATGCCGATACTTGCTTGATAACTGTTGTTGTAGGAGAATTCTACTAATGGCAAGAACTTATCCCAACTTCCTTTGAAGTTTAAAATACAGATTCTTAATAAATCTTCAAGAGTTTTAATAGTCCTCTCCGACTGCCCGTCCGTCTGAGGATGATATGCAGAACTGAATCGTAAATTCGTGGAGCTTTTTGAAACTAACCCAAAATCGTGAAGTGAATCTTGGGCCGCGATCAGAAACTATGGATACTGGCATACCATGCAGTCTTACAATCTCATTTATGTATATACGAGCAAGACGTTCAAGTGAATAAGTTTTTCGTATAGGTAAGAAATGAGCAGACTTGGATAATCTATCAACAATGATCCAAATTGCATCTATGCCTTGAGAAACCTTGGGAAGACCAGTAACGAAATCAATGTTAATGTGCTCCCACTTCCATTCTAGAATTTCAAGTGGTTGCAATGGACCTTTTGGCACTTGATGCTCCGCCTTGACACGTTGAAAAGATAAACACCTTGAGATAAACTCCGCTATCTCTCTCTTCATATTGCTCCACCAAAATGTATGTCGAAGATCACGATACGTTTTTGTACTCTCAGGATGGATTGCAAACGGTGTGTTGTGCTCCTCCATCATGATTTTATACTTCAAATTAGAGTAGTTAGAAATACAAAGTCTGGAGTTAACTCGAAGTATTCCTTCTTCATCGATTCTTGCTTCAGGAATAAAATCTTCTTGTACTTTCTTCCTCATACGCATCAGCTCCGGATCTGTAACTTGAGCAACTTTAACTTTATCGATTAAATTCGGTTCTACTCTTATATTTGACATCATCACGTGGGTCCCTTGAGTCTTTAACTCTATCTCCATCCTTTGTAAGTCATATAAAATGGGCCTTTGCATTGACAATATCACACTCGTACTCGCATATGATCTTCTACTCAACACGTCAGTTACCACGTTCGCTTTTCCAGGATGGTATTGAATGGTATAATCGTAATCTTTTAACAGCTCGACCCAACGTCGTTGCCTCATGTTGAGTTCCTTTTGGGTGAAGAAATATTTGAGGCTTTTATGATCCGTATAGATCTCCACTTTCTCCTTATACAGGTAATGTCTCCAGATCTTTAGTGCAAAAACGACTGTTGCCAACTCTAGGTCATGAGTAGGGTAATTCCTCTCATATTCTTTGAGTTGTCGTGAGGCATAGGCTATGAATTTCCCATGTTGCATGAGAACACATCCTAAACCTTTTCCTGAAGTATCGCTGTATATGACAAATCCCTCCGAACATGATGGTATTGTCA
The DNA here is from genome assembly GCA_016801055.1 of Panax notoginseng. Classification (NCBI taxonomy): domain Eukaryota; kingdom Viridiplantae; phylum Streptophyta; class Magnoliopsida; order Apiales; family Araliaceae; genus Panax; species Panax notoginseng. Next base: position 183,768,225 of record CM029015.1, on the reverse strand, counting down.
GAACAGGTGTTGAAATGAGTCTCCTCTTGAGTTCTTAAAAACTCTTCTCACATTCCTCACTCCAATCGAATTTTGTATCTTTTTGAGTAAGCTGAGTTAATAGAGTAGCGATTTGAGAAAATCTTTCCACGAATCTCTGATAATAACTAGCTAAGCCCAGAAAGCTACGTACTTCGGTTACTGACTTGGGTTACTCCCAGCTTTGTATTGCTTCAATCTTCGCTGGGTCAACAGATATTTCGTGATTTGATATCACGTGCCTAAGGAATGCTACTTCCTCAAGCCAGAACTCACATTTCTTCAACTTGGCATAAGTTTGTTTTCACGAAGCTTTTGGAGTATCAGCCTCAAGTGTTGCTCATTATCTTCATAGCTTTTGGAGTATATGAGGATGTCATCAATAAAGACAACCACAAAATGATCCAAATATTCCTTGAATACTCGGTTCATCATATCCATGAAGGTAGCAGGAGCATTGATCAATCCAAAAGACATGACTAGGAATTCATAATGCCCGTACTGAGTTCTGAAAGCAATCTTTGGAATGTCATCAGTTTTAATCTTTAATTGATGATATCCGGAACGAAGATCGATCATTGAAAAGAATTTGGCACCTTACATGTGACGCCCCCAAAATAGGTCCATTCCACCCAACCCATTCTGAGTCGTCAAATACATGGTACAGAAAACAACTACAACTTTATTACAACAATTGTCGTGCAAAATACAACAACACATATGCTGTGAGTTTGGATACAAATATATACCAAATGTGACTCATGTTCCAACCGTGGACATCACCTCACAATAACACCTTACATAAAGATATAGTCAAAAACTGTTTTAGAAATTAGAATCTTTGGGAAGTGCTCAAGGAAACCTTCGTACATGGGAGGCCACGCATCTAGGTTATGATAGATATCATATGGCCACAGAATTATCCTTGGTTGACCCAATAGACCCCAAAGAAAAACGAGAAGATTACTATCATATTCTTCCCAATGGTGAGTCTTCTCTTGACTTATCATTATCTCCACTGTCTCTAATTGAGAATTATACTTCAAACAAACACCAAGATTATATAGGTAGTGCCCATAGATATACTCAGCAAGTGGATGAGCACAACCCTGTCTTATGATGACACGAGGTTGTATGTCATTAGACATCTTGTATGATAGTGACAAAACACCCTTCCAACGTTGGGTTCGCCTCACCCTATTTTCTTCACCAAATATAACTACTAAATGATTACCACCGTTCTATTCCCTTGTTACCCCCGCTCGACCCAGCTACACTCTTATTACCTGAAAGGAATTGTGAAGCAAAAGGGTGAGCACAACTAGCTCAGTAAAGAATATCATGACTAAAGATAATTCAATTATCAATAGCCTTCATCAACAATAAATCAGAGATTTAGAACATATGGTAAATGATAAAAATTTCAACCATAGTTGCAGCGGAACGAGCAATCCATTAGAAGAGTCAAATAGACTATAAAGTCTATTATCTTCTCCATGTTAAAAATCCACCAACAATGTTTTATCCCTGTAACATCAATCAACAGTTCCTTTCCACAATCATATGAATAACTCATAATCATAATTGTGATTCTAAATTTTTCTTCGCACCCAGGACGAAGAATATTTTCATCACCTGTCTTTACCTGAAACATCAAAGATCATGGTTATACCAAATCACAATTCCTGTTTATAATCATACTAACAAATCTATCTTTGCACTACGGGCCAAAGATATTCATCAACAAACTATCTTTGCACTACGGGCCAAAGATATTCATCAACAAACCATCTTTGCACTACGGGCCAAAGATATTCAACAACAGTTCATCTTTGCACTACAGGCCAAAGATATTCATCAACAGGCCATCTTTGCACTACATGCCAAAGATATTCATCAACAGGCCATCTTTGCACTACATGCCAAAGATATTCATCAACAATTTATATTTGCACTACAGGCCAAATATATTCATATCTCAAAGAAATATATAATCATTTCAGAATTTATATAAACAATAATTATAACCATGTTGATCAATTCACCTTTGCACTTAAGCTTAAGATATTCAATTATAAATTCAATGGTCATGATCATACCAGTCACAATTCAACTTTGCACTACAGGCCAAAGAGAACCCTAGTCATGATCATACCAATAATCTACCCATCTTTACACTCCAGTGAAAGAAAATTTCAACATCAGGGTTATAAAAATGTTATATATGATGATAAAAATAATATGATCAACATATAGTTTTAATCTCAAGAGTAATATTCGTAACTCATGAATAGTAACCCCGACACAAAAGATAGAAATTCTACAATAAAATTCATACCAATATTTCGGTATAATGATATTGAAAGAATAACATTACTTAAATTTATAAACAATTTATTTTAATTGTTTACACTTTACTAATTAATGCATTTAATCATCATAAAATGCCAACTCTTACAATTTCATCATCAATAACCAAAACCCTCATCAAAAATCTGCATATACCTCATATAGGATTCTCAAGCCATAAAATCCTATTTTCTAATTTTCTTTCTTCACAAAACATATTTAATTCATTTACTCATAACTAGACCATTTTCATGAAAAATACCAAATCAGTTCCAAAAATATTTCTTTTCTGGGATTTAGCATAATATAGTCCCATAGTGAACATATATTTTTCTCAGAATTTTTAAAAGTCATTTACTATTTTTCATATGGCCAAAATAGCCGAATATTTAGACATTTATCAAAAATTGTACTTTTGTCTAAAAATTCTGAAATTTACAGAGTATACTTCTATCATATACATGTACTCCCAATAAAAATTTATCAATTTTGGAGTTAACCACAAGGAATTATAAGCTGTTACTTTTAAAATAGTCTTTTCTCATAAAATTCATAACTCTCAATCTATACATCCAAAAATCACCATTTTTGGACACAATCAAGAAAACTCATCAAAATATCATTTCAAATTTTTCCAGAATTTTTGAAGATCAGAAAAATTACGAAACTGAAAATCATAACAACCCTTAAAATCCCTTAATATCCCTTACTATCCCTTACTTCAAAAGAGCAGTACTTCTGACTGGATATCGGATATGATGCTGAAGGAAACTTGCACTGATGAATAGCAACTCACCAAGTATCTAAAAACTCACAAAATATGCTTCATAATATAGAGAGAGAAAGAGAGAAAGCTTATGTTTCTGGTGTGATTTTCAATTCTAACTTAGCCCTCTATTTATAGGAAAATTTTGGTAGGTTTGACCTGCAACCTGATGGCTTTACCTGCTACTATTCCCACCCACCACATTTGAAATATAATTCAGCACATTTCTTCACCAACCACAAGTGGGGCCCACCAATTCTAGAATTTTCCACCAAAATGATAAACTCCGAAAATTCAACAATTTCTGAACCAGTCATCTCGTAAAATTCATAACAAATCATACGTTCATTTTTAACGGTTCAAAATTTGTGGACATATACTCAACTTATATATGTATAACATATCCAAAAATTACCACGATCCAACGGTCGGATTAAAAATTATAACCCCCGCAAAATATCTCAAAAACCCTGATTTTTAATACCTCCATTCCGACAAAAATACGGATAAAAATCTCAACATTAACTCCTTCATTTTTTAACCACAAAAATATATCCCTCATTTATATCCACATAAAATAAATATTTTCTTATCATATGAATCAATAATTAATTATTCACAAATAATATTACAGAATCACATTTATGACAACCAGGCCGTTTCCAGGAAAGAGGGGGCTTTCCAATAAGGATTTTTCCTTACTAGCGCGCAATTAGATGACCAAACCTCTCCTTAGACAGAACTTTCTAGACATTGCCAATAATGCTATCTAATAATATTATTCAAATAATATGAATTATTGATCTGATAATAGAAAATACTGTGCAGCAACAATTATTGAAACAACAATAATATAAAATATCAACGCAGCAATTATTGAATCAATAAAATAAAATATTGAACAGTAATTACTGTAACAATTATTGAGTAGTGCCTTCTTACGTAAGAATCAATAATTTCAAATATTCTATGCAATACCGTGTGCTACTGTGCAATAACGCGTATTACTGTATTTTAACCACCGGGTATTCCAACAGTGTTAACGGTAACAACTACGCCGTTATTTGTAAAAACTCAAATTTGTCGTTTTCTTCATCCGACAGTTATTCTGTTATGGGGCCCACAAATAGCTGCGCCGTCGTACGAATATTCCCCGACAGAAAGAATATTCCACGACCAAACGAATATTTCCCGACAACAATGATTATTTTATAACCACTTGCTTATTTTGAAAAAAAATCATATTTCACTCATAACTTTAAACTTTTATCAATTTAACCATTTACTGAATAGTAATTATAAGAAAAATTGAATACTTTTATTTCATAAAATTCGGGGTCTTACAATCTCCCCTCCTTATGAAATTTCGTCCCCGAAATTTACGTACCTGGTATTTCAAAGAGTTGAGAATACCTTGCTTTCATTTCAGATTCCATCTTCCCTATCATCATGATTTCTCCATTGCTCATCTCCTGTATTTCAGATATCATTCTAGAATACAGCTTCAAAATAAGGGTTAATTGAACAAATTAACATATCACATAATATCCCAATATTATGACTGACCAACAAATAAGCTTAGGTAGGACACACTAGCGAAGGATTTACTCATCTCTCCCCTCCTAGTTATATTTCCCGGATCTCTGCCAGAGATCATATCCCCAAGCTCTGATACCACCTGTGACGCCCCCAAAATAGGTCCATTCCACCCAACCCATTCTGAGTCGTCAAATACATGGTACAAAAAACAACTACAACTTTATTACAACAATTGTCGTGCAAAATACAACAACACATATGCTGTGAGTTTGGATACAAATATATACCAAATGTGACTCATGTTCCAACCGTGGACATCACCTCACAATAACACCTTACATAAAGGTATAGTCAAAAACTGTTTTAGAAATTAGAATCTTTGGGAAGTGCTCAAGGAAACCTTCGTACATGGGAGGCCACGCATCTAGGTTATGATAGATATCATATGGCCACAGAATTATCCTTGGTTGACCCAATAGACCCCAAAGAAAAACGAGAAGATTACTATCATATTCTTCCCAATGGTGAGTCTTCTCTTGACTTATCATTATCTCCACTGTCTCTAATTGAGAATTATACTTCAAACAAACACCAAGATTATATAGGTAGTGCCCATAGATATACTCAGCAAGTGGATGAGCACAACCCTGTCTTATGATGACACGAGGTTGTATGTCATTAGACATCTTGTATGATAGTGACAAAACACCCTTCCAACGTTGGGTTCGCCTCACCCTATTTTCTTCACCAAATATAACTACTAAATGATTACCACCGTTCTATTCCCTTGTTACCCCCGCTCGACCCAGCTACACTCTTATTACCTGAAAGGAATTGTGAAGCAAAAGGGTGAGCACAACTAGCTCAGTAAAGAATATCATGACTAAAGATAATTCAATTATCAATAGCCTTCATCAACAATAAATCAGAGATTTAGAACATATGGTAAATGATAAAAATTTCAACCATAGTTGCAGCGGAACGAGCAATCCATTAGAAGAGTCAAATAGACTATAAAGTCTATTATCTTCTCCATGTTAAAAATCCACCAACAATGTTTTATCCCTGTAACATCAATCAACAGTTCCTTTCCACAATCATATGAATAACTCATAATCATAATTGTGATTCTAAATTTTTCTTCGCACCCAGGACGAAGAATATTTTCATCACCTGTCTTTACCTGAAACATCAAAGATCATGGTTATACCAAATCACAATTCCTGTTTATAATCATACTAACAAATCTATCTTTGCACTACGGGCCAAAGATATTCATCAACAAACTATCTTTGCACTACGGGCCAAAGATATTCATCAACAAACCATCTTTGCACTACGGGCCAAAGATATTCAACAACAGTTCATCTTTGCACTACAGGCCAAAGATATTCATCAACAGGCCATCTTTGCACTACATGCCAAAGATATTCATCAACAGGCCATCTTTGCACTACATGCCAAAGATATTCATCAACAATTTATATTTGCACTACAGGCCAAATATATTCATATCTCAAAGAAATATATAATCATTTCAGAATTTATATAAACAATAATTATAACCATGTTGATCAATTCACCTTTGCACTTAAGCTTAAGATATTCAATTATAAATTCAATGGTCATGATCATACCAGTCACAATTCAACTTTGCACTACAGGCCAAAGAGAACCCTAGTCATGAACATACCAATAATCTACCCATCTTTACACTCCAGCGAAAGAAAATTTCAACATCAGGGTTATAAAAATGTTATATATGATGATAAAAATAATATGATCAACATATAGTTTTAATCTCAAGAGTAATATTCGTAACTCATGAATAGTAACCCCGACACAAAAGATAGAAATTCTACAATAAAATTCATACCAATATTTCGGTATAATGATATTGAAAGAATAACATTACTTAAATTTATAAACAATTTATTTTAATTGTTTACACTTTACTAATTAATGCATTTAATCATCATAAAATGCCAACTCTTACAATTTCATCATCAATAACCAAAACCCTCATCAAAAATCTGCATATACCTCATATAGGATTCTCAAGCCATAAAATCCTATTTTCTAATTTTCTTTCTTCACAAAACATATTTAATTCATTTACTCATAGCTAGACCATTTTCATGAAAAATATCAAATCAGTTCCAAAAATATTTCTTTTCTGGGATTTAGCATAATATAGTCCCATAGTGAACATATATTTTTCTCAGAATTTTTAAAAGTCATTTACTATTTTTCATATGGCCAAAATAGCCGAATATTTAGACATTTATCAAAAATTGTACTTTTGTCTAAAAATTCTGAAATTTACAGAGTATACTTCTATCATATACATGTACTCCCAATAAAAATTTTATCAATTTTGGAGTTAACCACAAGGAATTATAAGCTGTTACTTTTAAAATAGTCTTTTCTCATAAAATTCATAACTCTCAATCTATACATCCAAAAATCACCATTTTTGGACACAATCAAGAAAACTCATCAAAATATCATTTCAAATTTTTCCAGAATTTTTGAAGATCAGAAAAATTACGAAACTGAAAATCATAACAACCCTTAAAATCCCTTAATATCCCTTACTATCCCTTACTTCAAAAGAGCAGTACTTCTGACTGGATGTCGGATATGATGCTGAAGGAAACTTGCACTAATGAATAGCAACTCACCAAGTATCTAAAAACTCACAAAATATGCTTCATAATATAGAGAGAGAAAGAGAGAAAGCTTATGTTTCTGGTGTGATTTTCAATTCTAACTTAGCCCTCTATTTATAGGAAAATTTTGGTAGGTTTGACCTGCAACCTGATGGCTTTACCTGCTACTATTCCCACCCACCACATTTGAAATATAATTCAGCACATTTCTTCACCAACCACAAGTGGGGCCCACCAATTCTAGAATTTTCCACCAAAATGATAAACTCCGAAAATTCAACAATTTCTGAACCAGTCATCTCGTAAAATTCATAACAAATCATACGTTCATTTTTAACGGTTCAAAATTTGTGGACATATACTCAACTTATATATGTATAACATATCCAAAAATTACCACGATCCAACGGTCGGATTAAAAATTATAACACCCGCAATATTTCTCAAAAAACCCTGATTTTTAATACCTCCATTCCGACAAAAATACGGATAAAAATCTCAACATTAACTCCTTCATTTTTTAACCACAAAAATATATCCCTCATTTATATCCACATAAAATAAATATTTTCTTATCATATGAATCAATAATTAATTATTCACAAATAATATTACAGAATCACATTTATGACAACCAGGCCGTTTTCCAGGAAAGAGGGGGCTTTCCAATAAGGATTTTTCCTTACTAGCGCGCAATTAGATGACCAAACCTCTCCTTAGACAGAACTTTCTAGACATTGCCAATAATGCTATCTAATAATATTATTCAAATAATATGAATTATTGATCTGATAATAGAAAATACTATGCAGCAACAATTATTGAAACAACAATAATATAAAATATCAACGCAGCAATTATTGAATCAATAAAATAAAATATTGAACAGTAATTACTGTAACAATTATTGAGTAGTGCCTTCTTACGTAAGAATCAATAATTTCAAATATTCTATGCAATACCGTGTGCTACTGTGCAATAACGCGTATTACTGTATTTTAACCACCGGGTATTCCAACAGTGTTAACGGTAACAACTACGCCGTTATTTGTAAAAACTCAAATTTATCGTTTTCTTCATCCGACAGTTATTCTGTTATGGGGCCCACAAATGGCTGCGCCGTCGTACGAATATTCCCCGACAGAAAGAATATTCCACGACCAAACGAATATTTCCCGACAACAATGATTATTTTATAGCCACTTGCTTATTTTGAAAAAAAATCATATTTCACTCATAACTTTAAACTTTTATCAATTTAACCATTTACTGAATAGTAATTATAAGAAAAATTGAATACTTTTATTTCATAAAATTCGGGGTCTTACATTACAGCTGGTCAAACATGTCATGAATGCGAGGCAACGGGTACCTATTATTGATGGTGACATGATTCAACTCCCGATAGTCAATACAAAATCGCATACTCCCATCTTTCTTCTTTACGAATAAAATAGGAGCATCCCAAGGAGAAGTACTAGGACGAATGAAACCGATGTCTAACAGTTCCTACAGTTGAGTTTTTAACTCCTAAAGTTCAATATGAGCCATTCGATATGGACTTTTGGAAATGGGTTTTGTACCGGGTTCAAGGTCAATACAAAACTCGATTTTACGCACTGGGGGTAGGCCAGGAAGTTCTTCAGGGAATAAGTCAGGAAATTTATTAACAATAGAAATATCATTCAAATCTGACGTATTTTTATTTAAATCCATGACATGGGCAAAGAAAACTTGACATCCATTTTTCAATAAACGAATGGCTTTATGGCTTGATATGACAGTGATTGACTTTAGTGGTTTGGTTGCTTGAATTCGCATAATAGGTTGGTTAGGAATATGAAAGCTAACAACCTTACGAAAACAATCAATTTTAGCATGATGAGTAATTAACCAACCTAAAATCACATCAAATGTAAGTATTTTCAAAGAGATGAGATCGACAGATAATGTGAGTATGCTGATTTGAATCAAGCAAGATTTATGAACAGTAGATATAATGAAGGTTTCTCCCAACGGAGTTTCAACAGATAAGTCAAAGTCTAATTTCTCTAGAGTCAAATTTAAACGTTGAGCGCAAGTAGATGAAATATAAGAATGGGTAGAACCGATATCAAATAAGGTATAGACTTCGCAAGAATTTTTTAATTAGCTTACCCGTGATAACTTCGTTCGGGTTCCTCGCTTTTTGGGAGGTCACGACAAATGCTCTCACTTGAACTACCAGCTTTGACTTATCTGGGACAACCTTTGGTGTCATCGTCCCAGCTGGACTTGACTTCGCTGCATGACAAAATCGAGCTAAATGATCTTCCTTTCCGTAATTGTAACATACTTTGGGTTGCTGTGTACAGTTTGGACTGATGTGTCCTTCCTGTTCGCATTTGTAGTATACGACCGGTGGTCGTTCTCCTTCCATAAAAATGGGTGATGGTGTTATTGTCTTTCCATCGTTGTTGAATCTCCTCTTTTTGAAATTTTCACTTTTATTATCTTGGCTAGGATTACCACCGAAGTGGTTATCATTTCTGGCATGATGATTTCCTCCATGTTTGTTGTCACCGCTTCGATGATTGCTACCATTGGTATTATCATTTTGCCTGCTGCTATCTTTTGGTTGGGCTGACTCATTATCGCGCTCCAATAACTGAGCCCTATTCACAACATCTGAATACAAGCAAAGTTTGTGAGAAATGAGGTATTGACGTATTTCGAGTTTCAAACCTCGCAGAAACATTCGCGTCATTCGCTCCTCATTATCAACCAAATGGAATGCAAACCGGGATAACTCGACAAACTTAGCCTCGTATTGCGATACAGTCATATTGTTTTGCTCCAGCTTGATGAATTCTACCTCCTTCATGTGACGAATACTTTCAGGAAAGTACTTGTCGTTGAAAAATTCTTGGAACTTCTCCCAAGACATTTTTAGTGCGGAAGGTTGAGTACGTTTTACAGATACCCACCAATAATCTGCCTCTCCTCGCAACATGAAGGTGGCAAAGGGAATCATTTGCTCCTCGGAGCATCCCAAGACATCAAATATCTTGGTGATCTTTGTGACGCCCCCAAAATTAGGTATACATCACCCATCTTGGGTCGTCAGATACATAGTACAAAATACAAATACAACTTACTAATACAACTGTCGTGTACAATACGACAAAACATAAACTGTGAGTTTGAATACAAATATTATCTTCTAGAGAGTATTCATACTCAAAAGGAGTCCTCATTACATTTATTAACACACCATTACATAGAATAGTGAGGACTACTAACTAATACTATCATTCGGACCATCACTCCGTTCCCCGACTTGCCCCAGCTACGTTCTCATTTCCTGAAGAGAACAGTGAAAGAAAGGGTGAGCTCAACTATCCCAGTAAGAAATATTATGACTAAGATAATGCAGAATAAATTATCATTAGCCTTCAACAATGTTAAACTGATAAAATATAATAGACATCAAGTTTAACTGCAGCGGAACAAGCAATCCATTAAAAGAGTCAAGTAGAAAATAAACTCTACTATCTTTTATGATTTAAAAGATTTTCCAACACTGTGATCGCTGAGACTCAGCTTAATAAAATAATCCACATCATCGAATCACCCCTGCACTACGGCCAAGGATATTCGTATATTCATTAATGGTCATGATCATGCCAACAACTGTCCATCAATGCACTACGGGCCAATGAGGACTTTTACCACATCATTTGTAACATTACGGTCATGATTATACCGAATAATCCCTGGTCATAATCATACCAAGTCCATCTATGCACTACAGGCCACAGATGACTTTCAACATTTTATAAACATGAGGATGATGACAATGATATAAGAATTCAATAAAACAAGTTCAAGAATTAATTTATCCAGGAATTAACAACGTCCAAATTGTCAACATGATACTGCTTTGTGGAGTAAAATTCAAGAATGATTAGAAGAATATTTTCATGAAAAGATACTGGATGAAACGCAAATATCAAGGATATTCCACAAATTTCATGGAGTATAGAAGTCAAAACTTAACCAACTGAGTATAATAAAGAATGGAATAACAAAAGAAATCACCATGCATGCGATAGACCGCACAGACAGGTTATTCCAACAGAATAATAAATAATGGAACCAGGTCCGGCGTAAACGCACAGACAGGATATTCCGACAGAATAATAAATAATGGAACCAGGTCCGGCGTAAACGCACAAACAGGATATTCCGACAGAATAATAACAAACGGAACCAGGTCCGGTGTAAAACACACAGACAGGATGTTCCAACAGAATAATAATAAAAACGGAACCAGGTCCGGTGTAAAACACACAGACAGGATGTTCCAACAGAATAATAATAAAAACGGAACCAGGTCCGGTGTAAAACACACAGACAGGATGTTCCAACAGAATAATAATAAAAACGGAACCAGGTCCGGTGTAAAACACACAGACAGGATGTTCCAACAGAATAATAGAAGAATGTCACCAAGTATAGGGTAGACCGCGTATACAGGTTATTCCAACAGAATAATAAGAAATGGAATAACAACAGTTCTCTTCATGAATAAGAAAGAATAACACCCCTTACCGTTTTAAAGAAGAGCTGAAATAAGGAAGTAGTTAAGTAGCAGAATACTCCTCTTCTCTCTCTCTATAGTTTCTCTCTCTAGAGTTCAGTGAATTCGTAAGAAATAATGAAGGAATGAGCTGCTATTTATAGAAAAATAGAATGCATAGTAACTAATCCATGAACGGTCCAGATTGATTACTTTAATCTGACGGTCCATATTTAAAGAAAAATCTTTTAAATAAAATATAATATATTCTATTTATAGAATAACTTTAATAAAGTATTCTGTTTTATATAAAAAGATGTTTCTGTTTTATTACGTTAATAATACGAATAAAACAAAACGTCATTATCGCTAAATAATTCATATTATTAACTGACAATAATTGAATCAAACTGAGTGACTTCTCACATAAGCATTAATAATCAATACCGTGTGCTACTATGCAACCACACGTATTACTGTACTTTTACTACCGAGTAGTTCAACAGTAACAATGGTAAAATTTCCGCCGTTATTTTTAATAAAATATTTTTGTCGTTTTCTCAATCCGACAATAATTCCGTTGTGGGGTCCACCAATGATTGTGTCGTTGTACGAATATTCCCTGTTAAAACGAATATTCCCCGACCAATCGAATATTATATAACAACTTGCGTACTTTGCAAAATTTATAAATATTACCCACAACTATAACATTATATCAAATTAACTCCATAATATTCAAAAATGATATTTATAGAAAATTCATCTTTATTTATAAAAGTTGGGGTCTTACAACCTCCCCTTCTTATGAAATTTCGCCCTCGAAATTAGGGTACGTACCTGGTATGTCGAAGAGGTAAGGATACCTTGATTTCATTTCAGATTCTAACTCCCAAGTCATTTCCTCAACATCGTGGTTTCTCCACAAAACTTTGACTTGAGGTATAACCTTGGAGCGTAGAATATGTTCCTTCTTATCCAAGATTTGAACAGGAACTTCTTCATACGTCAAATCTTCCGCTATTTCGTCCGGTTCTAACTCAATAATGTGGTTCGGGTCTTCCACATATTTGCGTAACATGGATATGTGAAAAACGTTATGAACACGAGACATACTTGGCGGTAAAGCGAGTCTATAAGCCACAGTTCCTACTCGATCGAGGATTAAAAATGGACCGATGAATCGAGGATTGAGCTTTCCTCTCTTTCCAAATCTCGTAACTCCTTTCCATGGAGCAACACGTAAGAACACATGATCTCCTACATCAAATTCCACGTCCTTTCGATGAAGATCAGCATAACTCTTTTGTCGATCTTGTGAGGTTTTTATACGTTGTCGGATCGTTTGAATCTTTTCTGTAGTCATACGTACCAACTCCGGTCCCAACAACGTTGCTTCACCCACCTCATCCCAGCATACTGGAGAACGACATTTTCTTCCATACAATGCTTCGAATGGAGCCATGCCAATACTTGCTTGATAACTGTTGTTGTAGGAAAACTCCACCAATGGTAAGAACTTGTCCCAACTTCCCTTGAAGTCAAAGACACAGAGTCTTAATAGATCTTCAAGAGTTTGAATAGTCCTCTCTGATTGTCCGTCCGTCTGAGGATGATATGCTGAACTAAATCGTAACTCCGTGCCCATAGCTTTTTGTAAACTAACCCAAAATCGTGAAGTGAATCTTGGGTCTCGGTCAGAAACTATGGATACTGGCATACCATGCAGTCTTACAATCTCGTTTATGTACATACGAGCAAGACGTTCAAGTGTATAAGTTTCTCGTATCGGTAAGAAATGAGCAGACTTGGTCAATCTATCAACAATGACCCAAATCGCATCAATACCTTGAGAAACCCTAGGAAGACCGGTAACGAAATCCATGGTAATGTGCTCCCACTTCCATTCTGGAATTTCAAGTGGTTGCAATGGACCTTTTGGTACTTGATGCTCCGCTTTGACTCGTTGACAAGTTAGACACCTTGAGATAAACAACGCTATCTCTCTCTTCATATTGCTCCACCAAAATGTATGACGAAGATCATGATACATTTTGGTACTTCCAGGATGGATTGCAAACGGTGTGTTGTGCGCCTCCATCATGATTTCATACTTTAAATCAGGGTTGTTAGGAACACAAAGTCTGGAGTTGACTCGAAGTATTCCTTCTTCATCGATTCTTGCTTCCGGCATAGCACCTTCTTGCACTTTCTTCTTCATACGCATCAGCTCCAGGTCTGTAGCTTGAGCAGCTTTAACTTTATCGATTAAAGTCGGTTCTACTCGTATATTCGCCATCATCACATGGGTCCCTGGAGTCTTTAACTCTATCTCCATCCTTTGCAAATCACACAAAATGGGTCTTTGTGTTGACAATATCGCACTCGTACTTGCATATGATCTTCTACTCAATGCGTCAGCTACCACGTTCGCTTTTCCAGGATGGTATTGAATGGTATGATCATAATCTTTCAACAGTTCAAGCCAACGTCGTTGTCGCATGTTGAGTTCCTTTTGAGTGAAGAAATATTTGAGGCTTTTATGATCCGTAAAGATCTCCACCTTCTCCCCATACAAGTAATGCCTCCAAATTTTAAGTGCAAAGACAACAGCTGCCAACTCTAGATCATGAGTAGGATAATTCCTCTCATATTCCTTGAGTTGTCTTGATGCATAGGCTATGACTTTTCCATGTTGCATGAGAACGCATCCCAACCCTTTGCTCGAAGCATCACTGTAGATGACAAATCCCTCCGAGCCAGATGGTATTGTTAGAACAGGTGCTGAAATGAGTCTCCTCTTGAGTTCTTGAAAACTCTGCTCACATTCTTCGCTCCAACCGAACTTTGTATCTTTTCGAGTCAGCTGAGTTAATGGAGTAGCGATTCGAGAAAATCCTTCCACGAATCTCCGATAATAACCAGCTAAACCGAGAAAGCTACGTACTTCGGTCACTGATTTAGGTTGCTCCCAGCTTTGAATAGCTTCAATCTTTGCCGGGTCAACAGATATTCCACGACTTGATACTACGTGCCCAAGGAATGCTACCTCTTCCAGCCAGAACTCGCATTTCTTCAACTTGGCATAAAGTTTGTATTCACGAAGCTTTTGGAGTACCAGCCTCAAGTGTTGCTCATGATCTTCACGGCTTTTGGAATAAACAAGGATGTCATCGATAAAGACGACCACAAAGTGATCCAAATATTCCTTAAATACCCTGTTCATCATATCCATGAAGGCAGCAGGAGCATTAGTCAATCCAAAAGACATAACTAAGAATTCATAATGCCCATACCGAGTTCTGAAGGCAGTCTTTGGAATATCCTCAGTTCTAACCTTCAGCTGATGATATCCAGAACGAAGATCGATCTTTGAAAAGAATTGTGCTCCTTGCAACTGGTCAAACAGGTCATCAATACGTGGCAATGGGTACCTATTTTTGATGGTGACATGATTCAACTCCCGATAATCAATACAAAGTCGCATACTCCCATCTTTCTTCTTCACGAACAGAACAGGAGCACCCCAAGGAGAAGTACTAGGACGAATAAAACCAATGTCTAACAATTCCTGCAGTTGGGTCTTTAACTCCTGAAGTTCAATAGGAGCCATTCGATATGGGGCTTTGGAAATGGGTTTTGTACCGGGTTCAAGGTCGATACAAAATTCAATTTCACGCTCTGGGGGTAGGCCAGGAAGTTCTTCGGGAAATACGTCAGGAAATTTATTAACAACAGAAATATCATTCAAAGCTGACGTATTTTTGTTTAGATCTGTGACATGAGCTAAGAAAGCTTGACATCCGTTTTTCAATAAACGAATAGCTTTATGGCTTGAGATGACAGCGATTGATTTTAATGGTTTGGTTGCTTGAATTCGCATAATAGGTCGATTAGGAATATGAAAGCTAACAACCTTACGAAAACAATCAATTTTTGCATGATGAGTAGTTAACCAATCAATCCCTAGAATCACGTCAAATGCAAGTATTTTTAATGAAATAAGATCGACAGGTAATGTGTGGGTACCAACTTGAACCAAACAAGACTTATAAACCGTGGATGTAATGAAGGTTTCTCCCAATGGAGTTTCAACAGCTAAGTCAAAGTCTAATTTTCCCGAATCAAATTTAATCGATGAGCGCAAGTAGGAGAAATAAAAGAATGGGTAGAACCGGTATCAAATAAAGTATAGACTTCGTTAGAGTTTATGATAAGCTTACCCGTGATGACCTCATTCGGGTTCCTTGCTTTCTGGGAGTTCACAACAAACGCTCTCCCTTGCACAACCGGTTTTGACTTTTCTGGGACGGCCTTTGGTGCCTCCATCCTAGCTGAATTTGTCTTCGGTAAACGACAAAATCGGGCTAAATGACCTTCTCTTCCACAATTATAACATGCTTTGGACGGCATCGCGCAGTTTGGACTGATGTGCCCCTCCCCTCCGCATTTGAAACATATGATAGGTGGTCGTTCTCCTTCCTTAACGACAGGTGCTGGTGCTGACGTCTTTCCATCATTGTTGAATCTCCTCTTCTTGAAATGTCCATTCTTATTGTTTTGGCCCTGATTACCACCGAAGTGGTTACCATTTCTGGCCTGTTGATTCCCTCCACGCTTGTTGTCACCGCTTCGATGACTGCTCTCACTGGTATTATCATTTTGCCGGCTGCTCTCTTTTGGTTGCGTTGTCTCGTTATCGCGCTCCACCAACTGAGCCCTATTTACAACATCTGAATACAAACACAGTTTATGAGAAACAAGATGTTGACGTATCTCCATCCGCTTCAAACCTCTTAAAAACATCCGCGTCATTCTTTCTTCATTATCCACCAGGTGGGACGCAAACCGGGATAACTCCGCAAATTTTGCCTCGTACTGCGACACGGTCATATTATTCTGCTCCAATTTGATGAACTCCACCTCCTTCATGTGACGAATACTCTCGGGAAAGTATTTGTCGTTAAACAGCTCTTGGAACTTCTCCCAAGACATCTTCAGTGCGGCAGGTTGAGTACGCTTTATCGATTCCCACCAGTAATCTGCCTCTCCTCGCAACATAAAGGCGGCAAAGGGAACCTTTTGCTCCTCGGAGCAACCCAAGACATCAAATATCTTGGTGATCTGCTTTATCCATGTTTCAGCTACAAGTGGTTTGGGTTCTCCCTTAAACTCCGGTGGTCCCAGCTCCTTAAACTGTTTAGCGGTGACCGCCAGAGAGTTTCCAGTATTTCCACCTACGTTGTGGACAGGAGCCGCTTTCACCTGTTGTTGCATGAATTGCATAAAGCCTCTGAACATTTGATCATTCATCATTTGGTCAGTGTTGTTGTTTGCATGAGGATTGTCACCTTCCTGATGCACATTATCCTGATTATTGATATGTGGTGAATCAATAATCGTCTGTGCTCCATTGCTATTCTCAACATTCTCAGATGCCATTTTCAGATACTGCCACAAAATAAAAGTTAATTGATATGTCATATATTATCCTTATATTATGACCGACCAATTAAATACCATGCAAATAAACTTAGGTAGGTCATACTAGCGAAGGAATTCCCCGTCTCTCCCCTCCTAGTTCTATTCTCACATCTTAGCCAGGGATCATATCCCTAAGCTCTGATACCAACTGTGACGCCCCCAAAATTAGGTATACATCACCCATCTTGGGTCGTCAGATACATAGTACAAAATACAAATACAACTTACTAATACAACTGTCGTGTACAATACGACAAAACATAAACTGTGAGTTTGAATACAAATATTATCTTCTAGAGAGTATTCATACTCAAAAGGAGTCCTCATTACATTTATTAACACATCATTACATAGAATAGTGAGGACTACTAACTAATACTATCATTCGGACCATCACTCCGTTCCCCGACTTGCCCCAGCTACGTTCTCATTTCCTGAAGAGAACAGTGAAAGAAAGGGTGAGCTCAACTAGCCCAGTAAGAAATATTATGACTAAGATAATGCAGAATAAATTATCATTAGCCTTCAACAATGTTAAACTGATAAAATATAATAGACATCAAGTTTAACTGCAGCGGAACAAGCAATCCATTAAAAGAGTCAAGTAGAAAATAAACTCTACTATCTTTTATGATTTAAAAGATTTTCCAACACTGTGATCGCTGAGACTCAGCTTAATAAAATAATCCACATCATCGAATCACCCCTGCACTACGGCCAAGGATATTCGTATATTCATTAATGGTCATGATCATGCCAACAACTGTCCATCAATGCACTACGGGCCAATGAGGACTTTTACCACATCATTTGTAACATTACGGTCATGATTATACCGAATAATCCCTGGTCATAATCATACCAAGTCCATCTATGCACTACAGGCCACAGATGACTTTCAACATTTTATAAACATGAGGATGATGACAATGATATAAGAATTCAATAAAACAAGTTCAAGAATTAATTTATCCAGGAATTAACAACGTCCAAATTGTCAACATGATACTGCTTTGTGGAGTAAAATTCAAGAATGATCAGGAGAATATTTTCATGAATAGATACTAGATGAAGCGCAAATATCAAGGATATTCCACAAATTTCATGGAGTATAGAAGTCAAAACTTAACCAACTGAGTATAATAAAGAATGGAATAACAAAAGAAATCACCATGCATGCGATAGACCGCACAGACAGGTTATTCCAACAGAATAATAAATAATGGAACCAGGTCCGGCGTAAACGCACAGACAGGATATTCCGACAAAATAATAAATAATGGAACCAGGTCCGGCGTAAACGCACAAATAGGATATTCCGACAGAATAATAACAAGACGGAACCAGGTCCGGTGTAAAACACACATACAGGATGTTCCAACAGAATAATAATAAAAACGAAACCAAGTCCGGTGTAAAACACACAGACAGGATGTTCCAACAGAATAATAATAAAAACGGAACCAGGTCCGGTGTAAAACACACAGACAGGATGTTCCAACAGAATAATAATAAAAACGGAACCAGGTCCGGTGTAAAACACACAGACAGGATGTTCCAACAGAATAATAATAAAAACGGAACCAGGTCCGGTGTAAAACACACAGACAGGATGTTCCAACAGAATAATAGAAGAATGTCACCAAGTATAGGGTATATCCGCGTATACAGGTTATTCCAACAGAATAATAAGAAATGGAATAACAACAGTTCTCTTCATGAATAAGAAAGAATAACACCCCTTACCGTTTTAAAGACGAGCTGAAATAAGGAAGTAGTTAAGTAGCAGAATACTCCTCTTCTCTCTCTCTATAGTTTCTCTCTCTAGAGTTCAGTGAATTCGTAAGAAATAATGAAGGAATGAGCTGCTATTTATAGAAAAATAGAATGCATAGTAACTAATCCATGAACGGTCCAGATTGATTACTTTAATCTGACGGTCCATATTTAAAGAAAAATCTTTTAAATAAAATATAATATATTCTATTTATAGAATAACTTTAATAAAGTATTCTGTTTTATATAAAAAGATGTTTCTGTTTTATTACGTTAATAATACGAATAAAACAAAACGTCATTATCGCTAAATAATTCATATTATTAACTGACAATAATTGAATCAAACTGAGTGACTTCTCACATAAGCATTAATAATCAATACCGTGTGCTACTATGCAACCACACGTATTACTGTACTTTTACTACCGAGTAGTTCAACAGTAACAATGGTAAAATTTCCGCCGTTATTTTTAATAAAATATTTTTGTCGTTTCTTTCAATCCGACAATAATTCCGTTGTGGGGTCCACAAATGATTGTGTCGTTGTACGAATATTTCCTGTTAAAACGAATATTCCCCGACCAATCGAATATTATATAACAACTTGCGTACTTTGCAAAATTTATAAATATTACCCACAACTATAACATTATATCAAATTAACTCCATAATATTCAAAAATGATATTTATAGAAAATTCATCATTATTTATAAAATTTGGGGTCTTACAATATTCTTAATCCACGTCTCTGCCTTAAGTGGCTCTAGCTTTCCCAAAACCTCCGGTGGTCCCAACTCCTTGAATTGCTTAGCAGTGACCAGCCGTGAGTTGTCATTGTTTCCACCTATATTTTGAACAAGAGTCTCTCTCGTTTGGTGCTGCATGAATTGCAGAAAGCTCCTAAACATCCCGTCGTTCATCATTTGGTCGGTGTTGTTGTTTATATGAGGATTATTGCCTTCCTGATGCACATTATCCTGGTTATTGATCGTCGATGACTCAACGGTCTCATGTGCTCCATTGCTTATCTCAACATTTTCAAACACTTCCACAAAACAAGGGTTAATTGACATGCCACATATTATCCCTATATTCTGACCGCCAATTAAATAACAAATAAGCTTAGGTAGGTCGTACTAGCGAAGGATTTAGCCGTCTCTCCCCTCCTAGTTTTAGCCTCACATCTCAGTCAGGGATCATATCCCTAAGCTTTGATACCAACTGTGACACCCCCAAAATAGGTATACACAACACATTCTGAGTCGCCAAATACATGGTATATAATTCAAATACAAACTTAATCTATACAATACGACAAACATAAGCTGAGAGTTTTAACACGAATATTGTCTCGTAGACAATATCCAAACTCAAATGAAGTTCTCATTACAATTATTATCACACTAATTCATAGAATAGTGAGGACTACTACAGCCACCATCATGGACCATCACTCCATTTCCCTATTAGTCCCACCTATATTCTCATTTACTGAAGAGAACAATGAAAGAAAAGGGTGAGCTCAACTAGCCCAGTAAAGAATATTATGACTAATATAATGCAGAATAAATTATCCTTAGCCTTCAACATTGTAAAATTGATAGAATATAATAGACAACAAGTTTAACTACAACGGAACAAAAAATTCATTAAAAGAGTCAAGTAGAGCATGATGTCTACTATCTTCTATGATTTAAAAGTTCATCATCAATATTTTATCCCCGAAACAAATCTCAATAATTAATCCACATCACCGAATTATCCATGCACTACGGGCCAAGGATATTCGTTGGTATCACATCCACGAATTATTCATGCACTACGGGCCAAGAATATTCGTTATTATCACCGGTGGTCATGATCATGCCAACCAACTGTCCATCAATGCACTACGGGCCAATGAGGACTTTTACCCCATCATCTCTTATATTACAGGTCATGATTATATCGATACATAATTCCTAATCATAATCATACCAATCAATAGTCTATCTATGCATTACGGGCCAAAGATGACTTTCATCACAATTTAAGCATGAGGATGATGACAATGATATAAGAATTCAATTAAGTGAAAGCAAGGATAAATTTTAAAGATTTATAATTCAATTTATCCAGAGTTCAAGAATGTCCAAATTGTCAACATGATAACTGCTTTGTGGAGTAAAATTCAAAAATAATATTCATGTATCAAAAATAATTTGGACAGAAAAGAAATTAATTTTTATCGTGAATAGTACCCCGAGTGAATAGTACTCCGTGAATAGTACTTCATGAATAGTACCCCGACATGAAAAGATTAAAATTTAGCAAGAATGTTCAAAAAAATATTTCTGTGAAACGATACTAGATGAAGCGCAAATTTTAAGGATATTCTACTAATTTCAAGGAGTATAGTAGCACTACTTATCAAAATAATTGTAGAATTAGGAATATTAAACGAAATAATATTACTTACATACTATAGAGTATGGAAGAAAATATTATTTCTTACGAATATTGAATGAAAATAATATCTCTTACCTTAAAAGGAGAGTATATCTGCGTGATATAGCGGGGATATGCTTGAAAAAAACTTGTACTATTTTCTACACTCAAAGCTTCCTTAAACTAAAAAAAAATACGCTCAATATTATAGAAGAATAATTCTCTGATTTTGGTGTGATTTTCATTTCTAAACTAAGCATCCTATTTATAGGAGAATGACACGGTACAATTTGAATTAGAAAATCGTGGACCAACAGTAAGTTTTTCACGGGCGCTGCAACCGGTGAAAAAATTTGATTTACTATGCAGTACTGTGCAATAAAATATTCTAATAAAATGAAAACTTTAAAAAAAATATAATATATTCTATTTTATATAAAAAGTTTTCTATTTTATTACTAGTATAATACTAATAAAACAAAACTTAATATATATATATATATATATATATATATATATATATATATATAAGTAATAAAACAAAACTAAGATAACTTTCTACTGGCGATTTTAAAAAATGAATAAGTGGGGGTCCATATATTAAGCCAAACTTACAACAAATACTTCATAAAAATCCCCTCTATTTATCTCAATTCACTTGGCATTATTAAACACATTTTTAATAATATTTATTCATC
Organism: Panax notoginseng; assembly: GCA_016801055.1. NCBI lineage: Eukaryota > Viridiplantae > Streptophyta > Magnoliopsida > Apiales > Araliaceae > Panax > Panax notoginseng. The sequence goes on along the minus strand of CM029015.1, from coordinate 183,745,931 downwards.
ATTAATATTATAACTCGCAATATTAACAAACATATCATTCTCAAGAAAGAGAGGAATTTTCGATAAGGACTTCTCCTTATTGGCGCGCAATTAGATGACCAAATTCCTTTCCTCGACAGAACTTTCTAGACCTTGTTAATAATGCAAATAATAATACGAATAACTTTGTCGTCTCAATTATTGATTTAATAATATAAAATATTGTGCAAATGATATTGTGACAATAATTGAATCAATAATGTGATATACAATGCAGCAATTACTGTGACGTTTCCAAAATAGGCATACATCACTCATTCTGAGTCGCCAAATACATGGTACAGAAATTAAATACAAACCTATTTTATACAATACGAAAAAACGTAGCTGAGAGTTTTTACACGAATATTGTCTAATAGACAGTATTCAAACTCAAAAAGGAGTCCTCATTACAATTATCATCACACTATTTTATAAAATAGTGATGACTACTATAGCCACAATCTCGGACCATCACTCCGTTTTCTGACTAGTCCCGGCTACGTTCTCATTTTTTGAAGAGAACAATGAAAGCAAAAGGGTGAGCTTAACTAGCCCAGTAAGAAATATTATGACTAAGATAATGCAGAATAAATTATCGTTAGCCTTCAACAGTGTTAAACTGATAAAATACAATAAACATAAACCTTAACTGCAGCGGAACAAGCAATCCATTAGAAGAGTCAAGTAGAGCATGATATCTATTATCTTCTATGATTTAAAAAGTTTATCATCAATTTTATCGCTGAGACCCAGCTTAATAAATAATCCACATCATCGAATCATCCTTGCTCTATGGCTAAGGATATTCATTAGTATCACGTCCACGAATTATCCATGCACTACAGGCCAAGGATATTCGTGTAATCATCAATGGTCATGGTCATACCAGCAACTGTCCATCAATGCACTACGGGCCAATGAGGACTTTTACCACATCATTTGTAACATTACGGGTCATGATTATACCGAATTATCCCTGGTCATAATCATATCAATTAACAGTCCATCTATGCACTACAGCCAAAGATGACTTTCATCACAATATAAGCATGAGGATGATGACAATGATATAAGAATTTAATTAAATAAAAGCAAATGATAAATTTTAAATATTTATAATTTAATTTATCAAGAATTCAATAATGTCCAAATTGTCAACATGATACTGCTTTGTGGAGTAAAATTTAAGAATAATATTATATCAAAAATGATTCAGACAGCAAAGAAATTAATTTTTATCATGAATAGTTTCTCAGGTGAATACTACTCCGTGAATAGTACCCCATAAATAGTATCTGTGAATAGTACCCAGGAATAGTACTTTGTGAATAGTACCTCGTGAATAGTATTTCGGTATGAAAAGATCAATAATTATCAAGAATGCTCATAATAATATTTTCATAAAAAGATACTGGATGAAGCGCAAATATCAAGGATATTCTACTAATTTCACGGAGTATAGAAGCAATACTTTAACAGAATGAATATAGAATTAGGAATACAAAACGAAATAATATTACTCACATACTACAGAATATGGAAGAAAATATTATTTCTTATGAATACTGAATAAAATAATATTCCTTACCTTAGAAGAAGACTGGATACTGAATAGTGAAGTAGCAGAATACTCTTCTTCTTTCTCTCTATAGCTACTCTCTCTATAATTGCTCTTGTGAGTCTTAGTGAATTAGTGAGAATGAAAGAAGAATGAGCTTCTATTTATAGAAAAATATAGTTTCGATAATTGCACATTTTGGGACTCGAATTATTACAGTATAGTACCTTTATCTTTTCCTCCATTTTTAATTTAGTCTTACAAGTATTATCAAACTTGCACCACCTCCTCTAATAGTACATGCATGTGAATCAATAGTTTCATTCATGTGAATAAATAGTTATATGAATGTGAACTAATAGCAATTAATTACTCACTTATTCAATTAATTACCCGATTGATCAATATAATATCCAGAAATCAATTATTATCGAAATAAATGTCGATTTCTACTAACACTAATAATCCCAACACAATGAAAATATTAATTTCATCTTTAATCAACACGAACTTAGTCATCATTAATATTATAACTCATAATATTTAACAACCAGATCATTCCCAGGAAAGAGGGGGCTTTTCGATAAGAATTTCTCCCTATTAGCGCGCAATTAGGTGACCAAACCCCTTTCCTCGACAGAACTTTCTAGACATCGTCAATAATATAAATAATAATATAAATAACTTTGTAGTCTCAATTATTGATTTAATAATATAAAATATTATGCAGATAATACTGTGACAATAATTGAATCAATAATATGAGAGATATCATACAGTAATTACTGTAGTAATAATTGAGTATAACTGAGTGACTTCTCACGTAAGTATCAATAATCAATACCGTGTGCTACTATGCAACCACGCGTATTATTGTACTTTTATCACCGGGTAGTTCAACAGTTTAACGGTAAAACTTTCGCCGTAATTTTTATAAAAAGATATTTCTGTCGTTTTCTAACTACGACAATACTTCCGTTGTGGGGTCGTACGAATATTCCCTATTAAAACAAATATTCCCCGACTAATCGAATATTTTATAACAACTTGCTTACTTTGCAAAATTTATAAATATTACCCACAACTATAGCATTATATCAAATCCACACCATAATATTTAAAAATATATTTTGAGAAAAATTAATCTTTATTCATAAATGTTGGGGTCTTACAATTACTGTGGCAAGAATTAAATAAAACTGAGTGACTTCTCACGTAAGCATCAATAATCAAAGATACTGTATAATACCGTATGCTACTATGCAACCACGCATATTACTGTACTTTTATCACCGGATATTTTAACAGTTAACGGTAAAACTTTTGTCGTTATTTTTATAAAAAGTTATTTATGTCGTTTTCTAACTTCGACAGTAATTTCATTGTGGGGTCCACCAATGATTGTGTCATTATATGAATACTCATTGATAAAAATGAATATTCTCCGATCAAATGAATATTTTATAACAACTTGCATACTTTGTAAAATTTGTAAATATTACCCACAACTATAACATTATATTAAATCCACACCTTATTATTCAAAAATAATATTTAGAGAAAATTAATCTTTATTCATAAAAATTCGGGTCTTACACATTTCGTATGACTTACAAATGATGGAGATAGAGTTAAAGACTCTAGGGACCCACATGATGATGGCAAATATCCTAGTAGAACCGACCTTAATCGATAAAGTTAAAGCTGCTCAAACTACAGATCCGGAGCTGATGAATATAAAGAAAAAGGTGCGAGAATGTGCTATTCCAGAAGCAAGAATCGATGAAGAAGGAATACTTCGAGTTAATTCTAGACTTTGTATTCCTAACAACTCTGATTTGAAGTATAAAATCATGATGGAGGCACACAACACACCGTTTGCAATCCATCCTGAAAGTACCAAAATATATCGTGATCTTCGACATACATTTTAGTGGAGCAATATGAAGAGGGAGATCGCTGAGTTTATCTCAAGGAATTTAACTTCTCAACGTGTCAAGGCGGAGCATCAAGTGCCAAAAGGTCCATTGCAACCACTTTAAATTTCAGAATGGAAATGGGAGCACATTAACATGGATTTCGTTACTGGTCTTCCCAAGGTTTCTCAAGGCATAGATGCAATTTAGGTCATTGTCGATAAATTAACGAAGTCTGCTCATTTCTTACCTATACGAGAAACTTATTCACTTGAACGTCTTGCTCGTATATACATAAATGAGATTGTAAGACTGCATGGTATGCCAGTATCCATAGTTTATGACCGAGACCCTAGATTCACTTCACGATTTTGGGTCAGTTTGCAGAAAGATATGGGTACTAATTTACAATTCAGTTATGCATATCATCCTCAGACGGACGGGAAGTCAAAGAGGACTATTCAAACTCTTGAAGATCTATTAAGACTCTGTGTGCTAGACTTCAAAGGAAGTTGGGACAAGTACTTGCCACTAGTAGAATTCTCCTACAACAACAGTTATCAAGCAAGTATAGGCATGGCTCCATTCGAGGCATTGTATGGACGAAAGTTTCGTTCTCCAGTATGTTGGGACGAGGTGGGTGAAACAACATTGTTAGGACCAGAATTGGTACGCATGACTACGAAAAAGATTCAAATAATCCGGCAATGTATACAAACCTCACAAGATAGACAAAATAGTTATGTTGATCTTCATCGAAGGGACGTGGAATTATTGTTGGAGATCATGTATTGTTATGTGCTGCTTTATGGAAAGGAGTTACGAGATTTGGAAAGAGAGGATAACTCAATCCTCGATTCATTGGTCCATTTAAAATCCTTGACCGAGTAGGAACTGTGGCCTATAGACTCGCCTTACCGCCAAGTATGTCTCGTGTTCATAAAGTTTTTCACATATCTATGTGGAAGACCCGAATCACATTAATTATTGAATTAAAACCAGACGAGATAGCAGAAGATTTAATGTATGAAGATGTACATGTTAAAATCTTTGATAAGAAGGAACATATTCTATGCTCAAAGGTTAAACCTCAAGTCAAAGTTTTGTGGAGAAACCACGATATTGAGGAAATGACCTGGGAGTTAGAATTTAAAATGAAAACAAGGTATCCTCACCTCTTCGACATACTAGGTACGTACATCAATTTCGAGAACGAAATTTCATAAGAAGGGGAGGTTGTAAGACCCCAACTTTTTATGAATAAAGATTTAACTTTCTCTAAATGTTATTTTGAAAAATAAGGTGTGGATTTGAAATAATGCTATAGTTATGGGTGATATATGCAAATTTTACAAAGTAAGCAAGTTGTCATAAAATATTCGTTTGGTCGGAGAATATTCTTTTTGTCGGGGAATATCCATACGACGACACAATCATTGGTGGACCCCACACAATGGAATGACTGTCGGATTTAGAAAGTGACAGAAAATAACCTTTTTATAAAAATTATGGCAAAACTTTTACCGTTAACTATTAAAATACCAGTGATAAAAGTACAATAATACGCGTGGTTGCACAGTAGCACACGATATTACACAGTATCTCTGATTATTGATTCTTACGTAAGAAGTCACTCAGTTCATTTAATAATTGCCACAGTAGTTGCTGCATAGTATCTCATATTATTGATTCAATTATTGTCACAGTATCATCCGCACAATAATTTATATTATTAAATCAATAAATGAGACGACACAATTATTCATATTATTATTTATATTATTGACAATTGTTGACTTAGTCATATTTCATCCTTAAGTTTTGACGATAAATTGTTCGTATGCTAAATTATTTTATGGCATTTCAGGCATCTGATGATAAGGAACATTGATTGAATTTTCAAGTGGTTGAAGAATTTTTCTTTTCTAGGAAAACCAAGTGTAAGGTCAATTGCATAATAATTGATTTTTCATTTAAAGGCTCTAGGACATATCATTGGCATTTAATCTTATATGTCTTAAATGAAAAGTTTTGAAAAAGGTTTTTCCTAATATTAAAAATAAATACTTGAGATTAGATTAAATATATGTTATCAAGTACAAAGATTTTAAAGCATTATTTTATAAAACGTTACTTGATATATGTTTCACATGCATGCTATTTGGGTATTTGATATCCTTGGGTTATATTCTGACTTTAGTTTTCTGTATACACGTGGATATAAGTATTATATGCTTAGAAGATAAAAAGTAGCTACATGATGAGTGTGTGTGGCTATTCAAAGTAAAAGTAATTATAGAGACCTTGGGACTCTAATACCTTGAATATTAGAAAGACAAAGGAAGATTAAAAGTTTGCTGTTACACGCCAACGTCACTTTATGAGATGGAAAGATAATGTCAAAATGGTTATGTAGTGTCTTATCTCTTAAAGGTGTTTTTGAACTTATCCCAACAGTATACCATTAAAAAGGATTGAGTTGTTATTTGGATAAATATTAATTATAATGTTGCTTTACCATTGCGGGTTCTTTCCATATTATTAAGCCGGTTGTTTTGGACAAATAGAACAGGCATGATCTGAAATCAACGGTAACTTTTTATATGGGCTATATAAACAGTATTTCATGTATGGAATAAGATACTACTCACGAAATATATTATTTGCACTAATTACTGATATTATCGAGCAACTTGTTTTAATTGGTGCAACTTTTGATCAGCTGAGCAATTGTACTTCTGATATTCTTTTAGCTGGTAATTGGTAAGATTTAATTGATTATCTTTCTGTGCTAATTGATCATTGCCTTTAGTTGAGCCTTTAATTGTTAAATTGATTATTCTTGCATTGATCATAGACCTCTATATTTGTATTTATTTTTGTTTAGACTAAGGGTAGTCTAAAGGTGTTAATCCTAGTGGATTAGAAAAAAGGTTTACAAACATGTTCAAGGAAATAAAGGTGCTTGAAGAGTGCATAGGTGCACAAGGAGAAAGAGTGCTCAAGAGAAATTGATTGTTATTAATTTATTGTAAGAATCTGTTTTGTAATCAATGTTTATTTATAAAGAAATAAATAAAGTGAGTCTCCAATACTAGTTGGTATTGGACGTGGATTAGGCTACTATCATAGAGGGTAGTAGTTGAACCACGAAAAAAATTCTTGGTGTTCATTTAATTGTTTGTGTATAATTTTATTGATAACAAGGATTAAGTTTAATATACTAAATTAATATATAAACAAGATTTTTTGAAACTTGAGAAATATATATATATATTTGAATATTTCAGCATACTGAATTCTAAAATATTTAAATTGGTTTTTTAAAGGAAACTGAATTAAGTATTTCAGCTTGCTAAAATAAGCAAAAGTTTTGAAGTAAAATAAAAATCGACCATAGTTGTTCGAACACTTATTCAACCCCCCTTCTAAGTGTGCCTATTTAAATTTCATTTGGTAACAGAGCTTGGCTCTACTTATCTTAGTCTTAAAGGTGACTTGTAGGGAAAGATTCTGACATGGCACAGTTCGGGAACAACAATCAAGAAGGTCAATCAACCAACTGACCACCACTACTGCATGGAACCGATAACTACAATTTTTGTAAGTTCCGAATGAGGATTTATCTTAAGAGAGATCCTTGGGAATGGTGGATCGTTGAGAACGAACCGGTTATTCCATGAAAAGATGATGGAACACCAAAGACTCTGCTGGAAATGAATTCAACCGAAACTTACATGGTCTCATATGATTCAAGGGCAATGAACACACTTCTCAGCGGAATGGTGCAATCTGAGATAGATAAAGTCTCTTTATCCAACACCTCCAAAGAGATATGGGATACTATAGTGGTAAGTCATGAAGGTACCTCCAAAGTACGAGAAGTCAAGCTAAGCATGCTTATGCACGATTATGAAATGTTCAAACTCGAAAAAGATGAAACCATTAAGCTAGCTCAAGCAAGATTTCTAGTCCTTATAAATTCCTTGAAATTGCTGGACAAGACTATTCCTCAAAGTGAGATCAACTGTAAGTTACTTCGGGCTATGCCCAAAAGGTTTACTTCTAAAATCACTACTCTTCAAGATTCAGCTACTATTTCTTCCATGGACACTTTAACTCTGTTTGGCGAATTAGAAGAATATGAACATCAGTTAAAAAGATATGATGATGAGGAGGAAACTCCTAGAAGAAAGGTTTTAGCTCTTATTACAGATAATGAGGAAGAGCTTGATGATAACTCAGATGAAGAAATAGTCATGATGTCAAGAAGACTTAAGGGGCTACTACAAAGGAAGAACAAGAGAAGAAACACTTTTAATTCAAATAAGTTCAAGGGAAAGTAAACTGAAGAGACATGCTTCGAATGTGGACGTCCTAGTCACTTCAAGAAAGACTGTTTTCAATTAAAGAACAAAGGGAAAACAAACTACAAAGACAACAAGAAGAACAAAGTCCTTATTACTTGGAGTGATGAAGAATCTGAAGTGGAGATCGATGCTAAAGATGAGATAGCTCAAGTATGCTTCGTGGGAATCGAAGGTGACTCTAATCAGGTATCTTTTAATGAACTAAACTTATAAGAGCAAGAAAATAAGAAGTTAAAAGAAAAGAATGCATGTTTGAAAGGTTTAGTTAATACATTAACGAGTGAGGTAGATTCACTAATAGATGAAAAGAAAGAAATTGAAAAAGAATCATCATGTAAAGATGAAAAGATTTTGATTACAAAAAATGACTACTTAGACAATTATAACAAAATACTTTTCAACAAAGTTAACTATCTAAATAAGGAAGTTGAAAAATTGACTAATGAACTAAAAATGAGATATGTATGTATTGATGCATTTAGTAATGAATCTCATTATACTACTATTCCAATTAGTGAACTGCAAAAGGAAAATGAGTCACTAAAATCAACACTTGCTAAATTTGTTCAAGGAGAAGAAAATCTTGCTATTATGTTGGGAAAACAAAGACCCAGTTTTGAAAAACAAAGAATCGACTATAATCCCACTTACAAAAAGAAAGATATAAAAATGTTAAAATCAAAATCAAATTTTAGACTAAATTTTTGTTCTCCTTTCACAACTTGTAAACATTGTGGTATTAAAGGTCATTTAGATATAAATTGCTTTAAGAAACAAAACAAGATTAAAAAGGTGTGGATTAAAAAGGGTGATTTACTTGTTACTAACATGAGTGGACCCAAAAAGATATGTGTACCAAAAGGATGAATTATTTTTTCTTGACAAGTATGTTTAAAGGCAAGAGTTCTATCTCAAAAATGGATTCTTGATAGCGGATGTTCTCGTCACATGACAGGTGATAAATCAAAGTTTATGGAACTAGATATCAAGAAAAAGAATGGAACGATCACGTTTGGAGATAATAAAACCTACAAAATAATCGAAAATGATAAAATTGGTAATGGCAAGGTAAGTATAAATAATGTTCACCTTGTTAACGGTCTTGAATTTAATTTAATAAGTATAAGTCAATTAATGGATAACGGCCATCAAGTTAATTTTGAAAATGATAAATGCAAAATATTTCATGGTACTAACAATACTACTCTAGTTGCACAAAGAGAAGGAAATATATATACTATTGATTTTGAGCAACATGACGAAGAACTATGTCTTACTTCAGTACAAGATGAAGTTTATCTATGGCATAAGAGGATGGGTCATGTTCATATAGATCTAACCAAAAAGTTATCTATAAGGAATCTTGTAAAAGGACTGCCAAAAATAAGGTTTAAAAAGAAAGGAATATGCATTCATTGTCAACTGGAAAAACAAGTAAGAACTTCTTTTACGGCAAAGAATATGGTATCAACCTCCTCTCCCTTGCAATTACTTCATCTTGATTTATTCGGACCAGAAAGACATTTTAGTATTAATGGTAAATTTTATGCATTTGTAATAGTTGATGATTTTTCTAGAAACACATGGGTATTATTTTTGAGAACTAAGGATGAAGCATTTAAAGAGTTTGAAAGATTAATAAGGAATCTTGAAACAAAGTATAGCTACAAACTCATTAGAATTAGAAGTGACCATGGTACTTAATTTTAAAAAGATTTCATAACCTTTTGGGATCAAAGAGGTATTAGCCATGAATTCTCAGCCCCAAGGACTCCTCTACAAAACGGAGTGGTAGAAAGGAAGAATAGGACTTTACAAGAAACGGCAAGAACTCTATTGCAAGAAAGTAAGCTTCCTAAGAAATTTTGGGTCAAAGTTATAAGTACGTCATGTTATGTGTTAAATAGAGTACTCATTCGTCCTAATATTTTGAAAACACCATATGAGCTCTTAAATAATAAAATTCTAAACATAAGTTATTTCAAAGTATTTGGTTTTAAATGTTTCATCTTAAATACAAGTGATAATTTGGGAAAGTTTGATGCTAAGTCGTATAAAGGAATATTCATTGTCCATTCTTAAAATAGTAGAGCTTATCGTATTTTCAATATTAGAAAGTCATGTGTAGAAGAATATGTTCATATCACTTTCAATGAGATTAACAATGATCTTCCAAAAGAAAGTGAAGATGATGCAGAAAATTTGGAGACGGTCAGAATTTCAGCAAACCGAAAAGAACAAGATAGGAGACCAAATGAACAGTTTCAGGAAACTGAAATAAATGACCAACATGAACGTTAACCTAAAAATTTACAGAATGCTGAAGATGAGTCTCATGAGAAAGTTATACATGATATGCAAATGCCAAGAACAACTAGATATATCAAGAATCATCCTCCAGAAAATATCATTGGAGATATCAACAAAGGTATAACCACACGAAGAGGTTTACAAAATCATTATCCATTATCTACATTTTTGTCACAGGTTGAGCCAAAGGATGCAGTTCTTGATGAGAATTGGCTATTGGAAATGCAAGAAGAACTTCAACAATTTGAGAGATGCCAAGTGTGGGAACTTATGTCTCCTCCAAAAGATGTTTCCATCATTGGTACTAAATGGGTATTCAAGAACAAGCTTGATGAGCACAGGACAATCATTCATAAGAAACCAAGTTGGTAGCTCAAGGATACAACCAACATGAGGGGATCGAATATAAAGAAACCTATGCACCAGTAGCAAGGCTGGAATCAATCCTAATTTTGTTAGCTTTTGCATGCTACAAAAAGTTTAAGCTTCATCAAATGGATGTAAAAAGTGCATTCCTCAATGGGTACATAAATGAAGAAGTATATGTCAAACAACCTCTTGGATTCGAGCATGAAAAGTATCCTAATCATGTTTACAAATTAAAGAAAGCTCTTTATGGCTTGAAACAAGCTCCAAGGGCTTGGTACGAAAGGTTAAGTAAGTATCTCTTGTCAAACAGATTTGTTAGAGGTAAAATAGATTCTACATTGTTTATTAAGCATAAAAATATAGATATCATTATTGTTCAAATATATGTAGATGATATAATATTTGGCGCTACTAATGATTTTCTGTGTGAGTGGTTTTCCAAGTACATGCATAAAGAATTTGACATGAGCTTAATGGGAGAGCTTAATTACTTCTTGGGACTTCAAATCATGCAAACAAAGGAAGGAATATATATCCATCAAACCAAATACATAAAAAAATTACTCAAGAGATTTGGCTTTGAAGGGTCTAACTCGAAAGGTACACCCATTAGCACATCAATAAAGCTCACCACTGATGAGAAATGTATTGATGTTGATATAACAAAATATCGAAGTATGATTGGATGCTTACTATATTTAACTGCTTCTAGACCCGATATAATGTATAATGTTTGTCTGTGTGCAAGATTTCAGGCTAAACCCAAAGAATCTCACTTAAACGCTGTTAAAAGAATTTTGAAATATTTAAGTGGTACTATTAACTTAGGATTATTTTATCCAATTAGCAATCACTTTGAATTAATAGGTTATTCAGATGTTGACTATACAGGATGTCAAATCGATAGAAAAAGTACGAGCGGTGCTTGTACTTTCTTGGGACAAAGTCTCGTATCATGGCATAGTAAAAAGCAAACCTCAGTGGCTCTTTCAACTATTGAGGGTGAATACCTAGCTGTAGGAAGTTGTTGTTCTCAGATTTTATGGATGAGACAAACTCTATGTGATTTTGATATATTATGTGATTGTGTGCCCATATACTGTGATAATTCTAGTGCTATAGATATCTCTAAAAATCATGTGTTACGCTCACGAACAAAACACATAGAAGTAAGACATCATTTTTTAAGAGATAATGTATCAAAAGGTTTAATTAAATTGATTTTTATTCCTACTGAAAATCAAATCGCATATATTTTTACTAAACCGTTAAGTGAAGACAGATTTTATATGCTGCAAAGAGAACTTGGAATGTGTATAGCATAATTCTTGTTGAAATTTTTAAGATATGCATTATCTTTATCATATTTATATTTTGCATGCTTATCTTATTAACTGTTATAATTAGATAATTAATGGTATGCTTTTACGGCTGTTCATTAAAACCCTTAATTTATGGACACAATATTCTACGTATCTATCATAATGGTTTTTAAAAACCGAAGAGACAGGACGGCTGGGGTTTCTTGGGAAACGTAAGTGTATAGAAGTCTGTATACATGTATCTGGCTTTCTTATTTCATTCTATATCCTTCTCCATTCTTTTCACATCTTAAATTTTTGACTCTCTTTCTCTCTCACTTTATACTCATATTCTTCTTCAAACCTCAAACATCATGAGAACTCGAACACACAAACGTTCGATAATCGATTATGACGATGATCCGATGATGGTGCCTCCTCAATATTCTTCTAAAATTATTGAAATGTTGAAACTTGTTATTAGTAATCAAGAAAAAAAGCAACAAGAGATGTTTAGCCTTAACACTTGTATGATTGTGTTGGAGAAAGGCAAAATGCCTTTGGGTGCTCCTGAAATTAACAAACTTTATCAGAATGTTGAGGATGAATTTATTGATTTACAAGTTGGGTTTGAATTGCAAACCACTGCTTTGATAGAGGTCATGCAACGAAAAATAAACAGCAATGCTTGTCAATTAAGTCAAGAAATCAAGTTTGTAAGCAATCAAGTTGGTGAGTTGGCTGAGTTTGCAGCTCTGCGTTTCAATGATATAAGCTCTAAATTACATATGCAGCGTAAGCATTCTTCTGTTACAAAATGGGTTCATTGTAACTGGCTAGCCGAATATATGGGTGATTTCCTTGACGCACCATTACCAAATACAACTTACATTCCCCGTCCTCCTCAATTTGCTGCTGATTTTACCCTTGCTGAAAATATTCATCGTGCTAATCATATCCTTTACTTCACACAGAGGGCTGAACAACGTGCAACAGTGGTAGAACTCGATTGATGGCTATTTCCCTTTTTGTTTGATGACAAAGGGGGAGAAATTTATGGTTTTATTTTGGTAGACTAAAAAGACTTGAATTTGTGCTTCACAGACTTATTTTGTTTAAATTTTAAATGTTATGTTAGCAGTTTGATATTTGGTGAATGTTGAACTAACATGATTGCAGGTACATGCACAGATCATAGGGATTGTTTAAAATTTCAGGATACACTGAAAAATTAAATTTTAGTTAGATATTATGAGATTCATGAAATGATATTGTTGCATGAATTTAGGGGGAGCTAATTATATTGTATGCATAGTTTTAGGGGGAGCTAATGAGAATTAAAAGTTTTTGGTTGTTATCATCAAAAAGGGGGAGAATGTTGACTTAGTCATATTTCATCCTTAAGTTTTGACGATAAATTGTCGTATGCTAAATTGTTTTATGGCATTTCAGGAATCTGATGATAAGGAACATTGATTGGATTTTCAAGTGGTTGAAGAATTTTTCTTTTCTAGGAAAACCAAGTGTAAGGTCAATTACATAATAATTGATTTTTCATTTAAAGGCTCTAGGACATATCATTGGCATTTAATCTTATATGTCTTGAATGAAAAGTTTTGAAAAAGGTTTTTCCTAATATTAAAAATAAATACTTGAGATTAGATTAAATATATGTTATCAAGTACAAAGATTTTAAAGCATTATTTTATAAAACGTTACTTGATATATGTTTCACATGCATGCTATTTGGGTATTTGATATCCTTGGGTTATATTCTGACTTTAGTTTTCTGTATACACGTGGATATAAGTATTATAAGCTTAGAAGATAAAAAGTAGCTACATGATGAGTGTGTGTGGCTATTCAAAGTAAAAGTAATTATAGAGACCTTGGGACTCTAATACCTTGAATATTAGACAGATAAAGGAAGATTAAAAGTTTGCTGTTACACGCCAACGTCACTTTATGAGATGGAAAGATAATGTCAAAATGGTTATGTAGTGGCTTATCTCTTAAAGGTGTTTTTGAACTTATCCCAACAGTATACCATTAAAAAGGATTGAGTAGTTATTTGGATAAATATTAATTATAATGTTGCTTTACCATTGTGGGTTATTTCCATATTATTAAGCCGGTTGTTTTGGACAAATGGAACAGGCGTGATCTGAAATCAACGGTAACTTTTTATATGGGCTATATAAACAGTATTTCATGTATGGAATAAGATACTACTCACGAAATATATTATTTGCACTAATTACTGATATTACCGAGCAACTTATTTTAATTGGTGCAACTTTTGATCAGCTGAGCAATTGTACTTTTGATATTCTTTTAGCTGGTAATTGGTAAGATTTAATTGATTATCTTTCTGTGCTAATTGATCATTGCATTTAGTTGAGCCTTTAATTGTTAAATTGATTATTCTTGCATTGATCATAAACCTCTATATTTGTATTTATTTTTGTTTAGACTAAGGGTAGTCTAAAGGTGTTAATCCTAGTGGATTAGAGAAAAGGTTTACAAACAGGTTCAAGGAAGCAAAGGTACTTGAAGAGTGCATAGGTGCACAAGGAGCAAGAGTACTCGAGAGAAATTGATTGTTATTTATTTATTGTAAGAATCTGTTTTGTAATCAGTGTTTATTTATAAAGAAATAAATAAAGTGAGTCTCCAATACTAGTTGGTATTGAACGTGGATTAGGCTACTATTATAGAGGGTAGTAGTTGAATCACGAAAAAAATTCTTGGTGTTCATTTAATTGTTTGTGTATAATTTTATTGATAACAAGTATTAAGTTTAATATACTAAGTTAATATATAAACAAGATTTTTTGAAACTTGAGATATATATATTTGATTATTTCAGCATATTGAATTCTAAAATATTTAAACTGGTTTTTTAAAGGAAACTAAATTAAGTATTTCAGCTTGCTGAAATAAGCAAAAGTTTTCAAGTAAAATAAAAATCGACCATAGTTGTTTGAACACTTATTCAACCCCCCTTCTAAGTGTGCCTATTTAAATTTCAACAATGTCTAAAAATTTCTGTCGAGGAAAGGGGTTAGGTTATTTAATTGCGCGCCAATAAGAAGAAGTCCTTATCGAAAAGCCCCCTCTTTCTTGGAAATGATCTGGTTGTTAATATTGTGAGTTATAATATTAATGATGAATAATTGTTGAAAGATTAAAAATATGTTTATTGAAGATAAGTGATATTTGATAAATATTTATTCAATTTTTGATATAAATAGAGGATTTTTTCATGAAGTATTTATTGTAAGTTTGACTTATTACATGGACCCTCACTTACTCATTTTTCAAAATCGCCGGTAGAAAGTTATATATCTTAGTTTTGTTTTATTATTATTATAATAATAATAAAACAGGAAACTTTTTATATAAAACAAAATACTTTTTATATTATATATAAAGTTATTCGTTTTATTAGATTATAAATAGAATATATTATATTTTATATAAAATTTTCGTTTTATTAGAATATTTTATTGCACAGTAATGAATAGTAAAATCAAAATTTTTTGCCGAATTGCGTCCATGATTTTTCCTTTACCGTGCGTCCGTGATTATTCTTAAATAGTGTCATGTCATTCTCCTATAAATAGGATGCTTAATTAAGAAATGAAAATCACACCAGAATCAGGGAATTCTTATTCTATAATATTTTGCGTTTTTCTTTTGAGCATAAGGATATTTTGAGTGTAGCAAATAGTGCAAGTTTTCTTTAAGAATATCTTCGCTATACCAATCGGAATTACTCTCCTACTAAGGTAAGGGATATTATTTTCGTTCAATATTCGTAAGAAATAATATTTTCTTAGATACTTCGTAGTATGTAAGTAATATTATTTCGTTTCATATTCCTAAATCTACACTTAATTTGATAAGTATTGCTTCTATACTCCTTGAAATTAGTAGAATATCCTTGAATTTTACGTTCCATCTAGTATCGTTTCACTGAAATATTTTTCTGAACTGTCTTATTGAATTTCAATATTTTCCTGCCGGGGTACTATTCATTCAGGTACTATTTACTTGGGTACTAATCACCCAGGGTACTATTCATGGGGTACTAAAAACTTAAACAGAAAAGAAATGATTAAGAAGATGACCGGTGAATTGGTAAAGTAATCTCTTTCTTTTATTTATAAACAGTTGAGGAAGGATTACATTAATTCCTAGACTAACTATTTGAGGAAGATCGAAGTATGAAGAACTTCGACTTCATCTTCTAACTAAGAAGATCGAAGCTGGAAGCTTCGTCTCCGGCTAACTCTTAGAGAGAAGGGAGAGCGGACCTCAGGTGAGGTTTTCTTGTAAAAGAAAAGCCTGAAGAACTCTAACACTTCGAGTTCTTTAAATACAAAAACTGAAAGTAAATTACTATTTGATTCACGCAGGAATCACTATTACAATGACTGAAGTAAAAGTAATTTACTTAAGTAAAAGTAAAACGTAAGAAATATTTTACATTTACTTTTACATGGGTAAATGTAAGAAACATTTAACTAAGTTAAAAACATTTAACTTAAGTAAAAACAAAAGTTATATTCTTTTACTTTTACTTTTACATTTTACTAAAGTAAAAGACTTTTGCTTTAGGTAAAAGCAAAAGCTGAGTGATGGCGTGGGCCATCACCTGTCGGTGACTGGAAGATGCATCTGGCGTCTTCTCCGTTGACTGACCGGCGGCGACTGTTGCGTCGTCTTCTCCGGCGGCTTCTCTGGTTGACTTGTCCGTCTCCTCCGGTGCCGGATGAAAATGCTGATCGTCTTCTCCGACTAGTCATCACCTCCATACATTTCCACCTCAAAATTTTTATCCAGAAAATAAGAAAGAACCTTTTCATCCCCAAAAATTTTGCTTACAAAAGAAGGAGAAAAAAAAATTTTCACCGAAAAATTGGTCAAAATCTTCAAGATTTCTTTGATTTTGTAAAAGATTTTTTGTTTAAAAACAAATCAGATGAAATCTGAAACAAAGGATCACTCGATTGGTCCTGATCTGTCGGCCAAATCGATCTAAACAGAAGACTTTGGTGTTAACTGTTTACATAAAAATTCTTTCTTTTGTCATTCCGCTTAAGCGCATGCCAAATCACTTAAGATCATACCGTTCTTGCCTTAAGTAAACTCATACCTTAAGATCTAATGATACCCCAAGCCTACACTGCTCTCTTACTAGAGACTTACATCGGCATAACGGGTCTTATGGCGATCTTAGGTGTTTTACGGCAAGTTAGGTGTCTCAAGTTAGGCGGCTCAATTTGGAGCAAAAGAAATAAAAGTTTGAAGAAACATTTAAAAACAAACCAAACTATTTTTAATCGAAACCACTGACAGAACCAAGAACCAACCGTGTGGCTCTGATACCATATAACAACGGATAAGTTTTTAAGAAGAAAAACTTAAACAGAAAAGAAAAGATTAAGAAGATGATCGGTGAATCGGTAAAGTAATCTCTTTCTTTTATTTATAAACAGTTGAGGAAGGATTACATTAATTCCTAGACTAACTGTTTGAGGAAGATCGAAGTATGAAGAACTTCGACTTCATCTTCTAACTAAGAAGATCGAAGCTGGAAGCTTCGTCTCCGGCTAACTCTAGAGAGAAGGGAGAGAGCGGACCTCAGGTGAGGTTTTCTTACAAAAGAAAAGCCAGAAGAACTCTAACACTTCGAGTTCTTTAAATACAAAAACTGAAAGTAAATTACTATTTGATTCACGCAGGAATCACTATTACAATGACTGAAGTAAAAGTAATTTACTTAAGTAAAAGTAAAACGTAAGAAACATTTTACATTTACTTTTACATGGATAAATGTAAGAAACATTTAACTTAAGTAAAAGCAAAAGTTATATTCTTTTACTTTTACTTTTACATTTTACTAAAGCAAAAGACTTTTGCTTTAGGTAAAAGCGAAAGCTGAGTGATGGCGTGGGCCATCACCTGTCGGTGACTGGAAGATGCCTCTGGCGTCTTCTCCGTTGACTGACCAGCGACGACTGTTGCGTCGTCTTCTCCGGCGGCTTCTCCGGTTGACTTGTCCGTCTCCTCCGGTGCCGGATGGAACTGCTGATCGTCTTCTCCGACGAGTCATCACCTCCATACATTTCCACCTCAAAATTTTTATCCAAGAAATAAGAAATAACCCTTTCACCCCCAAAAATTTTGCTTACAAAAGAAGGAGAAAAAAAATTGATTTTTTTTCTGTCCAAATTATTTTTGATACATGAATATCATTCCTGAATTTTACTCAATTAATTATCATGTTGATAATTTGGACATTCTTAAACTTGGGATAAATTGAATTATAAATCTTTAATATTTATCATTGATCTCACTTGATTGATTTCTTATATCATTGTCATCATCCTTATGCTTATATTATGGTGAAAGTCATTTTTGGCCCGTAGTGCATAGATGGACTGTTGATTGGTATGATTTTGATTAGGAATTGTGTATTGGTATAATCATGACATGTGATGTTACATACAAATGATGTGGTGAAAGTCCTCTTTGGCTCGTAGTACATAGCTGGACAGTTGTTTGACATGATCATGACCACTGATGATACTAACGAATATTATTGGCCCATAGTGCATGGAAAATTCGATGATGTGAATTATTTATTGAGTTGTGTTACAAATATAAAGTATTGATGATGAACTTTTAAATCATAGAAGATAGTAGACGTCATGCTCTACTTGACTCTTCTAATTGATTGCATGTTCCACTATAGTTGTGGATCTAAACTTGTTGTCTATTGTATTCTATCAATTTTTACACTGTTGAAGACTAAGGATAATTTATTTTATATTATATTAGTCATTGTGACAACCCCAAAATAGGTCCATTCCATCCAACCTATTCTGAGTCGCCAAATACATGGTACAGAAAATAACTACAACTTTATTACAATAATTGTCGTGCAAAATACAACAACATATATGCTGTGAGTTTAGATACAAATATATACCAAATGTAACTCATGTCCCAACCGTGGATAGCACCTCACAATGACACTTTACATAAAGGTATAGTCAAAAACTGTTTTAGAAATTAGAATCTTTGGGAAGTGCTCAAGGAAACCTTCGTACATGGGAGGCCATGCATCTAGGTTATGATAGATATCATATGACCACAGAATTATCCTTGGTTGACCCAATAGACCTCAAAGAAAAACGAGAAGTTTACTATCATATTCTTCCCAATGGTGAGTCTTCTCTTGACTTATCATTATCTCTACTGTTTCTAATTGAGAATTATACTTCAAACAAACACCAAGATTATATAGGTAGTGCTCGTAGAAATACTCAGCAAGTGGATGTGCACAACCCTGTCTTATGATGACACGAGGTTGTATGTCATTAGACATCTTGTATGATAGTGACAAAACACCCTTCCAACGTTGGGTTCGCTTCACCCTATTTTCTTCACCAAATATAACTACTAAATGATGACCACCGTTCTATTCCCTTGTTACCCCCGCTCGACCCAGCTACACTCTTATTACCTGAAAGGAATTGTGAAACAGAAGGGTGAGCACAACTAGCCCAGTAAAGAATATCATGACTAAAGATAAATAAATTATCAATAGTCTTCATCAGTAATAAATCAGAGATTTAGAACATATGGTAGATGATAAAAATTTTCAACCATAGTTGCAGCGAAACGAGCAATCCATTAGAAGAGTCAAATAGACTATAAAGTCTATTATCTTCTCCATGTTAAAAATTCACCAATAATATTTTATCACTGTATCATCACTCAACAGTTTCTTTCCACAATCATATGAATAACTCATAATCATAATTGTGATTCTAAATTTTTCTTCGCACCCAGGACGAAGGATATTTTCATCACCTGTCTTTACCTAAAACATCAAAGATCATGGTTATACCAAATCACAGTTCTTGTTCATAATCATACTAATAAGTTCATCTTTGCACTACGACCCAAAGATATTCATCAACAAGTCATCTTTGCACTACAGGCCAAAGATATTCAACAACAGTTCATCTTTGCACTACGGGCCAAAGATATTCATCAACAATTCATATTTGCACTACAGGCCAAATATATTCATATCTCAAAGAAATATATAATCATTTCAGAATTTTTATAAACAATAATTATAACCATGTTGATCAATTCACCTTTGCACTTAAGCTTAAGATATTCAATTATAAATTCAATGGTCATTATCATACCAGTCACAATTCAACTTTTCACTACAGGCCAAAGAGAACCCTAGTCATGATCATACCAATAATCTACCCATCTTTACACTTCAGTGAAAGAGAATTTCAACATCATGGTTATAAAAATGTTATATATGATAATAAAATCAATATAATCAATACATAGTTTTAATCTCAAGAGTAATATTCATAACTCAATTATAATTTGGTTAGAAAAAGAAACCAATTTTGTGACAACCCCAAAATAGGTCCATTCCATCCAACCCATTCTGAGTCGTCAAATACATGGTACAGAAAACAACTATAACTTTATTACAACAATTGTCGTGCAAAATACAACAACACATATGCTGTGAGTTTGGATACAAATATATACCAAATGTGACTTGGACACTATCATGTATCAGCACCTCACAAAGGTACCTTACATAAAGGTACAGTCAAAAACTGTTTTAGAAACTAGAATCTTTGGGAAGTGCTCAAGGAAACCTTCGTACATGGGAGGCCATGCGTCTAGGTTATGATAGATATCATATAGCCACAAAATTATCCTTGGTTGACCCAATAGACCCCAAAAAAAATGAGAAGGTTACTATCATATTCTTCCCAATGGTGAGTCTTCTCTTGACTTATCATTATCTCCACTGTCTCTAATTGAGAATTATACTTCAAACAAACACCAAGATTATATAGGTAGTGCTCGTAGATATACTCAGCAAGTGGATGAGCACAACCCTGTCCTATGATGACACGAGGTTGTATGTCATTAGACATCTTGTATGATAGTGACAAAACACCCTTCCAACGTTGGGTTCGCCTCACCCTATTTTCTTCACCAAATATAACTACTAAATGATGACCACCGTTCTATTCCCTTGTTACCCTCGCTCGACCCAGCTATACTCTTATTACCTGAAAGGAATTGTGAAGCAAAAGGGTGAGCACAACTAGCTCAGTAAAGAATATCATGACTAAAGATAAATAAATTATCAATAGTCTTCATCAATAATAAATCAGAGATTTAGAACATATGGTAGATGATAAAAAATTTCAACCATAGTCGCAGCGGAACGAGCAATCTATTAGAAGAGTCAAATAGACTATAAAGTCTATTATCTTCTCCATGTTAAAAATCCACCAACAATGTTTTATCTATGTAACATCACTCAACAGTTCCTTTCCACAATCATATGAATAACTCATAATCATAATTGTGACTATAAATTTTTCTTCGCACCCAAGACGAAGAATATTTTCATCACCTGTCTTTACCTGAAACATCAAAGATCATGGTTATACCAAATCACAATTCTTGTTTATAATCATACTAACAAATCCATCTTTGCACTACGGGCCAAAGATATTCATCAACAAACCATCTTTGCACTACGGGCCAAAGATATTCATCAACAAACCATCTTTGCACTACGGGCCAAAAATACTCAACAACAGTTCATCTTTGCACTACAGGCCAAAGATATTCATCAACAGGTCATCTTTGCACTACATGCCAAAGATATTCATCAACAATTCATATTTGCACTACAGGCCAAATATATTCATATCTTAAAGAAATATATAATCATTTCAGAATTTATATAAACAATAATTATAACCATGTTGATCAATTCACCTTTGCACTTAAGCTTAAGATATTCAATTATAAATTCAATGGTCATGATCATACCAGTCACAATTCAACTTTGCACTACAGGCCAAAGAGAACCCTAGTCATGATCATACCAATAATCTACCCATCTTTACACTCCAGTGAAAGAGAATTTCAACATCAGGGTTATAAAAATGTTATATATGATGATAAAAATAATATGATCAACATATAGTTTTAATCTCAAGAGTAATATTCGTAACTCATGAATAGTAACCCCGACACAAAAGATAGAAATTCTACAATAAAATCCATACCAATATTTCGGTATAATGATATTGAAAGAATAACATTACTTAAATTTATAAACAATTTATTTTAATTGTTTACACTTTACTAATTAATGCATTTAATCATCATAAAATGCCAACTCTTACGATTTCATCATCAATAACCAAAACCCTCATCAAAAATTTGCATATACCTCATATAGGATTCTCAAGCCATAAAATCCTATTTTTTAATTTTCTTTCTTCACAAAACATATTTAATTCATTTACTCATAACTAGACCATTTTCATGAAAAATACCAAATCAGTTCCAAAAATATTTCTTTTCTGGGATTTAGCATAATATAGTCCCATAGTGAACATATATTTTTCTCAGAATTTTTAAAAGTCATTTACTATTTTTCATATGGCCAAAATAGCCGAATATTTAGACATTTATCAAAAATTGTACTTTTGTCTAAAAATTCTGAAATTTACAGAGTATACTTCTATCATATACATGTACTCCCAATAAAAATTTCATCAATTTTGGAGTTAACCACAAGGAATTATAAGCGGTTACTTTTAAAATAGTCTTTTCTCATAAAATTCATAACTCTCAATCTATACATCCAAAAATCACCATTTTTGGACACAATCAATAAAACTCATCAAAATATCATTTCAAATTTTTTCAGAATTTTTGAAGTTCAGAAAAATTACGAAACTGAAAATCATAACAACCCTTAAAATCCCTTACTATCCCTTACCTCAAAAGAGCAGTACTTCTGGCTGGATATCAGATATGATGCTGAAGGAAACTTGCACTGAATAGCAACTCTCAAAGTATCTAAATACTCACAAAATATGCTTCATAATATAGAGAGAGAAAGAGAGAAAACTTATGTTTCTGGTGTGATTTTCAATTCTAACTTAGCCCTCTATTTATAGGAAAATTTTGGTAGGTTTGACCTGCAACCTGATGGCTTTACCTGCTACTATTCCCACCCACAACATTTGAAATATAATTCAGCACATTTCTTCACCAACCACAAGTGGGGCCCACCAATTCTAGAATTTTCTACCAAAATGATTAACTCCGAAAATTCAACAATTTCTGAACCAGTCATCTCGTAAAATTCATAACAAATCATACGTTTATTTTTAACGGTTCAAAATTTGTGGACATATACTCAACTTATATATATATAACATATCCAAAAATTATCACGATCCAACGGTCGGATTAAAAATTATAACCCCCGCAAAATATCTCAAAAACCCTGATTTTTAATACCTCCATTCCGACAAAAATACGGATAAAAATCTCAACATTAACTCCTTCATTTTTTTAACCACAAAAATATATCCCTCATTTATATCCACATAAAATAAATATTTTCTTATCATATGAATCAATAATTAATTATTCACAAATAATATTACAGAATCACATTTATGACAACCAGGCCGTTCCCAGGAAAGGGGGGCTTTCCAATAAGAATTTTTCCTTACTGGCGCGCAATTAGATGACCAAACCTCTCCTTAGACAGAACTTTCTAGACATTGCCAATAATGCTATCTAATAATACTATTCAAATAATATGAATTATTGATCTGATAATGGAAAATATTGTGCAGTGACAATTATTGAACAACAATAATATAAAATTTCAACGTAGCAATTATTGAATCAATAAAATAAAATATTGAACAGTAATTACTGTAACAATTATTGAGTAGTGCCTTCTTACGTAAGAATCAATAATTTTAAAAATACTATGCAATACCGTGTGCTACTGTGCAATAACGCGTATTACTGTATTTTAACCACCGGGTATTTCAACAGTGTTAACGGTAACAACTACGCCGTTATTTGTAAAAACTCAAATTTGTCATTTTCCTTCACCCGACAGTTATTCGTTATGGGGCCCACAAATAGCTGCGCCGTCGTACGAATATTCTCCGACAGAAAGAATATTCCACGACCAAACGAATATTCCCCGACAACAATGATTATTTTATAACCACTTGCTTATTTTGAAAAAAAATTATATTTCACTCATAACTTTAAACTTTTATCAATTTAACCATTTACTGAATAGTAATTATAAGAAAAATTGAATACTTTTATTTCATAAAATTCGGGGTCTTACAATTTCCCCTCCTTATGAAATTTCGTCCTCGAAATTTACGTACCTGGTATTTCAAAGAGTTGAGAATACCTTGCTTTCATTTCAGATTCTATCTCTCAGATCATCATGATTTCTCCATTGCTCTTCTCCCATGATAACTTCATTTGGGTTCCTTATTTGTTGGGAAGTCATGACAACCGCCATCCCTCGAACTACTCGGCTTTGACTTGTCTGGAGCAACATTTGGCGTCATCATTATCGTTGGAATATACCTTTCTATAGGACATATTCCTCCCTCAACTGCCTCTTCGTACTCTTCATTCATGATCTGAATCATCAATCTTCGATCCATATCGGATTCAGGTTGACCGCTATGTACAGGGTAATTCAAAACTCGATGTTGGGTTCTCCCAATTGCTTTTCAAAAAGAGAAATTCATATCATCTATTTTAGCCTTCTTAGATCGAACATCTCTTTCCATAATATCCACGTGTCGTGCGGCTTTTGCCCATGCATCACTTATTCTCACTCGTTCAGTTTTTTCTTTTCTCAGTTCAGATTCTATTTTTATCATCTTATACTCTGCCAAAGAATGCTTCTGTTCAAGCATCACATATCGGGTAACACAAGCTTGAATTGTTACATCCTTTTGTTCCACGACCGCCTGTCGTTCTTCTGCCTGCTCTTCTAACTCATGAATACGATTTTGAAATTCTACATTTTGATCATATAATACCTCTAATAAACTCTCCTCTGGTACTTCTTCTTCCTCTTCTTCCTCAGTCTCAGCTGTTACCTCTACGACTATCTCGGGTGCAACTATCAATTCTTCACTCACCACATAGATATCTCTAATTCCTTCTTCGTCTGACCTCACATTATCATGGTTAGTGATTAGAGGTATCCCCACAGTCTCATTCACTCCATTGTTAGCATTCTCAGCTGCCATTCTCAAATACTGCCATAAAACAAGGGTTAATTAAACAAATTAACATATCACATAATATCTCAATATTATGACTGACCAACAAATAAGCTTAGGTAGGACACACTAGCGAAGGATTTACTCATCTCTCCCCTCCTAGTTGTATTCCCCGATCTCCGCCAGAGATCATATCCCTAAGCTCTGATACCACCTGTGACAACCCCAAAATAGGTCCATTCCACCCAACCCATTCTGAGTCGTCAAATACATGGTACAGAAAACAACTATAACTTTATTACAACAATTGTCGTGCAAAATACAACAACACATATGCTGTGAGTTTGGATACAAATATATACCAAATGTGACATTGGACACTATCATGTATCAGCACCTCACAAAGGTACCTTACATAAAGGTATAGTCAAAAACTGTTTTAGAAATTAGAATCTTTGGGAAGTGCTCAAGGAAACCTTCGTACATGGGAGGCCATGCGTCTAGGTTATGATAGATATCATATGGCCACAAAATTATCCTTAGTTGACCCAATATACCCCAAAGAAAAATGAGAAGATTACTATCATATTCTTCCCAATGGTGAGTCTTCTCTTGACTTATCATTATCTCCACTGTCTCTAATTGAGAATTATACTTCAAACAAACACCAAGATTATATAGGTAGTGCTCGTAAATATACTCAGCAAGTGGATGAGCACAACCCTGTCCTATGATGACACGAGGTTGTATGTCATTAGACATCTTGTATGATAGTGACAAAACACCCTTCCAACGTTGGGTTCGCCTCACCCTATTTTCTTCACCAAATATAACTACTAAATGATGACCACCGTTCTATTCCCTTGTTACCCTCGCTCGACCCAGCTACACTCTTATTACCTGAAAGGAATTGTGAAGCAAAAGGGTGAGCACAACTAGCTCAGTAAAGAATATCATGACTAAAGATAAATAAATTATCAATAGCCTTCATCAATAATAAATCAGAGATTTAGAACATATGGTAGATGATAAAAATTTCAACCATAGTTGCAGCGGAACGAGCAATCCATTAGAAGAGTCAAATAGACTATAAAGTCTATTATCTTCTCCATGTTAAAAATCCACCAACAATGTTTTATCCATGTAACATCACTCAACAGTTCCTTTCCACAATCATATGAATAACTCATAATCATAATTGTGACTATAAATTTTTCTTCGCACCCAGGACGAAGAATATTTTCATCACCTGTCTTTACCTGAAACATCAAAGATCATGGTTATACCAAATCACAATTCCTGTTTATAATCATACTAACAAATCCATCTTTGCACTACGGGCCAAAGATATTCATCAACAAACCATCTTTGCACTACGGGCCAAAGATATTCATCAACAAACCATCTTTGCACTACGGGCCAAAGATATTCAACAACAGTTCATCTTTGCACTACAGGCCAAAGATATTCATCAACAGGCCATCTTTGCACTACATGCCAAAGATATTCATCAACAATTCATATTTGCACTACAGGCCAAATATATTCATATCTCAAAGAAATATATAATCATTTCAGAATTTATATAAACAATAATTATAACCATGTTGATCAATTCACCTTTGCACTTAAGCTTAAGATATTCAATTATAAATTCAATGGTCATGATCATACCAGTCACAATTCAACTTTGCACTACAGGCCAAAGAGAACCCTAGTCATGATCATACCAATAATCTACCCATCTTTACACTCCAGTGAAAGAGAATTTCAACATCAGGGTTATAAAAATGTTATATATGATGATAAAAATAATATGATCAACATATAGTTTTAATCTCAAGAGTAATATTCGTAACTCATGAATAGTAACCCCGACACAAAAGATAGAAATTCTACAATAAAATTCATACCAATATTTCGGTATAATGATATTGAAAGAATAACATTACTTAAATTTATAAACAATTTATTTTAATTGTTTACACTTTACTAATTAATGCATTTAATCATCATAAAATGCCAACTCTTACAATTTCATCATCAATAACCAAAACCCTCATCAAAAATCTGCATATACCTCATATAGGATTCTCAAGCCATAAAATCCTATTTTCCAATTTTCTTTCTTCACAAAACATATTTAATTCATTTACTCATAACTAGACCATTTTCATGAAAAATACCAAATCAGTTCCAAAAATATTTCTTTTCTGGGATTTAGCATAATATAGTCCCATAGTGAACATATATTTTTCTCAGAATTTTTAAAAGTCATTTACTATTTTTCATATGGCCAAAATAGCCGAATATTTAGACATTTATCAAAAATTGTACTTTTGTCTAAAAATTCTGAAATTTACAGAGTATACTTCTATCATATACATGTACTCCCAATAAAAATTTCATCAATTTTGGAGTTAACCACAAGGAATTATAAGCGGTTACTTTTAAAATAGTCTTTTCTCATAAAATTCATAACTCTCAATCTATACATCCAAAAATCACCATTTTTGGGCACAATCAATAAAACTCATCAAAATATCATTTCAAATTTTTTCAGAATTTTTGAAGTTCAGAAAAATTACGAAACTGAAAATCATAACAACCCTTAAAATCCCTTACTATCCCTTACCTCAAAAGAGCAGTACTTCTGGCTGGATATCAGATATGATGCTGAAGGAAACTTGCACTGAATAGCAACTCTCAAAGTATCTAAATACTCACAAAATATGCTTCATAATATAGAGAGAGAAAGAGAGAAAGCTTATGTTTCTGGTGTGATTTTCAATTCTAACTTAGCCCTCTATTTATAGGAAAATTTTGGTAGGTTTGACCTGCAACCTGATGGCTTTACCTGCTACTATTCCCACCCACCACATTTGAAATATAATTCAGCACATTTCTTCACCAACCACAAGTGGGGCCCACCAATTCTAGAATTTTCTACCAAAATGATTAACTCCGAAAATTCAACAATTTCTGAACCAGTCATCTCGTAAAATTCATAACAAATCATACGTTTATTTTTAACGGTTCAAAATTTGTGGACATATACTCAACTTATATATATATAACATATCCAAAAATTACCACGATCCAACGGTCGGATTAAAAATTATAACCCCCGCAAAATATCTCAAAAACCCTGATTTTTAATACCTCCATTCCGACAAAAATACGGATAAAAATCTCAACATTAACTCCTTCATTTTTTAACCACAAAAATATATCCGTCATTTATATCCACATAAAATAAATATTTTCTTATCATATGAATCAATAATTAATTATTCACAAATAATATTACAGAATCACATTTATGACAACCAGGCCGTTCCCAGGAAAGGGGGGACTTTCCAATAAGAATTTTTCCTTACTGGCGCGCAATTAGATGACCAAACCTCTCCTTAGACAGAACTTTCTAGACATTGCCAATAATGCTATCTAATAATACTATTTAAATAATATAAATTATTGATCTGATAATGGAAAATATTGTTCAGTGACAATTATTGAACAACAATAATATAAAATTTTAACGTAGCAATTATTGAATCAATAAAATAAAATATTGAACAGTAATTACTGTAACAATTATTGAGTAGTGTCTTCTTACGTAAGAATCAATAATTTAAAAAATACTATGCAATACCGTGTGCTACTGTGCAATAACGCGTATTACTGTATTTTAACCACCGGGTATTTCAACAGTGTTAACGGTAACAACTACGCCGTTATTTGTAAAAACTCAAATTTGTCATTTTCCTTCACCCGACAGTTATTCGTTATGGGGCCCACAAATAGCTGCGCCGTCGTACGAATATTCTCCGACAGAAAGAATATTCCACGACCAAACGAATATTCCCCGACAACAATGATTATTTTATAACCACTTGCTTATTTTGAAAAAAAATCATATTTCACTCATAACTTTAAACTTTTATCAATTTAACCATTTACTGAATAGTAATTATAAGAAAAATTGAATACTTTTATTTCATAAAATTCGGGGTCTTACAAATTTTGTCGTGAATAGTAACTCGTGAATAATAACTTATGAATAGTAACTCATGAATAGTAATCCCGACACAAAAAGATAGAAATTCCACAATAAAATTCATACCAATATTTCGGTATAATGATATTGAAAGAATAACATTTCTTAAATTTATAAACAATTTATTTTAATTGTTTACACTTTACTAAATAATGTATTTAATCATCCTAAAATGCCAAACTCATAAGATTTCATTACCAATAACCAAAACCCTCATCAAAAATCTGCATATACCTCATATAGGATTCTCAAGCCATAAAATCCTATTTTCTAATTTTCTTACTTCACAGAACATATTTAATTCATTTACTTATAAGTAGACCATTTTCATGAAAAATACCAAATCAGTTCCAAAAATATTTCTTTTCTGGAATTTAGCATAATATAGTTCCATAGTGAACATATATTTTTCTCAGAATTTTTAAAAGTCATTTACTATTTTTTATATGGCCAAAACAGCTGAATATTTAGACATTTATCAAAAATTGTACTTTTATCCAAAAATTCTGAAATTCACAGAGTACACTGATATTATATAGATATACTTCCAATAAAAATTTCATCAATTTTGGAGTTAATCACAAGGAGTTATAAGCGATTACTTTTAAAATAGTCTTTTCCCGTAAAATTCATAACTCTTAATCTATACATCCAAAAATCACTATTTTTGGATACAATCAATAAAACTCATCAAAATATCATTTCAAATTTTTCCAGAATTTTCTGAAGGTCAGAAAAATTACGAAACTGAAAATCATAACAACCCTTAAAATCCCTTACTATCCCTTACCTCAACATAGCTGCACTTCTGACCGGATATCGGATATAAAGCTGAAGGAAATTTGTACTGATGAATAGCAACTCACCAAGTATCTAAATACTCACAAAATATACTTCATAATATAGAGAGAGAAAGAGAGAAAGCTTATGTTTCTGGTGTGATTTTCAATTCTAACTTAGCCCTCTATTTATAGGAAAATGTTAGCACGCCGAATCAGACTTAACCTGCAACCTGATGACTTTACCTGCTACTATTCTCACCCACCACATTTGAATAAAAATCTCAGCACATTTTTTCACCAACCAAGAGTGGGGCCCACCAATTCTAGAATTTTTCACCAAAATGATTAACTCAAAAAATTCAACAATTTCTGAACCAGACATCTCGTAAAATTCATAACAAATTATGCGTTCATTTTTAACGGTTCAAAATTTGTGGACATATACTCAACTTATATATGTATAACATATCCAAATATTACCACGATCCAACAGTCGGATTAAAATTTATAACCCTCGCAAAATATCTTAAAAACCCTAATTTGATTTTCAATACCTCCGTTCTGACAAAAATACAGATAAAACACCTCAACATTAACTCCTTCATTTTAACCACAAAAATATATCCCTCATTTATATTCACATAAAATAAATATTTCCTTATCATATGAATTAATAATTAATTATTCACAAATAATATTACAGAATCACAATTATGACAACCAAGCCGTTCCTAGGAAAGAGGGGGCTTTCCAATAAGGATTTCTCCTTACTGACGCGCAATTAGATGACCAAACCTCTCCTTAGACAGAACTTTCTAGACATTGCCAATAATGTTATCTAATAATATTATTCAAATAATATGAATTATTGATCTGATAATGGGAAATACTGTGAAGCAACAATTATTGAAATAACAATAATATAAAATATTAACGCAGCAATTATTGAATCAATAAAATAAAATATAGAACAGTAATTACTGTAACAATTATTGAGTAGTGCCTTCTCACGTAAGAATCAATAATTAAAAAAAATACTGTGCAATACCGTGTGCTACTGTGCAACTACGCGTATTATTGTATTTTAACCACCAGGTATTCCAACAATGTTAACGGTAACAACTACGCCGTTATTTATAAAAACTCAAATTTATTATTTTCTTCATTCGACAGTTATTCGTTATGGGACCCACAAATAGCTGCGCCGTCATACGAATATTCCCCGACAGAAAGAATATTCCACGACCAAACGAATATTCTCCGAAAATAATGAATATTTTATAACCACTTGTGTATTTTGAAAAAAATCATATATCACCCTTAACTTTAACATTTATCAATTTAACCATTTACTGAATAGTAATTATAAGAAAAATTGAATACTTTTATTTCATAAAATCTGGGGTCTTACAGTCATAATATTTTTTACTGGGCTAGTTGAGCTCACCATTTTCTTTCATTATTCTCTTTAGAAAATGAGAATATAGCTGTTACTAGTCGGAGAATGGAGTGATGGTTCAAGATGGTGGCTATAGTAGTCCTCACTATTATATAAAATAGTGTGATAATAATTATAATGAGGACTTTATTTGAGTTTGGGTATTGTCTACGAGACAATATTTGTATTGAAATTCACAATCTATATTTTTTCGTATTCTGCACGACAGTTAATAATTGTGTAAATGAAGTTTGTATTTGAATTTTATACCATGTATGAGTTGTATGGACCTATTTTGGGGCGTCACAACTTCGACTGAATTCCGTCGTTCGTAACAGGGAATTCCGTCGACCTTATGGTAGGTGCTGGCGGGAGAGTTTGGCGCCAATGATGGGCCATGTTTTCGACGAAATTTCTTCGAGGAAGAGTTATTTGCTACTGAACTATCTTCGACTGAATATTCAGTTATAAATATACTAATCTCGACTGAACTAATTCCGTCGGAAATAATCATTTTTCTTGTAGTGAAACTATACGAAAACACTATTACCCAATATTTTAGTGTCTAAAATTTGATGTAAAACTTAATAAACTTTATCAATAATTACACCATATTTTATGTACAATTATATTGTTATTATTATTATTATTATTATTTTACTTAGTCATTAATTTAAATTCCATTCACAAATAAATCATATTAAGTGCACAAACAATAGACACATCCGTATTGAGGGGACTAAAAAGTAAGCTATAATTTAAAAAGATGTTGTAATTAATAAAAGTTATTAATTGGTTAAGACTGTATTTGTGAGTTTTCTTTTATTAAAAAAGAGAAAAGAAATGAAAATGAAAGAAATTTAAGGAAAAGGTTGAAGTCCCTTGTTTGTAATTTTTTAGGGGAGAAATTAAAGAAAATAGAATGAGAGAAATTTTTAACAAATTTTCTCTCAAATTTTCTTTTCAAAATTGGAAACATTTGGAAGGAAATTTATCAAAAAACTTAAATGAGACATTAAAAATACTAAAAATATTCGTACCATAATTTCTCAAATATAATACCATAAGGGTAAAATATGTTAAATTTTCTTCCAAATTCACAAGCACATGAAAAGAAAGTAAATTTCTTTTCTTTCCCTCTCCTTTTTGTAATAAATTTTAAATTCTTTTTTTTTTCTTCATCTATTTCCAAACTCATAGACATACAGCATGTACATTGTAATCATTTTTCAGAAAATTGTTTTACACTATTCAAAAGGATAATTTACATTTGAAAATTGGCTTTATTAATAATTTTTTATCGTTCTTAGTAAAAGCTTTCTTCAACCTTTTTCAGAATAAAGAATCAATATATATATATATATATATATATATATATATATATATATATATATATATATATATAGGAATCCATCCACGACAACCGATTACCATGGATACTGTTATAACAACCCAGTTTTGGACCATTGATCAACTTATTGGAAGGCTTAGATTGAATGTCTTAAATATTCAGGAAATGCCCAGCCGGCACAAGTTTTACCGGCTTTTATTTTAATATATTGCATTGTATGGTCAACTATTGTAACGACCCCAAAACAGGTCCATTCCATCCAACCTATTCTGGATCGCCAAATACATGGTACAAAAAATAACAACAACTTTATTACAACAATTGTTGTGCAAAATACAACAACACATATGTTGTGAGTTTGGATACAAATATATACCAAATGTAACTCATGTCCCAATCGTGGACAGCACCTCACAATGATACCTTACATAAAGGTATAGTCAAAAACTATTTTAGAAATTAGAATCTTTGGGAAGTGTTCAAGGAAACCTTCGTACATGGGAGGTCATGCGTCTAGGTTATGATAGATATCATATGGCCACAAAATTATCCTTGGTTGACCCAATAGATCCCAAAGAAAAACGAGAAGTTTACTATCATATTCTTCCCAATGGTGAGTCTTCTCTTGATATATCATTATCTCCACTGTCTCTAATTAAAAATTATACTTCAAACAAACACCAAGATTATATTGGTAGTGCTCGTAAAGATACTCAGTAAGTGGATGAGCACAATACTGTCTTATGATGGCACGAGGTTGTATGTCATTAGACATCTTGTATGATAGTGGCAAAACACCCTTCCAACGTTGGGTTCGCTTCACCCTAGATGATTCACCAAATATAACTACTAAATGATGACCACGGTTCTATTCCCTTGTTACCCCCGCTCGACCCAGCCACACTCTTATTACCTGAAAGGAATTGTGAAACAGAAGGGTGAGCACAACTAGCCCAGTAAAGAATATCATGACTAAAGATAAATAAGTTATAAATAGCCTTCAACAGAATTAAATCAGAGATTTAGAACATATGGTAGATGATAAAAATTTTAACCATAGTTGCAGCGGAACGAACAATCCATTAGAAGAGTCAAATAGACTATAAAGTCTATTATCTTCTCCATGTTAAAAATCCACCAACAATATTTTACCTCTGTAACATCAATCAACAATTCTGGTCCACAATCATATGAATAGCTCATAATCATAGTTGTAGTTCTACATTCCTCTTCTTATCCAGGACGAAGATAATTTTTATCACCTATCTTTACCTGAAACATCAAAAATCATGGTTACACCAAATCACATTTCATGTTCATAATCATACTAATAACTCCATCTTTGCACTACGGCCAAAGATATTCATTTGTATCACCAGTTGGTCATGTTCATCTCAACACATGTTCATCTTTGCACTACAGGCCAAATATATTCATCAACAGTTCATATTTGCACTATAGGCCAGATATATTAATATCTCAAAGAAATATATAATCATTTCAAAATTTATATAAACAATAATTATAACCATGTTGATCAATTCACCTTTGCACTTAAGCTAAAGATATTAAATTATAAATTCAATGGTCATGATCATACCAGTCAACAATTCAACTTTGCACTACTGGCCAAAGGGAACCCATAGTCATGATCATACCAAAAATCTACCCATATTTACACTCAAGTCAAAGAAAAATATCATCATTAGGGTTATAAAAAATATTATATACGATAATAAAAATAATATGATCAACATATAATTTTAATCTCAAGAGTAATATTCATAAATTAACTATAATTTGATCCGAAAAAGAAACTAATTTTTTTGTGAATAGTAACTCGTAAATAGTAAACCCGACACAAAAAGGTAGAAATTTCACAATAAAATACATACCAATATTTCGGTATAATGATATTGAAAGAATAATATTTCTTAAGCTTATAAACAATTTATTTTAATTGTTTACACTTTACTAAATAATGTATTTAATCATCCTAAAATACCAAACTCATAAGATTTCATTACCAATAACCAAAACCCTCATCAAAAATCTACATATACCTCATATAGGATTCTCAATCCATAAAATCCTACTTTCCAATTTTCTTACTTCACATAATATATTTAATTCATTTACTCATAACTAGTCTATTTTTATGAAAACCAAATCAGTTTTAAAAATATTTTTTTTTGGAATTTAGCAGAATATAGTCCCATATTGAACATATATTTTTCTCATAATTTTTAAAACTCATTTACTATTTTTCATATGGCCAAAACCGTCGAATATTTAGACATTTATCATAAATTGTACTTTTATCTAAAAATTCCAAAATTCACAGAGTACACTGATATCATATAGATGTACTTCCAATAAAAATTTCATCAATTTTGAAGTTAACCACAATGAGTTATAAGCGATTACTTTTAAAATAGTATTTTCTCATAAAATTCATAACTCTTAATCTATACATCCAAAAATCACCATTTTTGGACACAATCAATAAAACTCATCAAAATATCATTTCAAATTTTTCTAGAATTTTCTGAAGGTCAGAAGAATTACGAACTGAAAAACATAATAACCCTTAAAATCTCTTACCTCAAAAGAGCAGTACTTCTGACTTGAATATCGGATATAACGCTGAGCAACACTCAAGATATCTAAATACTCACAAAAATATGTTTGATAATCTAGAGAGAAAGAAAACTTATTTCTGGTGTGATTTTCAATTCTAACTTAAGCACCTATTTATAGAAAAATGCTAGAACGCCAAAGGAGACTAAAATAATAATAATATTATTATTTGTTTCCTACGCCACCCATTCTGAAAATCATAGCAGTCATATTGGAAGGATTTTTTGGCAGCCCATGTGTTTAATCAACACCAACCAAAGTGGGTCTCACCCTATAATTTAATAAAAATTATTTTATTTTTCGAAACTTCAATAATTCATAAAAAATAGCCCTTTTATCAGAAAATTCGAATTTCACGTATTTTTATAGTAAATTCAATTATCTACAACTTTGCAGAAGAAAGTTTTTTCAAATTCAAAACAGAAATTGACCGAAATTCATAAACGGACGATTTTACAAGGTATAATCAAATTTCAGTCAAGAAATGGGGTCCACCGACACACAAAACATGTGTTAATCATTTACTACAATAAAAATATTCTTCCTCCTCATATACTCATATATCCCACATTTATTGTAAAACTATCACCATTATTATATTATTAAATATAATAATAAATTATTTTATCAAAAAAGATAAAATATCATTTTTTAACAATTGTCACTTTAAAAAAAAATTTCATCTATATCTACATAAAATTAATATTTTCCTCATTATATAAATTAATAATTAATTATTCACAAATAATATTACAGAATCACAATAATGACAACCAGGCAGTTCCCAAGAAAGAGGGGGCTTTCCGATAAGGATTTCTCCTTATTGGCTCGCAATTAGATGACCAAACCTCTCCATAGATAGAACTTTCTAGATATTATCAATAATGTTATCTAATAATATTATTCAATAAATATGAATTATTGATCTGATAATGGAGATGATGTGCAGTAACAATTATTGAAACAACAATAATATAAAATATCAACGCAACAATTATTGAATCAATAAAATAAAATATTGAACAGTAATTACTGTGACAATTATTCAATAGTGCCTTCTTACGTAAGAATCAATAATTTCAAAAATACTGTGCAATACCGTGTGCTATTGTGCAATAACGCGTATTACTATATTTTAACCACCGGGTATTCCAACAGTGTTAACGGTAACAACTACGTCGTTAATTATAAAAACTCAATTTTTATCGTTATCTTCATCCCACCGTTTTCCGTTATGGGGCCCATAAATAGCTGCGCCGTCGTACGAATATTCCCCAACAGAAAGAATATTCCACGACCAACGAATATTCCCCGACAACAATGATTATTTTATAACCACTTGTTTATTTTGAAAAATTTTCACATTTCACCCATAACTTTAACTTTTTATCAATTTAACTATTTATTGAATTGTAATTATAAGAAAAATTGAATACTTTTATTTCATAAAATTCGGGGTCTTACAATCTCCCCTCCTTATGAAATTTCGTCCCCAAAATTTACGTACCTGGTATTTCGAAGAGTTGAGAATACCTTGTTTTCATTTCAGATTCTATCATGATTTCTCCATTGCTCATCTCCCGTGATAACTTCATTTGGGTTCTTCACTTGTTGGGAAGTCATGACAACCGCCATCCCTCGAACTACCCGGCTTTGACTTGTCTAAGGCAGCATTTGGCGTCATCATTACCGTTGGAATATACTTTTCTATAGGACATATTCCTCCCTTAATTGCCTCTTCGTACTCCTGATTCATGATCTGAATCATCAATCTTCGATCCATAACGAATTCAGGTTGACCGCTCTGTATAGGGTAATTCAAAACTCGATGTTGGGTTCTCCCAATTGTTTTCCAAAAAGAGAAATTCATATCATCTATTTTAGCCTTCTTAGATCGGACATCTCTTTCCACAATATTCACGTGTCGTGCGGCTTTTGCCCATGCATCACTTATTCTCACTCGTTCAGTTTTTTCTTCTTTCAGCTCATATTCCATCTTTATCATCTTATACTCTGTCAAAGAATGCTTCTATTTAAGCATCACATATCGGGTAACACAAACTTGAATTGTTGCATCCTTTTGTTCCACGACCGTCTGTCGTTCTTCAGCTTGCTCTTCTAACTCATGAATACAATTTTGAAATTTTACATTTTGATAATATAATACCTCTAATAAACTTTCTTCAGGTACCTCTTCTTCCTCACTCTCAGCTGTTACCTCTGCGACTATCTCAGGTGCAACTATCAATTCTTCACTCACCACATGGATATCTCTAATTCCTTTTTCGTCTGACATCACATTATTATGGTTAGTGATTAGAGGTATTTCCACAGTCTCATTCACTCTATTGTTAGCATTCTCAGCTGTCATTCTCAAATACTACCACAAAACAAGGGTTAATTAAGCAAATTAACGTATCACATAATATCCATATATTATGACCAACCAATAATTAATCTTAGGTAGGACACACTAGCAAAGGATTTACTCATCTCTCCCCTCCTAGTTATATTCCCCGATCTCCACCGGAGATCATATCCCTAAGCTCTGTTACCAAAATATAATGACCCCAAAACAGGTCCATTCCATCCAACCTATTCTGAGTCGCCAAATACATGGTACAGAAAATAACTACAACTTTATTACAACAATTGTCGTGCAAAATACAACAACACATATGCTGTGAATTTGGATATAAATATATACCAAATGTGACTCATGTCCCAATCGTGGACAGCACCTCACAATAATACCTTACATAAAGGTATAGTCAAAAACTGTTTTAGAAATTAGAATCTTTGGGAAGTGTTCAAGGAAACCTTCGTACATGGGAGGCCATGCATCTAGGTTATGATAGATATCATATGGCCACAAAATTATCCTTGGTTGACCCAATAGATCCCAAAGAAAAATGAGAAGTTTACTATCATATTCTTCCCAATGGTGAGTCTTCTCTTGACATATCATTATCTCCACTGTCTCTAATTAAAAATTATACTTCAAACAAACACCAAGATTATATAAGTAGTGCTCGTAAAGATACTCAGCAAGTGGATGAGCACAATCCTATCTTATGATGACACGAGGTTGTATGTCATTAGACATCTTGTATGATAGTGGCAAAACACCCTTCCAACATTGGGTTTGCTTCACCCTAGATGATTCACCAAATATAACTACTACATGATGACCACCGTTCTATTCCTCTGTTACTCCCGCTCGACCCAGCCACACTCTTATTATCTGAAAAGAATTGTGAAACAGAAGGGTGAGCACAACTAGCCCAGTAAAGAATATCATGATTAAAGATAAATAAGTTATCAATAGCCTTCAACAGAATTAAATCAGAGATTTAGAACATATGGTAGATGATAAAAATTTCAACCATAGTTGCAGCGGAACGAGCAATCCATTAGAAGAGTCAAATAAACTATAAAGTCTATTATCTTCTCCATGTTAAAAATCCACCAACAATATTTTATCCCTGTAACATCAATCAACAATTCTGGTCCACAATCATATGAATAACTCATAATCATAGTTGTAGTTCTACATTCCTCTTCTCATCCAGGACGAAGATAATTTTTATCACCTATCTTTACCTGAAACATCAAAGATCATGGTTACACCAAATCACATTTTCTGTTCATAATCATACTAATAACTCCATCTTTGCACTACGGCCAAAGATATTCATTTGTATTACCAGTTGGTCATGTTCATCTCAACACATGTTCATCTTTGCACTACTGGCCAAAGATATTCAACAACATGTCATCTTTATACTACGGGCCAAAGATATTCATCAACAATTCATCTTTGCACTACTGGCCAAAGATATTCAACCACAGGTCATCTTTGCACTACATGCCAAAGATATTCAACAACAGTTCATATTTGCACTACAGGCCAAATATATTCATCAACAGTTCAAATTTGCACTATAGGCCAGATATATTAATATCTCAAATAAATATATAATCATTTCAGAATTTATATAAACAATAATTATAACCATGTTGATCAATTCACATTTGCACTTAAGCTAAAGATATTCAATTATAAAATCAATGGTCATGATCATACCAGTCAACAATTCAACTTTGCACTACTGGCCAAAGGGAACCCATAGTCATGATCATACAAAAAATCTACCCATCTTTACACTCAAGTCAAAGAGAAATATCATCATTAGGGTTATAAAAAATGTTATATATAATAATAAAAATAATATGATCAACATGTAATTTTAATCTCAAGAGTAATATTCATAAATTAACTATAATTTGATCAGAAAAAGAAACCAATTTTTCTGTGAATAGTAACTCGTGAATAGTAAACTCGACACAAAAAAGTAAAAATTTCATAATAAAATACATACCAATATTTCAGTATAATGATATTGAAAGAATAATATTTCTTAAGCTTATAAATAATTTATTTTAATTGTTTACACTTTACTAAATAATGCATTTAATCATCCTAAAATGCCAAACTCATAAAATTTTATTACCAATAACTAAAACCCTCATCAAAAATCTACATATACCTCATATAGGATTCTCAAGCCATAAAATCCTACTTTCTAATTTTCTTACTTCACATAACATATTTAATTCATTTACTCATAAGTAGTCTATTTTTATGAAAACCAAATCAGTTTCAAAAATATTTTTTTTTGGGATTTAGCAGAATATAGTCCCATATTGAACATATATTTTTCTCATAATTTTTAAAACTCATTTACTATTTTTCATATGGCCAAAACCGTCGAATATTTAGACATTTATCATAAATTGTACTTTTATCCAAAAATTCCAAAATTCACAGAGTACACTGATATCATATAGATGTACTTCCAATAAAAATTTTATCAATTTTGGAGTTAACCACAAGGAGTTATAAGCGATTACTTTTAAAATAGTATTTTCTCATAAAATTCATAACTCTTAATCTATACATCCAAAAATTACCATTTTTGGACACAATCAATAAAACTCATCAAAATATCATTTCAAATTTTTCTAGAATTTTCTGAAGGTCAGAAGAATTACGAACTGAAAAACATAATAACCCTTAAAATCTCTTACCTCAAAAGAGCAGTACTTCTGACTTGAATATCGGATATAACGCTGAGCAACACTCAAGATATCTAAATACTCACAAAAATATGTTTGATAATCTAGAGAGAAAGAAAACTTGTTTCTGGTGTGATTTTCAATTCTAACTTAAGCACCTATTTATAGAAAAATGCTAGAACGCCAAAGGAGACTAAAATAATAATAATATTATTATTTGTTTCCTACGCCACCCATTCTGAAAATCATAGCAGTCATATTGGAAGGATTTTTTGGCAGCCCATGTGTTTAATCAACACCAACCAAAGTGGGTCCCACCCTATAATTTAATAAAAATTATTTTATTTTCCGAAACTTCAATAATTCATAAAAAATAGCCCTTTTATCAGAAAATTCGAATTTTGCGTATTTTTATAGGAAATTCAATTCTCTACAACTTTACAGAAGAAAGTTTTTCCAAATTCCAAACAGAAATTGACCGAAATCCATAAACGGACGATTTTACATGTTATAATCAAATTTCAGTAAAGAAATGGGGTCCACCGACACACAAAATATGTGTTAATTATTTACTACAATAAAAATACTCTTCCTTCTCATATACTTATATATCCCACATTTATTGTAAAACTTAAATTATTAAATATAATAATAAATTATTTTATCAGAAAAGATAAAATATCATTTTTCAACAATTGTCACTTTAAAAATTTTCTCCATCTATATCCACATAAAATTAATATTTTTCTCATCATATAAATTAATAATTAATTATTCACAAATAATATTACAGAATCACAAT